>CM053788.1:397466648-397814148 GCA_028749045.1 Cupressus sempervirens
ACAAATTTGTTTCTTGTTGGTCTAGGTAACAAATCTTTTCCTAAGAAAAATGCTCCTCCACTAGTGCTCTTTTTGTCATCAATGTTTCTAGCCCAATTAGCATCACTGTAGGATCTCAACTCAAACTTTTCATCTTTCTTATAGTATAGACCATAGTCTTCTATTCCTTTTAGATATCTCATTGTCCTCTTAAAACCCATCAAATGATTATCCTTAGGATTAGTAGAGAATCTTGCAAATATCCCAATAGATAAAATAATGTTAATTCTTCTTCGTACCACATATTGAAATTTTTCAATCATAGACCTATATAATGTTTGATTCACATCAGTTCAATCATCATTCTTTGACAACTTGTGTCCTATCACCATAGGTGTGCTAATTGGTTTTGAATGTTTCTGTCCAAATATTTTCAATATCTCCTTCACATATTTACATTGAGTGATGTATATACCATATTTCATTTGATATACTTACAAACCAACAAAGAACATGATCTCTCCAAACATAGACATCTCAAATTCTTTCTTCATTTCATTTGTAAATGCTTTACATAATCCATCTTGACCTCAAAATATGATATCATCAACAAAAATTTCAGCTAGTAGAATACCTTTACCTCTTTCTATCTTCAAGTATAGGTTATTGTCATCATCATTCCTCTCAAATCCAATGTTTACTAGATAATTGTGAACCCTTTCATACCATGCTCTTGGTGCTTTCTTTAAACCATATAAATCTTTTTGTAGTCTACATACCATTTTCTTATTGTTAGCATCAAAAAATCCTTCTAGTTGTTCTATATAGACCTCTTCTTCTAATATGCCATTCAAAAATGTAGATTTCACATCCATTTGATAAACTTTGAAACCCTTGTATGTAGAGTAAGAAAGTAAAGTTCTTACTCTTTCCAATATTGCAACAAATAAAAATGTTTCTCCATAGTCTATCCCTTCTTCTTGTGCATATCCCTTGCAAACTAATCTTGCCTTATTCCTTGTAACTTCACCATTCTCATCTAACTTGTTTCTATACACCCACTTGGTTCCAATAACATTCTTATCTTCTAGTCTAGAAACTATGGTCTATGTCTTGTTCTTCTCAATCTATTCAATCTCTTCTTTATTGGCTTTACTCCAGTCCACATTTTCTAAGCCATATTTTACTTAATGAGGTTCATGCATTGTTAGCAAACATGTATCACTTCTTAGCTTGTTCCTTGTCATGGGTATAGCATCTCTATCTCCAATAATTTTTTCAGCAAGGTGATGTTTCTTGACATAATCTGACAATCTTGGTTCTACTCTACCTTCCTAATTAGGTTTTTAAACTTATGAATCACTATGTACTTCTCTATTAGGTAATTCAACATTTCCTTTATGTACACTAATCTCATAATCAAAATGTATCTAGGCTTTAGTCTGCAACTTGGTGCTTGACTGCAGATCAATTCTTGAATGCAACTTGGCATTCATTGTATGTGACTTGAAAGTCACTAAAACTTGTTGTTGAGATGCAACTTGATTTACAACATCTTTATTAGTAGTGATACCTTTGCAAATGTTGTACACTCGATATTATTGTATATAGTGTTATGAATAGTAATCTTGTGGCTATGTTAATCCTTAATCAAGCCATGTTATCATTATTATATTATAATTTAGGTAGGTAGGTTGACCTAGGTGTTATGAAGGGTTGTGTCTATTCAGCCTAATCATAATTAGGTATATATAGAAGGTTGTGAGTCTGATAACATCATCATATTGTGAAGTGTGTTCTCATTGGATATATTTGAAGGTTGACCCCTTGAAGTGGCCTATTACTCTTAGATAATATCAAGTATTTATATAATATTTCATATTATTTCTTCTATTGTGCAAGTAATTTCATTACAAGGGGTATCAGAGTATGATCTTGGCACCATAGAGGCTAGATTTTTTCGCAACATTGGGGTGATTTTGGGAAGCACATAACTTTCAGATATTAGTAAAATTTTCAAATATTTTTAAAATTTTTTTTAAGAACATATAAAAGAATCCATAGTCCAAAATTTAGAGGAATTGGAGCAAATTTGAGGAAATTATTGCAGAATTACTATTTCTACACAATTTTTTGAGATCTTAATATCTCTCACATCCTACCAAATTAGAGTATAGCTTGTATTGGGTTTTTCAATACATGGTAGAGGAGCTTAAATGAAAAGCTTTGATAAATTTAAAAACAAAAATAATCAGCATATTGTTAAATTAAGAAAATTCTCTGTCAAGGCAGAAAATTTGCTAAAAAAAATTGGGGATTTTTTCCAAGGATTTCTTGGCCCAAGTAAGTTACATTAAAATATAAATAAATTAGAGAATTTACATTTTATTTGTGTGATTTATTTCAAAAATATTGGTTTCCATCATGATAGGGCCTCCAACAAGAGGCAAAAAGAATTCCACCACACCGAGGAAATCCTTTGATCAAGATAAGGAAGCAATAGAGGATATCAAGCCCAATGAAGAACTTAGTAAGTTCAAGGAAGGGATTAAGAAGTATATGTGTGACCTATGAGGAGATATATCAAATATACGATGCATTTTAAGCACCTATATGAATGAAACAAGGAAGGAGCTCTCAAGTAATCAAGGTGAAACCTTCAAGTTGACTAATAATGACACAAATTTTATTAATCCTATGGGATCTAGGAATTTTTTTCCAAAGGTGGATATGTGCAAATTTGATGGGAAGGATCCTCTAACATGGATAAATCAAATTGATTTTTTTTTTGAAATATATCAAATCCCATATGGACAAAAGGTTATGATGGCTTCCTTATATCTAAAACTAGATCAATTCATTTGGTATTGTTGGATTTGTACTCATAGGAGAAAAAGGGTCTCACTGTATCATGGCCAATTTTATAGAAGAACTCCCAGCATAATATAGCAATAGTGTGATAGAAAACTTCTTTAGCCAACTTACTAAGCTTCAACAAACATGATCAGTTAAGGATTATATTCAGCAATTCCAAAATCTATCCTTAAGAGTGGATACAATTACAAAGGAGAACTTGAATTATTTATTCTTGGGTGGTCTCAAGGATCACATTCTACATGAGGTACACATGTTTTGTCCCAGTTCAATAAATGAGTCTTTTATATTGGCACGTAGGGTAGAGGAGAAGTTCTCAATTTCTAGAAAGCAGGGTGCTAATGTGACAAGAGACAAAGGATATTCAACACCTTATCTTCCTCAACCTACTAGGTTGAGTCCACAAAAATTGAGGAGAAAAGAGAAAAAGGGTTATGTTTCAATTGTGATAGCAAATATAGTCGAGGACATAAATGTAGTGAAAAGAAATTTTTCTATATTGACAGTCCAAGTGAGGAAGAAGAGGATGAGCCCATATTAGAGGAGGATAGGGAGTAAGGTTAGGAATACATGATTCTCAACCAATCATTTCTTGTCATGCACTTTCAAGTTTTAGTGCACCACAAACCCTCAAGGTAGTGGGTTTCTTAAAGAAGTAGAAAGTAACAATGTTGATTGACTCAGGTAGTACTCATAATTTCATCAACAAAAGGTTGGAAACTCTTCTAAATTGTTTTCTATATCCAATCCTAGAGTTTTAGGTTTTGATTGTAGATGGGGGAACAGTTAGTTTCTTAGGGAAGTATCATAGCATCAAATTATCCATGGGAGATTATCAACTTGATATCCCAATGTATGTGATATCCATGGGTGCAACAGATATTGTTTTGGGAGTACAATGGCTTACTACATTGGGAACAACTGAGTTGAACTTCCAAGAACTATTCATATGATTTCAATCACAAGGAAAGGTAGTGGAGCTAAGGGGATTGAAGGAAAAATCCCCATAGATGGTAATCTCTCATCAAATGCAAAAAATTATTAAGAAAGGTGCAGATTGATTTGTGGCCTAGCTATGTTCACTAGAAGTCTCTCAATCTAATGCTCTTACTCATCCAAATTTATAAGCAATAATTAATTGTCACTCAGTGATTCTTGGAGATATGCCTAAAGGACTTCCTTCTAAGAGGGATCATGACCATGCCATACAACTAGTTTTAGGAACTTAGCTATGAAACATTAGGCCTTATAGGTACCCACACATACAAAAAAATGAAATAGAAAAAAATGTTGAGGAAATGCTAGAGGTACGAATTATCAGGCATAGCCAAAGTGCTTACTCATCACCTGTTGTGCTGGTGCATAAGAAGGAGGAAACTTGGTGCATGTGTCTAGATTATAGAGTGCTCAACAAGTACACCATTTAAGATAAGTTTCCTATTCTAGTCATTGATGATCTTCTAGGTGAATTAAATGGAGCTATGCATTTCACCGAGTTAGATCTTAGATTAGGTTATCACCAAATTCAAATTAAGGAGGCAGATATTTGTAAGATAGCATTTTGAACTCATGAAGGTCATTATGAATTTTTGGTGATGCCATTTGGTCTTACCAATGCACCATATACATTCCAAAGTTTGATGAATTCCATTTTTAAGAAGTATTTGAGAAAGTTTATGTTAGTATTTTTTGATGATTTATTAATTTATAGAAAGACTTAGGAAGTACATTTGCAACATGTAGATCAAGCATTATAATAACTCGAAGATCATCAACTCTATGTTGAGTCATCCAAGTGTACTTTTGGTCTTAAGGGGGTGGATTATTCGGGACACATAGTTTCATATGAATGAGTAAAGGTGGACCCTAACAAAATTAAGGCTATCATGGAATAGCCTATTCCAAAAACTATTAAGAAGTTGAGGGGTTTCATGGGATTGATATGATACTATAGAAGATTTGTGAAGAATTATGGTCATATAGTAGCACCCCTTACAACTCTATTGAAGAATGATTCTTTTCATTGGAATGAATCTACTAATGTATCAATTTGAGCAATTGAAGAAGGCTATGTGTACAACTCCAATGCTTGCCACTCTAGACTTCACCAAGGAATTCATTGTGGAATGTCATACTTCTAGAAATGGGACAAGATTAGTTCTCATGCAAGAAGGTTGACCAATTACTTTTGAGAGTCATCAATTAAAAGGTAAAAATCAACTCAAACCTTTTTATGAGAAGGAAATGTTATCAATCCTTCATGTAGTTAAAAAATGGAGGCCTTATTTAATGGGTCGACACTTCAAGGTTAAGACAGATCATGGTAGCCTAAAATATTTTTTCAAACAAAGACTATCATCAGAAGAGCAACAAAAATGGATCACTAAGATGTTGGGATATGACATTGAAATTGTATACAAGAAAGGGAAGGAAAATATTGTGGCCAATGCACTTTCCAGGAAGGATGAAAAAGATGAAGCCCTATTGTGTGCCCTTTCAATATTACAAGAAAATTGGGTGGTAGAAGCCAAAGAAGAGTGGAAAAATGATGTTGCAACAAGTAATCTCATCTAGCAAATAAAAAGTGACCCTAGTGGTTCAAATAAGTTTTTTTTAAAGGGGAATATTCTTTGGTATAAAGAGTGCTTGTATCTCTGCAAGAATTCTACTCTTAAACACAAGATTCTCAAAGAACTACATGAGTCCCCAATTGGTGGTCATTTAGGATTTTTGAAGACATATCATAGGGCCAAGCAAGATTTTTTTTGGGAAGGGCTAAAAGGTGATGTTCAAAAATCTATGGTTGAATGTTTGGTTTGTCAAAGAAATAAGGGGGGGAAAATTAAGATACCAAGTCTCTTGCATCCTTTATCTATTCCTAGCCAATGTTGGGAAGAGGTATCCATAAACTTCATCACAAGGCTCCCCAAATCTAAAGGTCATAATGTCATAATGGTAGTAGTTGATTGCCTCACTAAATATGCACATTTTATTGCATCAACACATCCTTTTACAGAAAGTATAGTGGGAAAAGTTTTCCTAGAGAATATTCAAAAGCTACATGGTACACCTAAGGTTATTATTAGTGATCATGATCCTATCTTTACTAATCACTTTTGGAAAGATTTATTATCATGTTCTGATACTCAATATGCTCATAGTTCTTCATACCATCTACAATTAGATGGACAAACTAGGGGTGGTTAATAATTTTTTGGAATGATATCTATGTTATTTCACTTCAAAAAAAAAAATCTCAATGGGTATATTGGCTACCTCTTATAGAATGGTGGTACAATACTTCTTTTCATAGGTCATCAAAAATGCTTCTATTTTTGGCACTTTATTGATATCATCCTCCTTCCATCACATCATAATTAAAGGTGTCACCAAGAGTTCAAGTAGTAGAGGATCACTTGCTTCATCAACAACAAGTACTTTCAAGACTCAAGGAGAATCTGGATATGACACAAATCGAATGAAACAACAAGTGGACCAACATCGTAGTGAAAGAAATTTTGAAGTTGGGGACTGGATCTTCTTGAAATTGCAGCCTTATAAACAAATATCAATAAAGAAACAAAGAAAGAATAATATGTTGTCTTGAAGATATTATGGACCATACCAAATCATGCAAAAGATTGGTAGTGTTTCCTACAAGCTTGAGTTGCCACCAAAAAAAAAGATACATCCAATTTTTCACATTTCTTGTTTGAAGAAGTTAATTGGGAGAATATTCCTACTCAAATAGTACTACCAAAACATGATGAAGAAGGAAGAATAATTTTGGAACTAGAGTGCATTCTTTAAACATGCATGAAGAAGATGAGGAGCAAAACCCTGACTTAGTATCTCATCCAATAAAAGAATTACTAGTTAAAGAGGCCACATGGGAGGATGAGGATTTCATTCAAAAGAATCCACACTTTTTTAGCATTGAGGACAATGCTTCTTTCAAGAGAGGGGAAATGGTACACCCTTAATATTATTGTATATTGGGTTATGGATAGTGAACTTGTGGCTATCTTAATCCTTAATTAAGTCATGTTATCATTATTAAATTATAATTTAGGTATGTAGGTTGGCTATGAAATGTCCCATTTCTAATTTTATATGATATTTAAAGCCTCTAATCATATTTTAAAATCAAACAACCAATATTCCAAAAGATCAACCAATTTCTCAATAAAACCCAAATTGGGTATGCCTAAAATAGTACCAAAAACTTCACAACTGCACATATTATTAATAAATCTGAAAGTAGAAAATTTTATATAAATTTCACCAGAAAAATGGCCCACAAAATGACATTTCCAAATCTACATAGAGTTTACACAACAGCTCCCAATTGGAGGACAAAAACAATGCTCATTAGGCTCCCAAAAACAACACCAAATAGCTTGAAAACACCACAAAACACTAACAATCTATCACAAAAGTATAACCATTACCCAATACATGTACTTAGCTCTATTTTAACATCCAAGTGTCTAAAATACAGAAAAAAATCAAACCGATATAAAATAATCAACAGAAAACACCAAACTCTTACAAGAAACACACCTGAAAACTCACAAATTTACACTGATCAGCACAAGGAAAAATCTACATTAGCTTGCACATGGAATGTCCTCAAAATCCCATCCTTAGCCTTCCTATAAACCTAAAAATTCCCATCCTTGGGTCTCCTTCTCCACAAGTTTGGCAGCCTCTGAAGAACAACAAAGCAATGAGCAAAAATCAAGTTTTAGAATGAGCCCGAAATACCTCCAAACCCCTTTAAAAGAGGGCATAAACCTAACTCATGATCAAGAGGGGTCAATAATACATATTTTAATAATAATTTTCATTTATTAATCCATTGGTTTCTAAATATTAGCCCCTTTTCCTCAAACTTCACTTTTTGAGCCTACAAGCCTTAGCGAAAGTTATTATTTTTAATTATCTGAAAAGGGGACATGACAAGTTCTCCCTCCCAAATGTTGCTTTTCCTCAAGCAATGAAGGTTGGGATGCTCAAGAATATGTGCTCCTTCACAAGTTGCATCCTCCAATGGTAATCCTTTCCATTCGACCAAATGCTTTATAATGCTCTTATTTCTCAATCTCTTCTCTCTTGTATCCAAAACCTCTTCTGGTATCAAAACTAATTTCCCTTCATCATCAAGAGGTAGTAATTCTATAGATACTATGGTTTGCTAGCCTAGAACCTTATTCAAGAAAGAGACATGGAAAACATTATCTATTTTTTTGTTTGGTGGGAGCTCCAATTCATAAGCTACCTATCCTACCTTCATAATGATCTTATAAGGCCCATATAACCTTGGCTTGAGCTTCTCTGCCCCACTCCTCTTCAAGGTTATTCACTTATATGGCTGCAACCTGACAAGCATACAACTTCTGTTGGTTTTGTGCATGTTGTAGATTATCCTTGAGGGACCTTATTATGTCTTGGCTTTGCTTGACGAAATCACTTATTATAGGTACTCTACTATCTGAAAGTACTAGATCAACAAAGGAAAGGGAATCATAACCATAAAGAGCACAAAAAGGAGGCATAACAATAGAAATGTGATGAGATGTATTGTAACAATACTCCCCTAGGTACAACCATTTACCCAAGCATGTTGTTGATTTGAAACATAGTTCTTCAAATATTCCTCTATCCATTTATTAACTAGCTATATTTGTCCATCTGTTTAAGGGTGATAGATAGTACTGGGAGTGAGTTCAATTCCTACCAAATTAAAGAGCTCCTTCCAAAAAGAGCTAAGAAATCTACTTTCCTAGTTATTAACAATGTTTCTAGGCAAGCCATGTAACCTAAAAATTTCCTTAAAGAACAATTTGGCCACTTTTGATGCCTTGAAATCAGATGTGATGGGAAAGAAATATGCATACTTAGTCTATCTACAACCACATATATGCAATTCTTACCTTGAACCTTGGGCAACCCAATGATGAATTCCATGGAAATACTTTCCCATTTTTGTTTAGGAATAGGAAGTGGCTGCAACAACCCTACAAGAAAAATTTTCTCACTCTTGTTTTGTTGGCATACCATACATTCCTTAATGTGTTTAAGGACATCCTCCTTCATACCCTTCCATAAAAATTTCTCTCAAAGTTGCCTATATGTCTTGAAGTATCCTTGATGATAGCCAAAGGTGTGTCATGAAAGGCCCTCAATATCCTCTCTTTAGTTTTTGATCTTGGCACTAAGAAGATCCTATTCGTGTAATAAATCAATTCATCAACAACATTGTACCTACTATCATCCACTAACTTATATAAAATCTTGGTGGCAAAGGAATATTTAGCATACTCTAAAATTATGGAGACTTTCCAATCAACAGAGATAGATGTTAAGGAACACAAAGTGGGCTTTCTTGAGAGAGCATCAATAGCCACATTATTCTTTCCTTTCATGTATTCAATATCAAAATCATAATCTTGCAATTTCATTACTCATTTTTTTTTATGATCATTCAAATCCCTTTGGTTCAAGAAGAACCTGAGGCTATTATGGTATATCTTTACAATGAATCTCCTGCATACCAAATATTGTCTAAACTTATGAAAAGCATGCATGATTGCCAACATTTCCTTATCATAGATGGAGAAACCTTTCTCTGATTGATTTAATTTTCTACTCTCAAATTCTATTAGATGTCCCATTTGATTTAGGACAACCCCTATACCTTCTCTAGGAGCATCACATTCAATAACAAAAGGTAAAGAGAAATCTGGAATTGCAAGCATAGGGCATGAACTCATTACCTCCTTAAGCATATCAAATGTTTTTTGTTCCTCTTCTATCTAAATAAAAGCTCCTTTCTTTGTCAAATTAGTCAAGGGGCAGAAAATTGAGAAAATCCCTTGGAAAATCTCCTATAGTAGCTACACAACCCGAAGAAACCTCTTAACTATGTAAGATTAGTGGGTGGACACCAATCCAAAATTGCCTAGATTTTTTGTTGATCAACCTATACTCCTTTAGAACTTATTATATGTCCCAAATATAGGATCTCTATTAAACCAAACTCACATTTAGATAGCTTAGCATAGAAGGATTGCTGCTCCAAGATTCCCAAAATAGTGTCTATGTGCTTTAGATGCTCTTCCCATGTTTCACTGTAAGTCAAGATATCATCAAAAAATACTAAAACAAATTTTTGAAGATGCTTGTTGAATACTTTCTTCATACAAGATTGGAATGTTTTTGGTGCATTATTGAGGCCAAATTTCATAACAAGAAATTCAAAGTGCCCATAGTGACATCTGAAAGTGATCTTTTCCACATCTTCCGTCCTCATGTAGATTTGATGGTACCCTGATCTTAAGTCAAATTTTGAGAAGTATACAGCACCATGTAACTCATCAATGAATTCATCTATGTGTCCTATGGGATACCTATTTTTTATGGTCTTCTTGTTTAGATCCCTATAGCCTATACACATTCTCATTTTATCATCATTTTTCTTGACAAGTACCATAGATGATGCAAATGGACTAGAGCCAGGCCTTATGAATCCCATGTCTAGGAGTTCCTTAATAGTTTTTTCTATTTCTTCCTTATAACCTCTTGGATGGTGGTATGGAGTTGTTATAACTTATTTGGCTCCCTATTCTAACTCTATAACATGCTCTAAACCTCTATTTGGTGGTAATCCCAGAGGCAAATCATTGAAAACTATAATATGCTTATCAAGAATATTTTGAATTTCAAAATGGAAATTACCTTGATTCTTTGGAGAGCTTTTTGTATGGATTATTACTCCTACTGCCCATGCTACTTGTCCTCTTCTAAAAGTCCTCTCCATCCTCTTTGCACTGACCACCTTAGGTGCTCCATTCAATAAGCCTCTTAATAAGACTTCTTTCCCATTGGAATGAAATTTAAACTCCATAGTTTGATGGTTCATTCAATAGCCTCCAATAGAGTGCAACCATTGAACACCCAATACAAGATTTTTCTCTCCAATGCCAACAACATAGAAGTCATCACATAGCTCATAATCTCCTAAGGTCATCTTGAGTTGTTTCACCACTCGTGTGCAAGGCATGTGAATCCATAAGCTATAGTAAAATTGAATCCATCAAAATCTTCTACTTTAAGCCCTCTTTCCATGACAAATCCCTCATCAATAAAATTGTGAGTTGCCCCATGATCAAGAAGAACTATCAACCTTTGCCCTACTAGTACCCCTTGAATTCGAAAGGGATGCTATCTTGGGACCCCTGATAATGCTGCTAAAGTGCCATCTTTGCTGATTTATTTTTCTTTCTCTTCTTCCTCCTCCTCCTTAGTGTCATAAAATTCCTCATGCTCATTTGAATCAGATTCAAAAGCAACTTCAATACAGTGCACTTGACCTTTCCCCAAAAATTTGTGTCCTAGAACTCATGGTTTTCTACAAGTGAAACAAAGCTTTTTCCTTTGTAATTCACTCCTTGTCTCTTCATCTACCTTATTTTTTTCTACATTTATCACATCTTTTGGTGCTAGAGCTAGAAAAGTCTTTTTCTAAAAATTCCCCTTACATTACCAAAGATTTGGGGGTTTTTTATTAGTGATTGGTTTCATAGGCACACAAGTTTCAAGTTGCAAGCTTCTTTTGATAGCTTCCTTTAAGGTTGAGGGTGAGAAAGCCTTAACCAAACCCTTAATAGAGTCTCCCAAACCATCAAGAAAAAGATAAACAATCCTCTTTTCACTCATATTAGGTACCATAATAGCCACTTTTTGAAACTCTTCTATATGCTCATTAACTGATTTGGTTTGCTTTAACTTCAATAATTCTTTAAAATACTCTTCATCATCCTTGTGGTCAAATCTATCTATCACTCTTTGACTGAAATCATCAAATGTAGTTACCTGATCATGACCTTAAGTAGTCATTCCATGGTACCACCAATCATAGGCTACATCTTCCAAGTGTAGACTTGCGGATTGAATGGCATCACTCTCCTTCATGGGGTTAAGTGTGAAGAAGGTCTGTAATTTTTGTACCCATGCTCTAGCTGAAATTTTATTTGTTCCATCAAAAGTAGGTGCTATAAACTTGATTATTTTATTTTTGATCTCTCTTCCACTTATGTCATGCTCCCTCCTATACTCTTTCTTGGGCATCAAAGTGTTCATCATATCCACATATTCTCTAAAAGGAACTAAACTTTGAAAGTCATCATCTAAGCCATTGTAAGTAGCTCTTAATGCAATCAAGTTACCTATAACCTCTTCCATAGGACTAAGGGCTAGATTTGGTACTGGTGTCTTATTTGTAGGTAGGAAAATAGTTTGTGTTGATTTAGATCATGTGGGTTTCAGATTTCTTGGCTCCTCTGAAGTGCTCCCTTTTTCATTAGTAGATACAACTCCTTGCAATTTTTTTGTCAATATCCACAAAGCCTCTCTAGTTTCTACCAAACTATCCACTATTTGCTTCTAAGTATCCTGGATGTCCTGGAAGAATTTCTTTGCCATCTCATCTAGATCATCCATACTTTTTGCTTCCTTGGATTTTGTACTTTTATTTTTAACTAGAGGTTTGATCAAAATTTCTTTATTCTTTTCTCGTTGCAAATATATCTTTTCTCTTTCACTTAATTGTATACAAACTTCTACAAACCCTCAGGCTAGCAAGATCATAGCTCTAATACCACTGAAATGTCCCCTTTCTAATTTTAAATGATATTTAAAGCCTCTAATAAGATTTCAAAATCAAACAACCAATATTTCAAAAGATCAACCAATTTCTCAATAAAACCCAAATCAGGTATGCTTAAAATAGTGCCAAAAACCTTCAAAGCTTCACATACTATTAATAAATCTAAAAGTAGATATTTTTACAAAAATTTCAACAGAATAACATCCCATAAAATGAAATTTATAGATCTATATAGATTTTACACAATAGGTCCCAAACAAAGGACAAAAACAATGCTCATTGGGCTCCCAAAAACAACACCAAATAGCTTGGAAACACCACAAAACACTAATAATCTATCATATAAATATAACCATGACCCAATAAATATATTTAGCTCTATTTTAACATCTAAATTTCTTAAATATAGTAGCAAACCAAACTGATATGAAATACTTACTTGGAAACACCAAACTCTTACAAGAAACACACCCAAAAACTCACAAATTTGCACTATTCAACACAAAGGAAAACTCTACATGAGCTTACACATGGAATGGCCTCTAAATTTCATCCTTAGCCTTCTTAGAAACCTAAAAACTCCTATCCTTGGGTCTCCTTCTCCACAAGTTTGGCTACCTCTAAAGAACAACAAAGCAATGAGCAAAAATCAAGTTCTAGAATGAGCCCGAAATGCCTCCAAACCCCTTTAAAAGAGGGCATAACCCTAACTCATGACCAAGAGGGTTCAATAATACATATTTTAAAAATAATTTTTATTTATTAATCCATTGGTTTACAAATATTAGCCCCTTTTCCTGAAAGTTCACTTTTTGAGTGTGCCAATCTTAGCAAAAGTTATTATTTTTAATTATTTAAAAAGGGGACATGATAGCCTAGGTGTTATGAAGAGTTGTTTCTATTCAACCTAAGCATAATTAGGTATATATAGGAGGTTATGAGTCTTATTTCATCATTATATTGTGAAGTGTGTTCTCATTGGAGATATTTGGAGGTTGCCGCCTCAAAGTGGCCTATTACTCTCAGTTATTATCAAGTATTTATATAATATTTCATATTATTCCTTTTATTGTACAATTTATTTCATTATAGTAAAAGTATAAAAAATATTTGTATTCCTTTGGTTCCTTCATAGATTCATCCTCATGTACCTCTATATATTCATCAAACTTTACATTTGCACTTTCCACAACTTTTTTAGTGTTATTGTTTAAACACTTATAAGCTTTATTTCTTGTAGAATAGCTAATGAATATACCTTCTTCACTTTTAGCATCTAATTTTCCATTCTTGAAATCTTTAAGAATATAGCACTTTCTTCCAAATACCTTAAAATATTTTACATTGGATGAGTATCCATACCATAATTGAAAAGGTTTTGAATGAGTGCCTTTCTTGACAAGCACATGGTTCATGGCATAGACAATTGTACTTATAGCCTCTCTCCAATATTTCAAAGGAACATTCTTCTCCATCATGAGTTTCCTAGCATAGTCCATTACAGATTTGTTCCTCCTTTCACCAATTCCATTTTGTGGAGGGGTCCTAGGTGTAGATGTATGTCTTTTGATTCATTTTTCTTTACAGAACATCTCAAACTAATTTTATGTAAATTCTCATCCTTTGTCAAATCTCAAAAAATTTAGTCTTTTACTTGTTTCCTTCTCAAATCTTGCTAAGTACCACTTAAACATTTGAAAAGCATCAAATCTCTATCTTAGAAACATGATCATCATCATCCTAGAATAATCATCAACAAATAGCATAATATACTTGTCACCTTTGTATCTCTTCACATTAATTGGTCCACAAAAGTCAGTATGAACAACCTCCAAAATTCCTTTAGAGGTGTAAGTCTTACTCTTAAAAGTAGATTGTGTCATCTTGCCTAATTGACATTGTTTGTAAATTATATTATTAGGTTTTTTCAACTTAGGCAAACCTCTAACTCTTCGCATGTTACTGATAGTAACCGCATTATCAAAATTAACATGACATAGCCTCTTGTGCCATAACCACACATCATCAAATTCTACAACAAGATAAGTAGTAGCATCCATATCAAAATAAAATAGATTACCTCTAGTTTGATCACCTTTCCCAATTAGTTTCCCATTAGTGCCATATATCTTAACTATCTTGTACTCAACCTTACAACCTAATCTATTTAGTTGTGAAACATTCAACAAATTATAGTTAAGTCCTTCAACATAATAAGCATTGTCACATAAAATCTTTTTTGTGAGTTTGATAGATTATTTTCCTTTTATCAAACAAGGTGCATCATTACCAAACCTTGCACTATTTCCATCATAATAATTTTGGGTAATGAACTTCCTTTTATCTCTAGTCATGTGTTGTGAACACCCATTGTTAATGATCCATCTATCTTTTTTTTGCACATAAGACATCAATGCAGTTGCCTCATCCTCATTAGATTCATCCTTTATTGCAACATACACCACTTCATCATCATAATCATCTAGTCCATCTTTGGTTTCCTCTTCAACAATGTAGTAAGACTTCTTCCCTTTTTCTTTGTAATCTTTGTTGTCCTCATCTCTTCTACCTCTATATTTGTCACCACTTCTATTATTCTTCTTTTCTAGACATCTAGCAACAATATGACCAACCTCATTGCAATTAAAATGCATGATAGGTAACTTACTTTTAAATTTTCCTTTGCCTCTATGAAATCTCCTTGCTAGAAGTGCTTTAAGTTGTTCTACATTTTTCTCATCTGTGTCATTGTCACTAGAAACATATTTGACCTTTTTCTTCTTCTCTTTAGGCTCCTTTAATGATAGCTTAGCTTTGAAAGCAAATTCAACGTTGTCAAGTTTGAAATTATCAAAATTAGAGAGCTCAAAGGTAGTAAGCCTACCTACCAAACCTTCTTGAGTCAAATTAGAACCCGGTATACATCTCAGTTCTTGTATGGCAAAAACTCTAATAGCATAGATGGGCAATAATTTTCTTAGTAATTTAATCAATATAGTATCATCATCTATAATACCAATAGGTCATCTTATAGAATTAACAACATCTTTTATTCTAGACCAATATTGAGCAACATTCTCACCTTCTTCCATTCTCATATCATCAAATTTACCTCAAAGACTTTCAAATTTAGCTCTTAGAAGATTTGTATCTCCTCCATAAATGGTGTGAAGAGCATCCTACATCTTCTTTGCACTATCACAACCCTTGATATCATCAAACTTAGAATAACTCAGGGTAGAGGCAATCTCCAACATTTCTTGATTGCGTTCTTTCTTGTTTTTTAGAACTTTAGTACATAGGGCTCCAACAAGATTGACATGCTCTATGATAGTGGTAGCTTTTCATGATCTACAAGACCTCTTAGGTGTAGCTTCATCAGATTTTGCCAAGTAAGGAGGTTGTCCTTGTTAAGCTTGGGTACCTCTCTTTTTGACATCTTGGTCTTTTTCTTCTAGTACCTTCAAACTAGTCCTCTTAAGAAATAGCTCTAATACCAATTATTGGAACTCATTAGAATAATTAAGAGGGGGGTGAATTTGTCCAAGGACCAAATGTACAAATACAAATTTTCATAGCTTAGTGAACACATATCCATAAAAACTTAATATGCATGTATCCATTAGATCATTAGATCATACTATGCTTAAAATTTGTAGGTCACTATGCTAGCTCAAAACATCTTTGCATAAATGTAAACATGAAACATAACAAATTCAATAACGCATTTGACACATGGATTTTATGTAGAAACCCAATTTGGGAAAAACCACTAGTAACATGCTACTAATTCTAACTCTTCTAAAGTGATGTCTTATGAAAGGCCAACCATGTTAAATGTTACAATACACACTACTTTATGTGACCTGGTTAGAGGAATTCAATCACCCTATTAGGAGAGAGCCTTGTTAGAGGACTTTAGATCATTCACTTGGAATGTCACCTGATTAAAGGATTTACAAATGATTTTTTGGTCAACCTTAGTCCAAAGGATTTACCATAGATTGATACAATGATTAGAAAGTAATAATAAGGATTGATCTAATAAAAAATTACAACTCACTTACAGATTATAAATCTTTGTTTCAATCCTCCATTCTACTTGGCTTTCAAACACTTCAGCTCTGATAGATTGTTCACTCTTCAAGCATTCATACTCTTAAGCCTTCTTCCTTTGCTTGCCAATAGAAGCCTCTTTTATTCAACCACTAAATGAACCAAAACCATAGACTCCTTTCCTTCCTTAGGTTCTTGTACATAACAACCTTTTCTTCAGACCATCTCTCTCTATAAATAGAGATTTAATTTCTTTTTCTATTCAACCTCAATTAACCATTTTATGGTTAGGTAGGATACAATGAATCTATCTACTTTTCTATTTGGTTCCCCTAGAAAATTCTCCCTCAATCCTCTTTGAATTTATCTCAAAATAGTTTACCTTGAATTATGTGCCACCATCTCATCATATTTATCTTCCACATAGTTCACATAATTCAAGAAAATAAAATAGTTGGCTCAGATTCATCAAATCTATGATTTAACATGAATATTGGCACTTGACATCAATATGTTGTCACTTAGCTTCCATACTACTCTTCCACTTGATAACTCGACAAACACTAAAGTTTACTGGTGCTCGACATCAACTAAACTTTACTTAGCTTACACTAAGTTCACTCGACATACACTGATACTTCACTTTTCTTGGCTCCAACTGATTTTCTACCCAGCTTGTACTAACTTTTCTCAGCACCTACTATCCACTTGGTCAAGCTTGGCAGAATTAATTCTTCTTTCTTGATCTTCTAGACTTAATTAGTGTATCCATCCTTTGTAGCCTTAAGTATATAATCAATAAACTATGTGATCAAATGTTTCTTAACTAATCTTTGTACTCCTTTTACATATCATAACTTAACCTTTCCTCTAGGTGTTCTTGTTATCTTATTTCATCAATTCCTCCTCATCAATCAAATAAATTATAGTACTCAAATCAACTAGGAAGTTATCTTTCTAGTAAGTAGAAGGTTTGACATCAATAACAAAACTATGATTAAAACCTTACATGTTCTTCACTTCAAAACAATCTCATATCAACAAAGTTTTCAAGGAAGCTTCTAGAAATGTCACAAAGGAGGAAGAACAAAAGATGGCTAGATTCATTGAATTTATTGAATATAATCATACCCCTAAGCTCTATGGTTATGTTTAAGAAGAATAGATCAAAGCTACCTATTTAAGGATGGATATGAGATATTTTTGAGGGTTGCTAAATTGGTAATGTTTAAGATTGGTTATGTTTAAGAAGAATGAACAATCCCATGCTTCTCATATTCAATCCCACAACTTGATCGTAGAATTATATTTTTTCCCTTGTCAAGTCAGCTTGAATACACTTACAAATATTCAATGTTCATCCCTTAAGTTGACTAGACTTAAAAAATAAATTCATTAAACTAAATATTTTGACTTAAGAAAATCCTTTTTTAGTTGACCCATCTTGGTATACACTAACTTGAAAATGATTTCCCTTTGTTAACCAAGTGAACTTGGTTAACATTACAAATATGTAAACTTCCCTTGGTAACCAAGGGAACTTAGTTAACATTGGTTCCATGCCAAATTTTCTTTGTTGACTGAGTGATTTTGGTTAACATTGAACTTTTGTGAACTTTTCTTTGGTGCTTGAGTAAACTTGGTAGACACTATCTTCTAAACTTGGTTAACTTTAGAATGCTTGGTAGATACTGGAAACTATCTTTGTTGCCCAAGTGAGCTTAATAGACACTGACTAAAAGATATAACATTTTGTGTAACATCAAAGACAATATACAGTTGATCAATTATTTTCAAAAATTTCTCTCTTTAGCTATCAAACTATGACTTGGTTTCCTCTTCTTGGAACTCGAGTCCTTGTGATGACTCGAGTTGCACTTTCTACAACTTGAATTGAGTTGGAGATTTTGGGGAATCAGGTGGTGAAGGCTATTGATTCCCATTTTCTTGAATATCAGGAATAGTATCAGGCTCATAGTAAACAAAGTTTTTGTAGTCTTTAGGTTCCTTACTAATTTTTTCTTTTCTCTTTTATGTAAACTCATCAATCTTCACATGTAAACTTTATATAACTTAATGGGTAGATAGATTCAAACATTTATAAGCTTTATTGTTATTTGAATCACTTTTCACATCAAATTTTCCTTTTCTAGACTCCTTCAGAATATAAAATTTACTGCCAATTTTTTTGAAGTAACACACATTTAGTTTATAGCCATACCATAATTCAAAAGGTGTAAGATTTGAATCCTTCATCAACTAAACTTGGTTCAAGGCATGAACTACAGTGTCGGTTGCTTCCTTTCAGTATTTGAAAGCAACATTCTTTTCTATCATAAGGGTCCTTGCACAATCCATGATTGATCTATTCCTTCTTTTAGTAATGAAATTCTGCTAAGGTATGTTAGGTGCAACCACTTGTCTTTTGATTCCTCTCTCATTGTAGAATTCATTGAATTCATTAGAAATTAATTCTCCTCCTCTTTCTAATTGTAAATATTTTAGTTCCTTTCCCATTTATTTCTCCACTCTAGCCGAATACTATTTAAACTTTTGAAAATATTCTACTTTTTCCTTTACATACATAACACTCATCATTCTAGAATAGTCATCAACAAATAAATTAAAATAATTATCTCCTATGTCACTTTCTATGCCAATAGGTCCACAAAGGTCTATATGGACCAACTACAGCATTTATTCAAAACAATTTTTTTTTATTTTAAAAATGTCTTGCCCATCTTGCTAATTTAACAATTCTTGTACATGCCTATGTCAGGTTTCTTTGGGCTTGGAATGACTGTAACCCTTTTGTTCTTTCTTATTCTTATTAGGTTATCAAAATTAACCTTACACAACCTCTTATGCTATAATTAGATTTCTTGTACTTGAGCAATGAAACATGAACTTTCAATAATATCTAGGTAGAATAGGTTACCTTTTCCATCTAGCAGATTGGCCTTTCCATTCATGAATTCTACCTTGAATCCAATTTTATTCAATTGAGTCACACTAAGTAGATTATGCTTCATTCCTTCAACCCAATACACATTATCACATCTAAGATTATTGGTTAGAGCAATACAACCTTTACCTATCAAATAACATGGTTCATCATTGCCAAATATAACACTTCCACCATCATAGTGTACTAAGTTCTCAGATTTAGATTTATCACCAGTCATATGGTGAGAACAACCACTATCAATAATCCATGTATCATCCTTACTAATATGTGAGTGAGTGTCATTTTATCATTCTCATCATCTGATTCATCTTTAACAACAATGTAGACCATTTCATCTTCTTCTTCACTATTTTTAGAATCTTTAGCAATGTAACAAGATTTCTTACCATTTTCCCTGTAGTCCATGTAGATTTTGAAGTCCTTCTTTCTCTTCTATTTTTCATTCTTCTTTTCTTCTTTTCCTTCTCTATTTGGAGACCTTGCAATAATGTGACCAGCCTCTTCATAAGAAAAGAAGATCAAAGGAATTTTTCCTTTGTACTTCCCTTTACCCTTAGAAAATCTTCTTGCAAGTAATGTTTCAATGACTTCAATGTCTTATCAAATCCATCTTCATCCTCAATGTTAGATTGCCTTTTAGATTTTGCATCTTTCTTCTTGAGTGATGGCTTGAAATGTAGACTCAAGGTTGCTAGTGTTAGGAACATAATCATCAAAGTTATCTAATTTAAATGTTGTCAATCTTCAAACTACTACATCCAATGTTATATCATCCTTGAGATTGCATCTCATCTCTTGAATTTCTAACACTCTAATTGCATATATAGGAAGAAGAGTTCTAAGAAACTTGCTTACCACTATCTCATCTTCAATCATTCCTTCTAAAGCTTTGATTGCTAACACACTGGCTTTTATTCTTTCACTATATTTTGCAATATTCTCATCATCTCTCATCCTTAGTTGATCAAATTAATATTTGAGAATTCTATGTAGGAGCATCCTAGATGTAAGAGAAATCTTACATCACCCAAAAATATTTTATTTTTAGTCTTTTCTATTTTAATAAGGACTAGTAGATGGGGTGATTATTATTTATGGGAACTTTTTGTTCTTAGTAAGTTTTTCATATGAGCTTGGAATGTCCACATTTTCTACATGAAGGTTCATTTTAGAATTATAAGCCTACTGTAAAAATCTCATTGCTCCAACTTAAGTATCAGAGAAGTTGTGGATTTTTCATGGAAAAAATTGTAGAAAAATCTTCAAGCTTGTTGTTGGAGGCGTTAGAGTGCATGAATGAGGTCCAAAAACTTGGTGGAAGGGAACTTACACCATTCCAAGCCTATAGATCAGAATCTAGCATTTCCAAAAAGTGGTTATAATAGCCAATTAGAGCAATAGTTTGAGAATTACAGCCTTCCAAAGTTGGGCTGCTCAAAATTCTTAAAATAAGTGTAAAAAATGTATTTGACTAACCCTATATGTATTGTTAGGGTCTTTTGGCCCTAGGTATTAAGTTTGAACATCTAGAACCTTTCCAGACAACATAAACTTGCCTATTTAAGAAAGACCCAGACATTGTCTAGAACAGCTCTGGGTGTTAGTTCACAACTTATTCTTGTAGATTAGTGTAATGATGGCACCCATATGGGTTAGCATATTGTACTTGTGTAATTTTTAATTTCATATTTGTGACAGAAATAAGAAATCTATATTTATTTCTTGCATTTGCTATTGTTTTTTTCTATTAGTTTATACTAGGATCATGGTTTGGGCTGACCATGTAGACTAATCACCAATTGTGAGGCAATTTGCACTAGGGTTTTAGTGAAAGTGTGAAAAGTGCCTCCACAAAGTGAGCATGGCAAAAGAGCTATAGGTGTTACACCTGAGGGTTTTAGAGCTCTCCAAAGACAAATGCAAGCATTGGAAGAACAAATGAGTAGGGGAATAAATCTTTCCATAAGAGATGAAAGCAAGGATGAGGACAAAGTAGAGAACAATTCATTCCCATGGATTATGAGCTTGACCTATTGAAGAAAATTCAAGGGTTGAAGCAAGTGGAAATTTTTTTTCAAGAATATATAGAAGAGTTCTACTAAGTTCTCACTAGAACCGACCATGCAAAAGCTGATAAGGACAAAGTGGTAGATTACCTTAATGGGCTAAGGCCAAGTATTTAGGATGAGTTGAGTCTAGTTCAAATGAACACTATTGAGGAGGCATACTAGTTTGTCCTAAGAGTTGAGAAAAAACTAAGCAATAAGTTTGACAACAAGAATAGCAAAAGAGGTCATGGTGGAAGATCTAGCAAATGATCTTATGGAAGCGATAATGATGATTAGAAGAACAAGGATGTGGTTGGAAGTAGCGGTCAAAACTAGAGGGGGAACAATTCTAATCATTTCCATGATCTAAACAATAGAGATTAGAGAGGAAGAGGTAGAGGACAAAGATATAGAAGAGGAGGCTTCTATGGGAAATGTTTTCACTACGAAGAAGAAGGGCATAGAGCATTTGAATATTTCCAGTGCCAAAGAAGGATAGATTGAAGAATAGAAGGCCAAGCTAGAGTTGTACATGTTGATGAAGATGCTAGATCCTCACATTATAAAGATGTTGAAAGATGAGAATTCCTAGTTAACAGAAGAGTCCTATTGAGTGGTGAGAATGAACCTGATCAAAGAAGTAGCTTGTTTCATACAAGGTGTAGATGTGAAGAAAAGTGTTGTGATGTGATCATTGATGGTGGAAGTATTGACAACCTAGTTTCCAAAATGATGGTCAAAAATTTGAAGTTGAAGAGATAGAAACACCTACATCCATATTGTATTTCTTGGGTGCTAGATGACCATAAGGTCATGGTTAATGAGCAGTTCTTAGTGAAGTTCAAGATAGGAAGCTACTAGATGAGGTACTATGTGATATCATACTTATGGACATCTGTCATATATTTTTGGGTAGGTTGTGGTAATTTGATAGGCATGTTTTACATGATGGGTGAGAAAATACCTACTGTCTAACCAAGGATGGAGCGAAACATAAGTTAAAGTTGTTGAAGGAGAAAGAAGAAAAGGTATGTAGTACTACTAGAATATGTTTTGTTGATGGAAAAGAGTTTCTCAAAGGTATGAAGTGTGAGCATATGTGTTTTGATATAATTCCAAAAGATAGTAAAGAAGAAGTAGATGAGGTAGCTATAGAAGTTGCAAATATGTTGGGAGAGTTTTCTAATATTGTATTTGATAATATACCTGATGGATTTCCCCTAATGAGGAAGATTAGTCACCAGATGGATTTAGTTTGAGGAGGCAATTTTCCAAACAAGGTAGTGGACAAAATGACACTAGCAAAAAGTGAAGAGTTGAATAGACAAGTTCATGAAATGTTGCAGAAGGGGTTGATTTGAGAGAGTCTGAGTCCATGTGATGTACTAGCCATATTAGCACCAAAGAAGAATGGAGGATGTGCACAAATTCTTGCACTATTAACAAGATCACAATCAAGTATAGATTTCCATTGCCAATGATGGATGATATCATGGACTATTTGAGTGGACTTGAGTATTTCTTAAAGTTAGATCTAAAGAGTCAATACCATCATATTTATATTAGAGAAGGTGATGAGTGGAAGACTACTTTCAAGACAAAAGAAAAATTGTATGAGTGGTTAGTCATGTCTTTTGGGCTAATGCTTCATGAATGAGGTGCTGAAGGAGTTTCTAGGTAAGTTTGTCATTATTTACCTAGATGATATTTTGATCTTTAGTAAGACATTGGAGGAGCATTTGGTCCATATTCACAAGGTGTTTGATAAGTTGAGGGAAGTAAATTTGTTGATAAACCTAAAGAAGTGTAGTTTTTTAAAGGAGTTGGTGTACCTAGGATTTGTAGTCTTAGCAAAAGGTCTAAAAATGGACCCAGAGAAAGTGAAGGCTGTCCTTGAATGGCCTACTCCAAGGAGTGTGAAAGAGGTAAGATATTTTCATGATCTAGTAGCTAGTTTTTATAGATAGCTCATAAGAGGTACTAGAAGTATTTGTGGACCCCTAAATGAAACAATAAGAATGGATAGGGAAGAATTTAAGTGGACTGTAGGAGCAGATAAGAGTTTTAATCTATTAAAATTGAAAGTTACTGAGCAGCCTATTTTGGCACTTCCTAATTTTAACAAGGTGTTTCAAGTAGAATGTGATGCTAGCGGTACTGTAATAGGAGTTGCTATGAGACAAGAAGGTAGACCTATTACTTATTTTAGTGAGAAGTTGAATGATGCAAAAACAAAATATTATGTTTATGATCAGGAATTTTATGCTATAGTTCAAGCATTGAAGAAGTGGAGACACTATCCTCTTCCTAAAAAGTTTGTTTTGTATACTAATCATCAAGCTTTACAATTTGAATAGTCAAGAAAAATTGAACCAAAGACATTTGAAGTGGGTTGAATTTTTGTAGAGTTATACATTTGTTTTAAAACATAGGAGTCAAAAGTTTAACAAAGTTGTAAATGCTCTTAGTATAAGACAACTTTTGTTGACAAAAATGTAGATAGAGGTGGTGTGGTTTAACGAACTTAGTACTTTGTATCTAGATCATCCTAATTTTGGTGAAGCATGGAAAGCTCATACAAAACTAGTTACACTCAACATGACAAAGTGGTTGGATTTCATGATCCATGATAGTATGTTGTTCAAAGGAAGCTAGTTGTGCATTCCCAGAGGTTCAATGAGAGAAAATCTCATCGAAGAGAAGCATAGTGGAGGATTGGTTGGAAACTTTGATAGAGATAAAACCATAGTTTTGGTTGCAAAGAATTATTATTGGCCATAGTTGTAGCAAGATGTAAAGAAGTTTGTACAGAGTTGTAGAGTATATCAGATGGCAAAAGGAGTGAAGCAGAATACAAGGTTGTATTAGCCATTACCTATACTAGAGAAGTCATGGGAGGATGTCAGGATGGATTTTTTTCTTGGATTACCAAGGACGCAATGTAGGCATGATTCTATTTTTGTGGTGGTTGATAGGTTTTAAAGATGCACATTTTATTCTTTGTAAGAAGACTAGTGATGTTGTTCATGTGGTAGAATTGTTTTTCAGAGAAGTGGTGAGACTACATAGTCTACCAAAGAGTATAGTTTCAGATTGAGATACCAAATTTGTTAGATATTTTTGGCATACATTATGGAAGAAGTTGAAGATAGATTTGAAGTTTAATTCATCTCATCATCCTCAAACTAATGGAAAGACAAAAGTTGTGAATCACAGTTTGGAAAACTTGTTGAGATGTTTGGTTGGAGACAAGCCAAAAGGATGGGATATGATTTTACCATAGGAGGAATTTTCATATATTAATTTAGTCAATAGGAGTACTCGTAAATCATTATTCCAAATTGTATATGGGAATAGTCCTAGAAATGCTTCTAAATTATGGTAGTTGGATAAACAAGAGATAAGTAGTGTTGAAGCAGAAGATTTTGCTGAACATTTGAAGAACATCCATGAGGAGGTGAGAAAGCACACCATAAAGATGAATACATAGTATAAGGAAAAGAAGATGTGAAAGGAGGCATAAAAAAGTTTAGATTGGAGATGAAGTCATGATTCATTTGCAAAAGGAGCATTTTTCAATGGGCACATATAATAAGCTAAAGATGAAGAAGTTTGGACTATGCAAGATAGTGAAAAGGAATGATTCCAAAAATTCTTATGAAGTGGAGTTGCTTGCTAAATTGAATTTTCACCAATATTTAATATTTCAAATTTGACAAAGTATTATAAAGGAGGTGATAGAGATGAAATTGTAGAAGCCCAATGGAGTATTCCAATAGCTAGTTCAGCTACAAAGGAGATTGAGGAGATACTGGATAGTTATGTTGGTAAAAGTACAAGGAACATAACTTATGAGGAATACCTGGTCAAAAGGAAAGGGAGGCTGGTAGAGGATTCATCATGGCTAGTAAGGGAGGAGATCAACTGTCTTGATTTTCCTCTAAACACCTGAGATGCCATAGAGTCACTTCTCAAATTACCCTAGGTGTCTAATGTAGGAGCATCCTGGGTGTAAGAGAAATCTTGTATCACCCAAAAAAAAAAAATTTGTTTTTTTTTTTTTCAATAAGGACTAGTAGACATGGTGGTTACTATTTATGGGAACTTGTTATTTTTAGTAATTTTTTCATATGAGCTTAGAATGTTCTCATTTTCTACATGAAGGTTCATTTTAGAATTATAAGCCTACTATAAAAATCTCATTGCTCCAACTTAAGTATCAGAGAAATTATTGTGAATTTTTGGTGGAGAATTTTGCAGAAAAATCCTCAAGCTCGTAGTTGGAGGCCTTAGAGTGCTTGGATGAGGCCCAAAAACTCAATGGAAGGGCACTTGCATCATTCCAAGCTTGTTAATCAGGATCTATCATTTCTAAAAATTGGTTATAATAGCCAGTTAGAGCAACGGTTTGAGAGTTATGGCCTTCCAAATTTGGGCTACCCAAAATTCCTAAAACAAGTGTCAAAATTATATTTTTCCAACTCTATATGTATTGTTAGGGTCTATCAACCCTAGGCATTAAGTTTGAGCATCTAGAACCTTCTCGAGTGACATAAAATTTCCTATTTAAGAAACGCTTGAATATTGTCTAGAATAGCTCTGGGTGGTAGTTCCTAGCTTAGTCTTGCAAATTACTATAATGAAGGCACCCATGTGGGTTAGCATAGTACTTGTGAATTTTATAATTCTACATTTTAAGTGCAAATAAGAAGTTCATATTTTTTTTTCTCACATTTTTTGTTGTTTCTTTTTTTCTATTATGAGTTTGTGGTTTTTAGGGTAGCACCCTAGTACATCAGACTTTCTACCTTGGCTCTTCTTACATTATCATCTCCTCCATATATGTCCTTCAACTTGATCCACATCTCATAAGAAGTGTCATAGTCTTTGACTTCATCAAATTCAACATAGTTGAGAGTTGAAGCAATATCAATCATCATAATATTATGATTCTTCTTTTCTATGATTTTTCAACAATCATAGTTCTAGTATGTGCTAGATACTTGGCATCTAGGTACTTTAGGCTTGAGCCTCCAATGGTTGCAAAATGTAATTTCATTAGTTCCTACAATGCCTTGAAGTTATCTCTATTCAGCTTAGGGATCTCCCTTTTGGAAGACATCTTGATCTTTAGCTTAAGTCCTTGAAACCTTCTCTGCAAGCATCAAAAGCTCTGCTACCAATTGTTAAAAATATAAGAGGAGTAACTGAGAGGGGAGGGTGAATTATTTACCACAAAAATAAATCCAAAATCCCTTAGATGCCAATACAAATCAAATATAACTTCTATTAAAACTTGGTTAACACAGAGGAACTAAGTTAACACTAACAATTTACTGTCACTTGACAAGTATTGAAATATCAACTATAACTCAGTAAATACTAAACATGCACATCTTAGGATATTAAGTTTGATTAACCTTAATTAACTTAGTTGCATACACATAAAAGAAATAGCATGAACACAAATGACACCAGAATTTAAGGTGGAAACCCAATTTGGGAAAAGCTATCAATTGCAAGTAGTTATAATTTTTCACTCTTTTGAAGTGAGCCTTGTTAGGAGCCAACCCTATTAAAGGTTAAAAAATACACTATTAGGTGTGACCCTATTAAAGGATTTAATCATCTTGTTAGGAGTGTCCTTGTTAGAGGTATTTAGACACTTCAATCTAGAAATGCCACCTTGTTAGAGGATTTGGCAAATAGTTGTTAAGCTAACTATATTAAGAGATTTGATACACTGCTATAATTATTACAAAGTAAAAATTATATGACCTAATTGTTGATACAACTATATTTCTGATTTTAGATCTCTATTCTAGCTTGAATACTTGATCCTCCTTGATCAAATAAAACTTTGCAACTTGGTCAACTCAAGATACTCTCCTATCCTTCCAATTTGCTTCCTTGGTTTATCTTTTTAATTCCATGCTTCTCATATTCAATCCCACAATTTGGCCTTATACTTATATTTTTCCCTTGTCAAGTTGGCTTGAATACACTTACAAATATTCAATGTTCATCCCGTTAAGTTGGCTAGGCTTAACAAATAAATTTATTAAACTAAATATTCTAATTTCAAAAAATCCTTTATTAGCCGACCCAACTCAATAGACACTAACTTTGAAATGATTTTCCCATGTTAAATAACTAAACTTAGTTAACATTGTAACTTTATAAACTTCCTTTGGTAACCAATTGAACTTGATTAACACTGGTTCCATGCTAACTTTCCTTTGTCAACTAATTGGGCTTGGTTAACACTAAACTTCTGTGAACTTTTCTTTGATGCCTAAGTGAACTCAGTAGACATTGTCTTCTAAACTTCATTAACTTTGGAATGCTTGGTAGACACTGGAAGCTATCTTCATTACCAAAGTGAGCTCGACAAACACTGACTAATAAAGATACAAAAAAATTTGTAACAACAAAGACAATATACAATTGATCAATTATTTCAACAAAAGTGGTAGCATGTTACTTAGTGGTTTTTCCCAAATTGGGTTTCCACATTTAATACTGGTGTCAAAAAATTGTATGGATGTTTGTTATGTGTTTATGCTACTTTTTTTTTAAAGTATGAAGTTTATTGTTAACTATGATTTTATTCTTCTAGTCAACACATACTTAATGGAATGAAAGATGGAATAAATAAGTCAAATGGTGATGAGCAATTTTATTTGATATGCTACTCATGAGTTTGATTGAGTTTGTTGAAGTTGTTAAAAGTTATTTTTATACATCTGGACATGAGGATGACTAATTCGCACCCCCCCATCCCTCCCTCCTCTTGTTTATTCTCAATAATCTAACACCAATGAGAATTGCATACCCTCAATGATAGAGTTGTCAGTCAAGGTAATCTCATGACTTTTGACCTCCCCATAGTCTTCTAATAAAAAAAGGTGTTGAATTTCTAACATAAAATAAAAACATAAAAAATTTCAATGATTGTTTAATGATGTCCAATTTTTCTTGGAATCTAACAAAAGTTTATCATCTTCAGCGATGAATGACCATCAAAAATTACCGCAAAATGTAGTAGTGTGAGGATTGTCAAGATTTAATGTCCAAAAGAGTTAGGCCTCAAAATAATTACAATAAAAATGTTATCTCAAGAAAATATAGAAAGATATAATAATAAATATCTAAATATACTGGAATTAATCATTTGAAGCTCAATGGTTTGAAGGGGGGTATGGGAGCTTGACATTCTTCTATTAATCATCCTATAAGTACATAAAAAAGGAACAACTTTTAGGGATTGTTGGATAAATGTACTCAGTTTGTTACAAATGATGCTAAGTTGGGAGAGATGGTTGTGATTATATATTACAATTATTTCAAGGATGGGATATACATAAATAGGGAGATAGAAATTAAAATCATCCAATACCTTACCATCTTAGTGACTCTGAACGAACAAAAAAACCCACATTATCACCTAGGTCACTGAGGAGGAGGTTAAAAATTATATTTTCTCTAAGACCTCTAGCTCAAACAGATTCCCCTTGGCCTTCTTTTGAGACCATGGGAAACCATCAAGCTTGATGTCACAATGGAAGCTAGAAACTTCCTAAGGATAGGTAAGCTTTGAAATCCCTAAACCACATGTATGTGGTCCTTGGCCCAATGTTATCAAATTTGAATTAGATATCTAATTTTAGACTAATAGTTCTTTGCAATACCTTGTACAAAATTATCTCTAAAATATTTATCAACATGATGAATCCCCTTTGGTTTGCATCATCAACATCAACTAGCATGGTTCTATTCCTACTTGATAGATTCTTGATGTAGTGATTTATAACTATGACATTATTCACTAAATTGACAAGAATAAAAATCATTATATGGATTTGAAGTTAGACATCTCCAAGGCTTTTGATCGAGTAATAATTAATTTTCACTGGATCCTCTTAAAATTTGTATTTGATTCTAGAGTTGTGAGGACTATCAAAAGTTTCATTGAAACTATGATTTAGTCAATAATGGTTAACAAGTTTTGTAGAGGCCAATTTGAGCCTAAAAGGGAAATCAAGAAGGGCGATTCACTCTTTTGTTAGCTTTCTATTATTCTTTTTGAGGTACTATATATTAATATACTGGATCTTATTGAAAAATGTCACATCCAATGGGTTAAGGTTGCCTCCACTACTCCTACAATGTTGATTCAATAATTTGTGGATTAAACTATCTTGTTTTGGAAAGCTTTAGTAGTTGAAGCTACGATATAGGAGTCTTTCATGGAGGATTATTTTGTTGATTTAGGGCAACAAATAAATTACAAGAAAATAAATTTGTATTTCTTCAATACCAATGAGGACATCCGAAGGATGATCTATAGAATACTTGCATGGAAATGCATTACCATATTGGCATATCATCTTGGTCTCCTTTTTTTGTGAAAGTGGTGTTCACTTATTTTTGGGGATTCATTGTGGAGCTCCTCCAAAGGAAGATAACATTCACAAAAGGTAAATTCCTTAACAATCATAGTAAACTTCAATTCTTGCTAGCTTGAGCCAAGCTATTCTAATATAATCTCTCCATTTTTAAAATAACTCAAAACATGGTCTCTAACATTAAGTCCATTCAAAAATATTTCTTATTGAGTGGGATGGAATAGAAAATGACCATCTTTCTAGTTAACAAGGAAACATTTCAAAAAACAAATTTTTTGGGTGAGTTGGGATTGATGAGAGTAACTCATATGAAAAAGGCCCTTGTGACTAAGATAGGCTAGAGATTGTCTAACTATTCTAAAAATAGGTACAAAAATATATTGTAGACGAGTATAAGGTGGATAATGGGGGATGATATTTCCACTAAGGCGGATTATAAAATTCCTTCCTAGTGCTAGGAAATCATCTCAAGAGCCTACAAAGGTTGGCCTCAAATGATTTTGGAAACTTGGTGGCTAATTTTTTTTCCATTATAGGTTCTTGGAAAGATATGCCTCAATGCTTCTATTCTCATCTAGATATCAAGGCTCTTTGTAGAGATCCGTAGAAATTCATCCAACAAGGGTCCCTTTTTTCCCTTGTGGTGATAGATTCTTGTTTTAAATTGAATCCTTTAAAGAAATTCTTATTTTGGAAATTCATGGTCATGTTATGGTTTAGAGAGGTATGGAACCCTTAATTGACCCCTAATATCAATTTATTTTAGTGGACTATGATTCATAATAAGATCTTAACCTAATATAACCTTGTAAAGAGGGGATTCTAATTCCATGGTAAATGCATGTTATGCAAAAAAGGATGAATAATTGATGTCACTTATAGTAATTCACCATTGATTTGGGTGTATCTTGTGCTTTAAATAATGGTATTTAATAACTCCTATTGAATTGGAAAGGTCATATTCACAAACTAGTATTCTCCCAAATCTAGGGATAGATTCCCCCACACCTCACTTGGAGTAAATGGAAAGAAAGGAACACACACAAAAATCAAGATAATGAGAGAAATACTAAGGAGCCATATTCTTTCTTTTAGAGAAGGCTTAAAGACAATATGATGACCATTAGAACTAAATACTTAAGATTTCTTGTCTTCTATATATGAGGTTATGATCACTAGAATCTGAGCTTTGAGACAATTCAAAGTTTGATAACAAAAAAAAAACATAAGGAAAAATAAGTTTTTTTTCTAGAGAGATCCTAGATAGGGGTGGTTTAAGTTTAATTTTGGTGGAGAAACTTGAGGAAATAAGACAATGATTGGAGGCATAATTAGATCTGATTTTTGTAAGTTGGTCCTTGCATATGCAAAGAATGTTATTGGTGCCACTAATAACATTATTGAAAGCTTGGGTTTGTTGTAATGTATGAATTTTTCCGTCTCCATTGGAATCAATACTCTTAGTATTGAAGAGAATTTAATTTTGGTTATCAATATTGTCAAAGGAATTTTTTCCCTAGCTAGTCTCTTTATGACACTATATTAGACATTCATATACTACTCATAGGGATGGAATTGGTTGACATTAGACACATTGATAAGTAGGAGATATTTCCCACAATAAGTCAGATTGTGATATTGCTATTAAGATTTAATTCTGTAGCTTAGAGTAAAACTCATTAACCCATATTTCATGAGTAGTAATTCACACAAATCCATATCTTGACTCAAATATGGGTCAATGAGTTTGACTCAAAACAACACAATTTAATCTTGGTAGCAATATCACAATTAGATATATTTTCAGAGAGGGTAATAAAACCATGAATACTATTACAACTCTTGGCCTAGATAAGGATGATATTAAATATTAGAAAGGAACTAATAATCTCCTCTAAATATTTGAATACATCCTAGAGGAGGAGTCTAAAATATCATGATTGATGTAATGAATTGGTCATATGCATTCTATAGTTGTTAGATCTTCCTTTTGATTCCCACCTTAGAAAGAATATTTGGGATATCATGGACTATAACTACCATCATACCACTCCACATTATTGTAAGTTGCTAACTTCTATAGATGAAAAAGGGTGTCAAATTTACCCCTTTAAGGTCTCTAAAAGGGACATCACATTCCCTAAGGGTATTCTTCCCTACCATTTCTGATATTCAAAATTTTGCAACCATTGCACAAGCATGGTTTTCCCTCATTTTGATGTTCAAAATCGTTCATTTTGCATTGCATGTGACATGAAAGTAGACTTAAGCTAGAAATAGATTTATGAATGAGTATTATGTTACAGTAACTTATTCTAGGAGAAATAAGAGGGACTCGGGTGGAACCATGATGAATTCTCTTTTCCCTGATGGAGGTGACAACATAGATGTGGAAAGAAAAAATGGAAATAAAAAATAGATGTGGATTTGCAAGATTGTGTTAATAGAACAAAGGAAGAGGAGAATGACATTCATCAAGGCTCTTGCAATCGACTGAGATTAGGCAAGATATAGACTAAAATAGCCATTTCTCTATAAAATCTCCAAAATAGTGGAGAAAAGAAATGGGGAGAGTGTGAATCTACTGAGCCAAGTCTTTTTTTCTATGGATCCACTAATTTTATTTACAAAATAAAAAATCTATAGGACAAGGTAAAAGTACCAGATGATGAAATCAACAACTTTAAATCTTAGAGAGAGACTTCATTGAAGTGTATGCCCTTTGTTACGCATTATAGTTGGTGTGTCATGAGAGGCAATTATAGTAAATGGATGCTTCTGCAATAGAGATTTGGAATTTGCATGGATTTGAACCTATTTGAATTTCTTAGGAAAAAGTGGGATAAGATTTCCAAACATCTACCTCTAAGATATTACTAGAGTGTATATTTTTTCCTACTTATTAGAGGTCTTGAGATCCCTTGGTCCTCTATCTTTGTTCCTACAATTTTTGATGTTCTTTAGTCATTTTAAAAACCTTTGTTGTTGTTAGTTTAAAATTTTGGTCTTCAACTCTTTGGAGTCTATTATGCCCCTAATAGTTGTTTGACCATTGGGTATTTATACTACTTTGTTTTCTTATATCAAAAAGCTTTATATCATCCATACATTTGGAGATTATATGGATAATATGGGTATCTCCACTTTTACTTGACAAATGCTCCAATTTATTTACAATTATTAAATCAATTATAATATCTAACTATCAAATAATCTAGATCAAGGTGTGCATCTCACATTTTTTAAAAATGCAACAAAATAATAAGCTTACTAAGGCACTATGAAGAATTGTCAAACTCTAGATAGTAGGTAAAAAGTTAAATGAAGTAAAGTGAAAAATAAAGGTATGCAAACTACATGACTTCAATCATGAAAAGTTCCTAGAACTATAGGCATACTCATGAAATGAACTATCCGATATTTTTTCTAATCCTAAGATATAACAATTTCTAGCATCTTCATTTAGCTTATTTATTCTTTAATCATAGAAATGTTCATTATTTTTATATTTGTAAGATAACTAATATAATTAGTACCATTTATTAATTTCAATTATCATTATTTAATCAATATAAGTTAATTTATGCTTAATTCATTATATCTATTTTGTATTAGTTTCAATTCATGCATTAAAAAAAGTGTATTTTTATTAAAATAAAATATGCTACTAAATGATAAAATTATTTCTTTATAACTACTGCTACTTAGATAATTATGAGAAGTTCTCCTAAAGCATAGGACTTCAAAAACCCATTTCATATCATAATCATCAAAAGAAGCTTTTTGTTTTACCTTGCTAGCTCTTCAATTTTATATAGTGAAAGATATGTTATCAAACTCTGAATGTCTCTATGTACTTTTCAGTTTTTTAATCTCCAACTCCGAATGCATGAAACATGATAAGATTCTCGCCATTAAAAATTGATAATATTTTTCTTTTAAGAGCTCCATAAAATTAGTACCGATAGAAGCTAAAGCCATTCAAAACATGAATCGATTTTCCTTGTGTTGCTGCCTACTCTACATAAGATCTAAAATGGTACGGGACAAATTTAACTCACATGCTTAAATTGGGGTTCTTTACAAGTACAACTGGAGGTGGGGCATTAAAAGGTCTAATTCATGAACAATGGTTCCCACAAAGTGTAATTAAGGAAGATACGCGAGAAATAAAATGTTTAATATCATTGCATGTTTTTAAAGAGTAATTAAGCAAGAAATTGAATTGGGATTTAGGAAGAATAACTTTCATTGAGAAATGGAAATGGATATAATTTAGGGGTTGCATATGGATTATAGGGGTTTGGATTAGAAGTAGCCCACTCTACGTTGAAGCCACAAGAGTTGCTTTGTTGTAGTTGAAGTTGAAGTTTCATATGGAGGATTGAGATTTAGGTGAAAGACGTGTCTGGAATTTGACGGTCGCCCTTCCCTATCATATGATTTTTAATGACAGATAAAAAAATTACGTATCTTTCATTTTATGTTTTAAGAAAAAAATTGATTGTCAATTTTTTCGTTATAAAATAATTTAACATATAATTTTATATATTAATATTTTATAAATTAGAAAAAAATATATTAATTAGTAATATATGTAAAAATCTCTATAAATAATTTAGAATTATAAATTAGTAATATATTTTTAAAAAAAAAACTCAAATAAAGTTTCTAAGATCATGTATGTTACTTTAAACAATTTTTAAATTAATATAATTATATAACAAATAATATAAAAATACATACCTAATATTATAAATTACTAAACATAAACTTTAAAAATTTATTATTTCTATTTCAACAAGATTCTAAATAAATATAAATATATAATCATCAAAATAGAAACATTTATAATATAAAATAATGTGTATTTCTCATACATAGATATTATACATATTATAAAATCATTAAATAAAATACTAAGTTGCATATAACAAATATTAGTGCTTGGAAGGTTCGCTGGTTATCACTCTCGGGTGGAATTATTCTTATCAAAATTGTTCTCTCAGCCATTCCAAATTATTATTTCTTCATTTTACAAGCCCCCAAAGGTATCATCTCTCTAATCAAAACTTTAATGCATACCCATCTTTGGTCAGAAAATATGAATTAATAGAAGAAAATACCTCTAATTTCTATTCATACCATGTCAACCCCTTTGAGATTAGGAGGTGTTGGACTTCCCAACGTTACTAATAGGAATAAGGCTTTTAGTGCTAAACTAGTTTGGCATGACAAATCCTTTGCCAAATGGTGTCACATTTTACAAGAGAAATATCTAGATAACTTGGAGCCTTCCCAAGTTTTTATTGTCCTAGACCCACAAAAGGGTTATGTCATTTGAGATTTAATGATGGTTTCTTAGGAAGTTATTACTTCATTCATATCTTGGGAAGTGAAAAATGAGGATAGTGTCGAATTTTTGTTTGATTTAGTCAATGCCCCTCGCCCCCCTCCCCCTCGCCCGCCCCCTCCCCCTTCCCACTATTGATTCCATAAGAATTTCTCAAACATAGTGATTCAAACTTGGGGAACATCTTTCTTTAATTATGTCTCAGCTATACATAGATTCACAGGGCTAGTCATTTGGAAAGACCCCTCAATTCTTCTTATATCTCATAATCAAGTTGCCTCTTTCAAACAATTATTAGCTGAAAGGAATGTTTTTATGTCTAATAAACCATATTGCCTCTTTTGGGTTCCAACTAAAAATGGTAAATACTCTATTAAACAAGGATACTTAGCTCTCCAACATGATCAATTTAATCAAACCACATATCATGCTTTTAAATTATGTTGGAATAATTTAGTCCTGCCAAAAATAAAATGCTTTGCATGGCTTGCATTAAAGAACAAAATTTTAACTAGTGATCAACTTCATATATTGACTTTTTTGATATGTTTAATCATGTGTTTTGTCAGCAAGTTATAGAAACAACCGATCACCTCCTCTTAAGCTACCCTTTTTCCCAAGATTGTTGGAATTTTGTTCTTAATAAGCTTAATTTCCATAATGTTACCTAACTCTCTATGGGATTTATTTCAAGCATGGAAAATCTTACATACTGAATCAATGTTTTCATGTCTTTGGAAGTGCATCCCTGCATCTATAGTATGGGCTATTTGGTGGGAGAGAAGTAAGATAATTTTTACACAAACATTATCTTCAATCCCTCTAATTCTAGATGAGAGATCAATTGTTGAGCTTGTTAATGCTATAGTTTACTTTTTCTATATCTTCTTCTTCCATTGTGTCCATCCAAGGTTCCTCTTATCCAAGCACAAACCAAGTGGATTCCTCCAAGTGAGGGCTATTACAAACTCAATTTTCATGGGGCCTATAGGGGAAATCTAGGTAACTCTAGCTATGGCATAGTTATTAGAGACTTTAAAGGTTGTGTGGTAGGAACAAAATCATCTCCTCTCCCTTTGGGTACTAATAACAAAGATGAGGTACTGGCCTTGCTTTTTGGTTTGGAATTTACAAAATCACTATATATATCTAAGTAACATGTTGAAGGGAATTCAAGAATTATTATTAATGTGTATATTAAATTTCATATGTATAATTGGTCCATACAGTATATATTGCATCAAGTCTAGTCTCTTCTTTATTCAATCTCTAAATGTTACATTATCCATACTTATAGAGATGGCAACATATTAGTTGATTGTCTGACTAAGCTTAGTACTGATGGGGTTTATATTAACTCTTTACTTTTTGCACTTAATCTTCTTGATTTCCCCATCTTGGTTAATATTATGACAAAAGAAAATGCTTAGAATCCTATTAAGCCCTTCTCAAATATTTTTTGATAGTAAATCATGGCTTCATTGCGATTTCAAATGTTTTATTTTTATGGATCTCACTTAATTTTTTGAGATATTTTATGCAATTCAGGGTCCTAGCTTGCACTTGCATCAGATGGCTTTTTATTAATATCATAGTCTCAATTGGAATTTTGGATAAAGATCAACGATGGAAACTTTTATTTCAGTTTTTGGCTTGGCTCTTAGTGTTTTCTCCAACACTAAATAATGACTAGATTAATAATTATCTTCATATGAATTTTGGGCTCTTTTGTAATCACAATGTTCTAGATTTGGGATTCACAATGTCAAGAATCATTAGTGTTGATTGATACTCTCTCTAGATGTAGTCTTTCTTCTTCTGCATCCTTTTTCTATTAGGCAATTACTAGAGTTTTTATTGTCTAGTTCTTTTCTTCGGGAGCCATTTTTGAACCAGTTAATATTAATATAAATATAAAGTTTCACCAAAAAGAAAATTTATGGTTTAGTAATAAATTTACTTGTCATATTGATGGTTCTCTAAAAATTCAGCCTATCAATTCATATGGTCTTATAAGTTTTCAGCCTATCATATATGGTTCAAAAATGCAAAAATGACCAATATGGGCATCAAATTCCAAGGCCTAGTGTTGGGGAAGAGAGTTTGTATATGGACAAATGGAAGGATATAAAGTTGGACTTCATGTTAGGCTTCTCTCGTGGCTTTTTTATTTTTATCAAAACTCCAACTCCTATGATAGTTATCAACAAATGAATCGAAAAAATATGTATATTAATTGGTTGAAAAAACCAAAAAATAGTTTTAAATGATAATGAAATGTATCTCCTTAAGCTAGAATTTATCAAACATTATTTAATCCTAAGATCTTTGATTAATCGACATTAAATCCTTATGCAACATGCCACTTTCATTTAGGAGTAAATTTTCCTAATTTCAGACACACAATGGAGCAGTAAATTTTTACCATAGTGTATTTTGTATTGGTGAATTATAATTTCACCAAAAAAAACCTTATTTAATTACTTTATCTCCATCTCTCATCCTCCTCTCTCTTGATGTCTTGTTCTCTCTCCCCCTCTCTCTATTGTACATAATATGGCCCTACTACTAATGAATTACCTTTATGATTTAGAGAATTTATTAAAATAATGATTAAATATCTTTAAGTGGATGTGTACTTACTTTTTAATTATCACTTCTTTATTAATATTTCTATCACACAAACTATCATTTATTTAAAAACTTACTAATTAATCTCATATTTCACCTTTCACACCTCACACCATATCTCTTGGCACACTAACATGAGAATCCTAGTTTAAATCTTATCAAAGACATTATTTTATTTTATTGTTGTTCACATGACATTATTTAAAACTATTCACATTACATTTCAACCAAATCCATATTAATTGTGGACTTTCACTTTTTTTACCAATGCTTTTATTTTGATGATTACTAAGAAAATCTTAAGAAACCCCTGCCCCTGCCCACCCAACAATAGATTTTGTTCACCTCGAAACATTTTCTTTATGCTCACAATAGAGAGGTGAAATCCATGGACAAGATGCAAAACAAGCACATTGATGTTGGAAAACTAAAATTACATGTAGTAGAGATTAGAACGAGTGTTTCTAATACTTAATTAAGGGTTTGTGAGATTTCTATTAACTTTTTTTTTTCTTTTAATGTATGTTCATGTGTTAATGAGATTTTATTACAGGGCTTGACATACTGCTACTTCATGGCTTTCCTAAAATTTTGTATTCATGATGTTATTAGATGATTTCCTTAGAAAATGCAGGGTTTTATGCGATGGACTATTTTATCAGTCATTTCCAAAATAGATAGGCATTTGATGTAGGAGCATCCTATGGTAGTGTGCAATCCTACGAGAGCATTGAGCTTGTATTTATGGACTTATGCTTCACATAGTAAGGGTTATGTTTGAGACATACTAGTGGACCTTTCCCTATCTATGCATAATGTTTGGAATTATCATGTTTGAGTTAGAAGTATTTTTGTGGCTACTAGTAGCACATTCCTATTTCCTAGGCAGACTTTGGAGATTGGTTCACTTAGCTTTGATCTCTATAGTTTATCTTTTCTTCTCTTGAATTTAGGTCACTGGGTGGAGCATGGACCTATGCCTAAGGGCACGTACTTTTATATTTTCATATGAGTCAGTTACAAATTGTAAACTTAGGGCTTGTCTTAAGTATGTATTTAATTTAGTTTGTTAGGGCGACTTGTGGCTTGAGTTTTTATTTAATATAACTTTCTAGGAAGACCCATGGCTTGGTTTGGTATAAGTAGAGGGTCTTGTGATGTCTAGAGTCATTTAGTTTTAGTATGGAGAAGATGAAGTAGCTAAGAGGAGAGAAGTTGAGCAGAGTTAGAAGCTATGTGTGGGCTTCGGAAACAAAAAGATTGCTTGGTGACTTGAAAGCATAAGTTTAGATTCTTCTAGATTGTGGGTCTAGCTTGCTAGGAGTGGTCAAATTTTGTGAGATCTTGTAGAATTATTATTGTAATTATTTTGTATTTGGCCATAATCTAGAAGGTCTTACAACCTAGCATGTTGGATTTAAACCTTATGATTATGTTATGAGAATCAACATTATTTTGGATCTAATTTTCTATTTTATTTTATTTTTTAAATTGTGTATTTATTTGTTGGGGGATAGGTCATATCCTTTGGGTATACACCTGTCTTGTACTACATCAAGTGGTATCAAAGCTAGTTGATCTTGTGACTTTGTTTCTTTGGATTTTTCAAGATCTTGGAAGATGTCTCTGAGAAGATTATACCCTAGGGTGATTGTAGATCCATGTGATGCTATGAAGACTAAGGTTTTAGAGAAGATTAAAGTGTATTTCCGATTTGAGATGAATCTAATGAAGAATGATATGGTCACTTAGATCATGAGAGCTATAGATGGTATAATGAGTAATGTGGAGACAAAATATGGTTATGAAGAAGTTGCTAAGGACTTTGAAGTTTCTAGATCTAATGGAGAAGTCATAACTAATATTATGGAGAGACCTGTAAAAGACAAAACTAGTTAGGTGGAAAGCTTTGGAGTTGAATTAAAATTGAAGCATAAGATGGAGGTTTCTAATTTCTCAAGTACTTTGAATCCTGCAGACTTGATTGATTGATTGGTGAGTTGGAAGACTAATTTGAGTTAGAGGATATTGGAGGTCTTCTTAGAGTGAGGTTAGAACTAACTAAGTTGAAAGGGTATGTTGCTTTATGGTTGAAATAATTACAAGGAAATAAAGAATAGGAAGGTGAATTAAAGATCACAATGTGGAGAACGATTGTGAACAATTTGAAGGTTAACTTCATTTCTACTATTTATGAACTTGAATTGTTTAAGAAGATATAGAACCTAAAACACAAGGATATGATTATGAAGGATTACATTGAGGAGTTTTATAAGTTGACAATTTGGTCTAGATATAGAGAACTTTCTAAGGAAAAGGTGGCTAGGTATATTAATGGTTTAAGATTCAATATTTTAGGATGAAATTGGTATGCTAAAGATTGATTCAGTTAAGGATGCTTAGCAGTATGCTCTGAGGGTAGAACATAAGTTTAAGAGAAGACATTAAGGTAATTCTCAAGGGAAAGAGAGGCATGATCACTTGGTGAAAGATAAATAGATTATTGTGGATGAACCAAAACCTATTAAATAGAGGATAAGAATGGGTAGAGGTGCATTTAAGCGTACTTTTCTTAGATGTGGTGAAGAAGGACATAGACCTATTGAATGTCACAATACTAATAGTAAGGTTGGTGATAAAATAATTTTTTTGGTGAATAAGAATATGGACTTGAGGAATGATCTTGAGGTGGAATATAACCTCTTGGTTTGGTGAGAATTGTTTGGTAAGAAGGTGATGGAACCTTGTCAAAGGAGGATTTTATTCAAGACTTGTTGTAAGTCTAAAGGTAAATGTTAGAATGTGATTGTGGATGGTGGTAGTATTGATAGCCTAGTTGCTGAGGAGATGGTTCAAAAAATTGGTTTGAAAAGAGTGAGACATCCTTGTCCTTATAGGATCAGCTACTTGCAAGATGACTGCTTTGGAAGTGAGGGAGAAATGCTTTGTTAATTTTCATATTGGGTAGTATTTAGATCAAGTGTTTTTTAATATTGTGGACATGAATTGTCACATATTACTTGGTAGATCTTTTTAAGTATGATTGTAGGGTAGTACATGATTATTTCAAGAATATGTTTACTTTTGAGAAGTGTGGTAGGAATTTTTCACTAATTCCTTTACAAAATGCAAAGCTTGATAGGAAGAACTTGAGTTTTTGTAGATGTGATGAATTGAAGGATTTATATTTTGCATTAAATATGAATGATATAAATTGACCTATGGCACACTAAAGATGCATGTGAAGGTGAAAATTACAAGAAAGGAGTTACAGAAGTGTAACAAAGGCAAGAGTGTACAAGTTGATAACATGGAGGACATGTATGTGAAGAACTAGTTTGTGGTTTATGTGTTGAACCTTGTAAGATCTTCTTCCAGCTATTGAGAATAATTTTTTGCACATGGGGTTTATGATGCAAGAGCATCCCAGGGTAGTGGGAAATTTTGTAGGAGCATTGATCTTGGATTTGTGATCTTATGTTTTGTGAGGTTAGGGTTATGTTCAAGACATACTAGTGGACCTTTCCGTATGTGTGCATAATGTTTGGAGTGATTGTATTGAAGTTAGAGCTATTTTTTGGCTTCTAGTAACGTGTTCCTATTTCTTGGGAAGGCTTTGGAGAGTGTTTCCATGACCTAATACATGAAAATTATCTTGTGAACTCATGGATTTAGGTTTTTAGGTGGAATATGGACCCATGCCTAAGGGTGCATAATTTTATGTTGTCATATGAGTTAGTTATGTATTCTAAACTTGGTGCTTGTGCTAAGTATGTATTCAATTTATTTTGTTAGGCTAACTTGTGGCTTGAGTGTTTATTTAATGTTAGAAGATTATTTAATGTAACTTGCTAGGCCAACCTATGGATTGGTTTAGCATAAGTAGAGGGTCTTGTGATTTCTAGAGTCATTTAGTTTTAGCATGGATAAGATAGAGTTTATGAGAGGATAAAATTTTAGTAGAGCTAGTAGCTATGTGTGGGCTTGAGAAATAAGAATTTCTTTTGGTTTCTTGCAAGCCCAAGTTTAGAATTTTTTGGGGTTTCTTCCATATTGTTGTTCTAGCTAGCTAGGAGTGTTTAGATGTTGTGAGGTCTTGCTAAACTATTATTGTAATTGCTTAGTATTTGTCCCTAACCTAGAAGGCCTTAAAGTTGGGCATGTTGGATGCAAATCTGATGATTCTATTATGATATTAGAATTATATTGTATTTAATTATCTATTTTATTATTTATATTTTGATGTGTGGTTGTTTTTTGGGGGCTAGGTTGTCTCCTTTGGGGATACACCTTCCTTGTAATCTATCAAAACCACTACTCTAAAGTTTTGTAACTCATGTGTATAAGAAGTATGACATGCTCAAGAGAAATGGAATTGAAGATGTTAGATCGAAAGTGGATGCTTCGGAAGGCAAGTTACTTCACTATGGGAGATATTGAGTGAGTACAAGATCAAGAGATATCCATGTAGGGGGGAAGATTATATATCTCCCACACCTAGAGATAGTGAGAAGCATCATAACATTGGGTGTCCCTTATTTTGTACCAGGCCCAAACAATGTTCAACTAGATTTTTTCCACAAAAAAAGTTATGCAGAAATTTATTCCCACCAAACCCTATTTTCTGGTGTACCACTTGTCTAGATTACTTATAACATATGATTCCTATTATTTTATGGACTAACATGCCTATTAACAAGAAATGTGTGGTGGATTGGATAGTCCTATTGTTCGCCTTTGTAGGGGGGTTTCTCTATTTTAGGAACTAAAATATAGAATACACAACCCTAATTATTTGTAATCCACTCACAAAAACCCATAAGGTATTGACAAAAATGCAATACCAAGTTTCATTTATCAATCCTTTAACAAGCTTATTAAGACCTCTTTTATCCAACAAATAATCAATCAACCATAATATGTAGACATATAATATGATGGGACATTTCTCATAATAAGAAGTCTCACTTGTAGCTCTAGCTAAACATTGTTAATGTTGAAGGAAAACTTCCCCAAGGACCCTACCACTTGAAATTTCATGTTCTAGAATAACCTTTTGAAAGTCTTATCATGAAATAATAATTTATTTGAACAATATTTTAAAGAACGATGACTAATTAGATACCTTCAAAGAATTACGATGAGTTGTGGCATTGAGTATAAATGAAATTTTCTTTGATTGTGAGAGTACATTTCAACAACTTACATCTATGAAATGATAATAAATTATGACTTTACCACCATTTTGGTTCTTTTTCCAAGTTTGGTGGATGATTCATATAATGGAAAAAGTACTTCAGGGACACTCCATGGCTGAATTATTTTCATTCAAAATTAATTAGCTGAATTCTGAGAGTATTTGGGATAAGTTATAACAATCCATTTTACCAATATTTCTCAAAAATGTCATCCATACCTCCATATTTATATGGTCAACAATGTGAATTATATAATTTCCATCTTCACATTGTCAAATCAAATATCCACTTTGAAACATTTCTCCTCTCAAGGAATTTGACCCTAATGTCATACCTAGATTTTCCTTACCACTAAAAGATCTCATACACACACCATTTTTCTAGTGGATGATAATGAATAGGGGGTACAAAATGTAAGATCTCAACATTTTGAAAACTCAAATATCAATTTGATCTTAAATTACGTACCATGAGATTGTTATTGTCCATCATAAAGTTATTTGACACAATGCAAAAATCTCAAGCAGAATTAAGGGTAGTTGGAGCATATATCTACAATTATTTTATGAAAATTAGGAATTTTCTTACAACACATAATATTACCTCACCATGCATAAACTTAGCATTCCATTCTATCAACCTTCTTGTGTAAAATTTCAATAGTTCCTACATTATCAATAGAGAATGTAACCACTACATCTATTGAATAGCAATCCTAAAACAAAGATGTGAAATCTTTGGCAGTTTCTACAACTTGAACTAGGTTAAATATGGATTATAATACCAACTAATGTATCAATTTTTTTTGAAAAAATAATTCAACTTCTATGGGAAAAGGATCAATTACCTTTTTAGTTTCTATACCTACAAGACCACAAGCTTGTGCAACTACTCCAAGATAACCATAAAAACTAGAAACAATTCCAGTCACATCCATACTAGGTTGTACCAAAAGTGATGAATAAATATTTAAATATTTAAAAATAAATAATATCTCTAAAAAATCACAAGATAAAATTAATAATGATAACTTATTAGGAGCATTGTTGCATGAATTTAGATTTGCTCCACATAAGTTCTTGTAGCCTATGAATGAAACTCTTTTAAATCTACTCTAAAGTAGATAGCAATATGAAGAATAAATAACCAAATAAAAGATAAGAGTATAAGTCATATTTAAAGTAAAAATATAGACCCCACAAAACCACATAATACAATAGCCATAAGTTTTGTTGAAGAAAATAAAACAAACCTATATAAAACTTATTAGTCTAGAGCTTACACCTCTTAACATCTAGAGCTTAAACCTCTTAACATCATTGGCAATAGTAAAGATCTCCTCAGACTTTTAACTCATGTATTTATTTTTAATAGAGATAGATATCTATGTGGTTACCTTTCCACATCTAGATGTACTGGTAGGTAAACTTTGTGTAATTGAGGCATGTATTATAATTCTAATTTTTTTAACTTACAACCAGATGGTTCCTATACAAATAGGAAGGACTCTAAGCAGCACTAATAATTATTATTTTTCATTGTAGAGAAAATGAAAATGATAAGGAAAAAAATCTTTTTTTAAATCATGGAAAAACAACATCTAAGATCAAAGGTGGTGAATAAGTATGATTTGCACCCAAAAATTAGGAAAGATACAATGACAATAAAAAAAAGGATGTAATATAACTAGAAATCAAAATCAAAATTGAAAGACAATACTCCACTTTTACTTCTACAAAAAACCCCAATGAAACACTTGATGTATTAAGAGCTTTACCTACTCTCACACCATGTCGTGTAGTAATTTCAATTATAAGAATTAAAATCTAAAGAGTGGAAGAATATGTATCATGAAAATGTCTCATTTCTAGACATATGCCTAGTGGAATGGTTACCAGGTAGCAAAACATGTAGAAGACATCTCCAAATAGAGAAGCTTCCATAAATATTATGGTTTATTGACCAATTTTTTTAAATTGAAAAATGATAAAATCTATTATGAATAACTAGGGAAACCAATCACAAAATATGAATAAATGTAAAAAATACAACTTTAATAAAATAATTTCTAATGATCATAGGTTAAAATGATTTTGCACTCTTTCTGAGACATGGATTACTAGGGAAAAAGAAACATGAAAATATCAGTATTTGCCTATAACTAGGCAGTACTAATAAGGAAAACATATCCACCCCACTATAAGAATTGAACTTTTAATTTCTTTTTCAAGAGTAGAAGTTTCCATTTTTAGATCAACTCAAAATGTGATAGAAGATTTATATATACTATAATGATTATAGAATATTATTGGTCCATTTGATTGTTGAATTGTGATTCCAAAGTACATTATCTCCAATCAAATGGAGAATAGGGTTAGAATAGTGTTTCTAGTTTGTAGTATGAAGGTAGACTAATATTTTATTATTAAAATATCCAAACTTTATTGATTTATGTCTTAGTTGTTTGTGGATTTTGGTCTTTTTTACATTAAAAAGTAACAAAATATGGGTGTTGGCATCAACAAGCCCTTACACAAAAGATCATTTAGAGCAAGGTCAAGAATAGACCATTAGAAAGACATTAGGATAATAGCTAGTAACACACATCAAGAGTGGGTAGACAACTCATCTACAACATGGGAAAGAGAACAACAAAATGAAGAATGATCTTTCTTACATTGACAAATAAATGTCTAGATAATGCTAGCATTAGCATCACATAAGGGGAGTGGGAAAATATTATTTGTGAAAAAATAAAAACAATGGAAATAATGTTTAAAAGGTTTCACACCATTGATACGTTGGAGGACATGAGTAATAACAAATAAAGGAAGGTCCACACACCTAGAGGGTCCACACAAACAATAATAGGTGTAGTAGAATCAAAAAAGTTTTAGAAGGCCAATTAGTAGCAAGAGCATCATATTTGAGGGATTCATCATCAAATTGTGAAGAATTATCAAAGGAAGAGTTTGAAACTAGTATAGTGGATGAATCACCATTAGCATTCATCCACAAAGTAGCAACACTTTTACCCACAAAAGTGCAATTCATTTTGAAGTGACTAGTAGAGAAGCATTGATGAAAATGAAAGGAGAGACCATCCTAAAATAGAGTCCATATAATATCCTCAACCATAAAAACTACATCCCTAAGAAGAAGTATGAATATGTCAATGTCAATCAATACATGTACAAAGGTAGAGAGACCTGTGTAGGTTGCAATATAACCTACCTATAAGAAATGGTCAATAAAGTTGTTAATGTTCTCAAAACAAGATTTTTTCCAAAAATGATGAGAAAAATTGGGAAGGCAAACCCACATTGAATGCACACTTAGTAGTTTAGTAAGAGGGTTGAATGCAATTTTTAGGATTTGACTGAAAGAAAATAAGTCTCGCAAGCCCACAAATCTCCCAAAGATGATCTTGGTCATTATGAGAAATAAGAACAACAATAAAAGATTCCTTCACCCAAGTGAAAAGGTTAATGCTACAAAAGGTTAAGGGGAAAACTCAAATTTGGTCATTCTTATTTGTGTAATAATTTTCCTAAGGTAATGAATGCAATGCAAAATCTATAGTTTCAATAGATAGCACAAATAATAAAGAAAAAATGATACTATCAAATGAATACCTTAACAAATGATTAAGTAGATGAATACATAATAGATGTTTCTAAATATACAAGAAATGCATGATGACTAGGAAATATGCAATAATAACCTATCAATCACACAAGGTGGAATTATATATCCACCAAAGGTGGATCATCCTTTATTGTAAAACAAAGTATGTGCAACATGTGAAACAATGAGAGAAAGATAATGTGATAATAATGCAAAAGTTGGATTTGGAAAATAAAGATTTGTGAGGTGTGACAACTGACTCAACCTCAAGTGGATTTATCCAACACCATGTGGTAAAATGAAATTAAAAATATTATGTTTCTATATGAAAACTAATATGCAAATGCATTATCCTAAGTAAACTTAAGTAAAGTGCAATTAGTTAATATTTTATATACCATAATAAAATGTGTCCACTTACTTTGTAAAACTTATTAGTCATCCATTTAGTGATCTCCTATATTCATGGATGCATTAAGGTTTGAACCCAATTTTTATCATTATTATTGTATACCCAATATTCTAATGTGCATCTTGAGGTCCACAATATTTGGGATCATGGTTTAGGTCATTCCTATCCCAAAGATATGGATGTTCGTATCCTTAACCCCCTAGTAAGGGATGAGGACATCCCTCACTTGAGGCATTTTTTCTTGGATCATTGGCCCTTTTTGGGGATTTCAATTTGTTTAGACCACTTTGTTGATTCGACACGTCTTTCTTTTTATTCCAAAATCATTATTAAAAAGGCCTTATCTCTTCATTTGGCCATATATTTTATAACTATTAGTATCCATCACATACATAATATATCCATTGTGGTCTAGGAGCATTCATCAAGTGAAAGATCCTTTCAAGTATTAATCCATTTAAGAAATTTTTTAAGGTGCATTCAAGGTGTTCAAACCAAGAAAGAAAGGATGCATTAAAGGCCCTCATTTTTATCAATCATAAAATTCCTTCTTGAGTTCTATCTTCTTTCTTCACAAGAGATAGTGGAGTTATCCATTAAGGAAGGAGAACTCCATTCATTAATATTTTGCAAGAATTTATCTTAAAGCATTCAAGCATCCAACCCTTAAAGTATTCAAGAGAATATTTATATTTATGGATCTATGACTTGGAAATTTGAGACCTATTTTTTTCTGTGTGGGCATCCTATATTATCATGCTATATCATTAATACATATGCATACAAGTATCTATACATATTTGTGGATAGCAGATCTAGATCCAAATCCATCCATTGAGATTTAATAAGAAAGGTGAATATTTATATTTGTCTTTCTTCTACATTATTTCTTATTTTGAGATTAATTTATAGTTAGGGGCTTGACCAAGGGAATCCCCCCACCAAAAAAATAATATTTTTCTGTGTGCATTTTCAAATGTCCAATTTTTTTAAAGCACCTGATTTAAATCTCAAAATTAGGGTTCCAAGTTGTAGGTGGAACTTCAAATTTAATAAATTTACGAAGGATAGGTCACAAGAAACATCATCATGTTCTTGGTTATTCCTTTACACTTTTGTCCATAATTGACCTCTTTAGGTCATAGGTCATCCCTATCTAATATCTCTCATATTTTTAGATCTAACATATATTTGTTCTCATGTCTTAGATCTAGAACAATTTCTATTTCCATCATATTTTGATAGCAAATTTTAGATCCAAGTGACCTCCAACTCATTGGCCTTCAAGTGTATTTGATGCAAGAGCATCTTGGATCTTTGAGAAATATTGCATCAACCAAATTTTTGTTTCTATACCACTCTTCTATTTACAAAGTATTCATTGCTTCTTTTAGTTTCATGATTTATATAGTTGATATCATGTCAAGGACCTATTTTAGATCCTTGTACTAAGTACATGTATTTTGAAGTTTCATATTCTTAGAGTTATGTGTCATTCTTTTTCATCTCTTCTTCCTACAATTTTCATCCTATGAGGCATGTTTTTACCATTGGCACAGATTCATGTGCTGATGTGGCATCTTGCATAGTTGGGAGCCAAGTCATAACTTGTGCTTGGACCTACTCCTAAGAGTGCATGATCCTATGTTGTCCTTTTCTTGGGTTTTGGTTTACTCTTCCAAGATTGGACCTATAATGTAATTAAATACCTAACTAGTTGACTTGTGGCTTAGTTGGCTATATAAGAAGCTTAATTAGAGATATAGAATTAATCATCTTAGAGAGAAGAAGTTAGAAGATGCAACCTTGGACTCTTATTAATTAATTATCATTGCATATGGCCAAAACTTGAAAGGTCTCACACCCAGGCATGTTTCTTTATTTATATGTGAAGTGAAATTATTACACTATTGATCTATTGCATATGGCTTTTATGTTCTCTAATGGATCTGTTTGAGTAAAATTCCTATGTGTAACTCTTAGTAGGGGTATTGGTAGATTTTATTTGGGTTAATTCTACCTTATCCCCCTCCTCCCTTATGTCAATATTTATGTGCTTTATTTTTCATTTCATATGATATGTCTTAATTTCTTATATTTGATCAAAATAAGTTCTTAGCTTACATATGTGATCTTTCATTACTTGCATATTATTTGGAAAATTTATGTGCACTACATACATACATAATAAAATAAATCATTAACATAATAAAGGAAAATAATATCCAATGTAAATATATTTCCATATTTCACATCTTGAAAGGACTTGGAGTCAACATTGACACCCATTTCATCTCGAGTAGTGTCGACCAAACTTGGGGCCCTTTGAAAGGTTATTTTGAAGCTCCCTCTTTCACTTTCCCTAATGTGAAATTTAAAATTAAGCGCTTAATATATTTATCTTAATTTATTATCTTACACATATATATTTTTCTCTTCCTAACTTTTATGTTACATTTTGGTGATCACATAGCTCTTACATTATATAGCTTTTTATTGGTAGTTAGATATTCGTTATGTGATCTTTCTTTAAATTTTTATTTTTTGTTAAGGATCTATATTATATGTGTTATACTTATTAATTTTAGGTTTTAATTCATTATTTATATATATTTATGTTGTATGTATTAGTAATTACATTCTATTTTATAGTGCTTCAATACATCTAGATCTACTTTATATGAACTCTCTTTTTCATGTTGATAAAGTTATTTAAAATATTCTTCCACCACATATTCTATCACCTTTTTTATAAAATAACATCCTTCTATTAAATTTCCCTTGAAATATTCTCTTCCTAAAGAGGTTCAATTTAATATATTTGATGTTACATTTTCCTCTCTTATATCATCTTATAAATCACTATTAAAGAAAGAAGATGATTATAACATTTCTTTTAGTGCTCTTCCTCTTCATGGAGGAGAGTTGAGAATAGATGTTAAATATTATCCTAATATAAGCCTTAGCTATAGTGAAATTTTTTTTAAGGATTATATTATGACTTCCTTTAATTTATCTCCTTCAATGGATCAAGCTTTAATGTAGCATGTCTATTCCACTTCTATAGCATTCTTTCTTGATAGAGATGCTCCTACCTTTGATGATTCTCCTATTTGGGAAAAAAGCCTTGGAAAATGAGATGTATTACTCTCTTCCCCATGAAATAATCCTAGTACAAAAATATTATATAATGGTAAACACCTCTTTCATTTCCTTTTAACATGGCATGCTTAATGTTTCTTATTCTCCTAAAATATACACTTCTCCTAGGGATATTTCACGGAAAGAGGAAGAGATAAAAAGTATTTTTATTCGTATCAATTTTCCTTCATTTTAATATCTTAGTATATATTATTTCTTTATGGGAGTCCATAATCAATATTCTAAGGATACATTGGGAAAAGAGGATAACATCAATTTCCTTAATGCTCTCCCTTCTAGTGATGAAATAATGAAGAATCAAGGACCTAATAAAGTTATGTTTTCAATATTCATCTTCAACCTTTGATAGTCAACAAGCCTATCATAAGTGTAAAATGATAGCCTTAGTTAACTTACTCTCAACCTCATAATAAATCTCTCATTTCTTTCAAGGGATATTCTCAGTAATCTACTCCTCAAAATTTTAATATGTTTATAGTCAAAAGGTGTCCAAACAAGCCTATTATAACCATTAAAGAAAAACTAGAGATTTTTAGATTATCATGCAATGGATCACACCTATTTTGTATTAAATATTGCTCAAAATAATTCTCTCCCAAATTCTCAACCCATTCTTCTTCATCCACCCCATTCTCCTCAAAATCTTGGAAAGGAATGTGATTTGGTAGAGAAAGTATGTAATAGCCCTGCCAAGATTTCATAAAAATTCTCTTATATATCATGAAACCTTTTCAAAAGGTTTAACCACTCTTCCAAGGTGACCTCCTAATAAATATGATCTAAATTATTATTTTTAATATACACATTCTATCCTTGTCTCACCTTAATTTGTATTTACTCAAGACGAGTTTCCTCCTAAATAAATTTGAGATTCCTTTGATGCTCTTATGGTAGATATACTCATAAATGGAAATATAACTTGTAGTACCTTAAATTATAATGGTTATAGCTATTATTATTTCATTATGGACATTCTTAAAGAAATTAAAGTTGATCTTTCAACTATTCAACCTGATAGTATTCCTATATAGCTTCGATAATGTCTATAGGGAAACCCTAGGCATCACCACTTTAGTTATCAAAGTAGGCCCATTTATTTTGGATACTCATATTTATGTGTATACCTCTTGATTAGAATCTTATTTTGGGTAGACCTTTGTTACATAATGTGCATGCTATCCCTTCCACTCTACATTGAAAAGTCAAGCTTATCTAAAATAATGTGATGTACACTCTTTATGTGGATGATAGATCAAAGTATTATTTGAATGTTAAATCAAGTAGTACTGTCGTGTCTCTTAATGATAAACAAGGTTAAGAATAAAATGATAATGCTCCTTCCTCTAGTTCTCTTTTAGATGATAATTTGGGATCCTTAGATTTCAAAAAAATATATATTGGAGATTACAAAGTTTCAAAACTTCAATTTATGCAATCTAAATTTGACAAATAATTCAAAAAATCTCCTCTTATTAAATAGATTAGTAACTATTGTGTTGTTATTTCCATTCCTAATGAATTTTTAAAACCTAGTTGTGATGACATGGTGACTAAGAAATTTCCATTATTTACTTCAAATATGGCTTCTTGTTATGGTCATGGTTATCATTAATTAGAAAAACATGAATTCATGAGGAATGGATGTGGTACAAAAGAACAAGAAATTCAAATGTCCATAAGAACTTGGGAGAATGAGCATTATAATGGACTAGGATTAAATCCTTATAATAAGCTACAAATAGCTAAAACCATAAAAACCAAACTTACAAATATAATTCAAGATGCACAAAGTAAAGTATTGAGAGTAATGTGAAACCTATAGAATAATTTTGTTTCGAGTCTCCTCCTTTGCCCATGAACACTTCTCATAATTAATAGACCTAAAAGAAAATATATAAGCACAATATTGTGAATCTTCCCTTTTGCATGTATCACAAGTCTCATAATCACTCTACTAATAAATATCAAGATTTAAAATATTAAACTAAACAACTAATGGATAATTACATTGTACTGTCTTAAAATAGGCGCACTTCATTTTGAGACCTTTTAGCCCTTATTAGCATGTTTTTCATTTACTTTTCTCCTCTACTCTTTCATTTCATGCTTCTTCATCATCTCTCACTTTTTGACATGGTCTTCTAGGTATTTCTTTTTTACCCTTTTGGCCATATCTTATGATCAATCAGTTATCTTTTAGTTTCACTTTAACCTCATTTTGGACCTTTTTGTGGCCTTCTTGTCTTGTCCTTTGGGACTGGGTCAACCTTGGTCAACCTATTTTGGACTAGGTTAACCCCAAGTTGACCTATTCCCTAGTTGTTGTAGGGTTTTGGGCCCGAAAGTCCTTGAGTTTTTAGATTAATTTATTTAACTCCCTTATTGGTCTGAGTTGTTTTCCTACCTGAAAACTAGTATTAAAGGAGGCTTGGGGGATTTATTATGATATATAATTTCTTAATATCATGAACTCTCAAGACATCAACAAGAATTCAAGCATCTTCTTCTTCTTAAATCATCTTCAAGCATTCAAGTGTTGGCACCTCCTTCTTGCATCAAGCTTCTTCCTTCAAGGTGGTAGTGGTGTTTGGCTCTAATGAGAAGATCTATCATTATAATCTAGTTAAGTTATTCTAATATTCATCCATGGAATATCACATACATTTCTGTACATAAGGTTTTGGATTCTTTGGTTTCCTTATGGTTTGTTTGAGTCAAGGTTATTGCACTGACATACTTGATCACATATCAAAGTCAATTTCATCTTCAAAGGTAACTATATCTTTCATTTGGTATTATTTAGATCTACTACATGAAATCATTTCCCTTATCAATTAAATTTCAATTTATAGTTAATTAATCAACCTAGAGCCTAACAAAGGCAAGCCATCATCCAACCCAACAACAAAAACAATTCAATTTATATGTAGAAGCAGGATAGTTGGATTTTGCATTCAGATCTAGAAATAACTTTGTAGGAGCTTTCTAGAGAGTTTTGTTATAGTCAATAGACTATATCAACCACTTTGGAAGAAACCCTTCCTCTAGGTTTATCTAGTCCATTTTCTCTTCTTGTCAAATGATTTTTGGGTTTTGTTCCTTTCATCATTTTATTCCAAATTCATAGTCACATATTTAGAAGTAGGTTCAAATCCATGACTTTCAAAGCTAAAATACATCTTCCTCTAAATATTTCAAGGTGGATATTTTTTATTTTATTTCTTTTCATATCCATACCCTATATTTTTATCTTAATTGGGTTGATTGTATACACATAGCATCTAGATCTACATTATTTAAGAAACTAGCTCAATTTTATTCATATTATCCTATAAGGACCAAAGAGTACATTTCCTTTTATTTCATTCCCATTTATAATTAAAATTTAGTATTGACATCCATCTTCATCTAGGTTCTAGCTAATCTAATTTGGATTATAAGTGGAATCATATTTGACGATTGCCCTCCTTCCCTCACACACATGTTTGAATGGCTTAGTGACCCAAGAAATGGGAGATCTACAACCCAATTAAATTTTCTCCCTTTTCCCCCAAACATTTTGGAGTTAGATTTCTTATTTTAGGTGTTTACCTTTCTTTTGGAGAACCTGGTCTTCTTACCCTCTTTCTTGGAGTTAGATCTTCTTTTATTGGCAATCTTTTCTCTTTGGCATCGACTTCACCTAAACATTTTGGTGAATGCAACTCCATCAACTCTTTCTTTTTTGGTGTTAGATATCTTCTTTTTATTTCATTAAGTATTTATCTTCTTTTCATGAATTCTTCCCCCCTTCTATTTTCTTTTTGGAGTTTGATCTCTCTTATTTTGATTAGGTGTTTACCTCCTTTAGGGTGAACCCAGTTTTGTTGGGTGATGCGATGCGTTCCCTTTCCCACAGGTGGTTAATTATGTGGTGTTCCATGTTCACTAACAGTCATGGCTTTTGGTGCAACGGCAAATGGGCCCTACAATTGGTATCAGAGCCTGGTTTTGGCCTGGTCATGGGTTCAAATCTCCCCGGTGCCTTCCCGACCCGCGTAAGCACCTGGTATGCACGTCAAGGGGGAGATTGTTGGGTGATGCGATGTGCTCCCCTGCCCACAAGTGGTTAATTATGCGGTGTTCCATGTTCACTAACAGTCATGGCTTTTGGTGCAACGACAAATGGGCCCTACAAGTTTCCTTTTGGAATTTTAAACATTGCATTCTTTTGGTCTATCATAACTTTCATGATTAATATTATTGTTGCATTTATTTATCATACTTATTATGTTTATGAGATCTTATATCACTTTATTTTATTCATGTCTTTACATGCTTTTCTTGGTTTTTTTGTTTTACAGTTAACCAATGCAAGGTCTCCGAATAGAATATATTTCAAGAACATCATTAGAATTTTATGTAGCATTCTCATTTACATTTTAGATGGAATTTACAATTTAGTTAGTGATCTTCCAATCATAATCCTAATCCAATGCCCTCTTTTCCTAATGATCAAACCCCCTCTACATTTTATAACATTAAAGGTACAGTTCATAATCCTGATACTTCTTAGTTTTTAAATGATCTATTTCCTTCATCACCTCCTCCTCCTTCTCAACCTTCTCTTCATACTAGTTCTCCTATAATTCCTCCTTACACCATATTTTCTCATAATTCTTCTAACACCACATTCACTTTGTCTACCCTCCATCGTATGTCTACTATGGGTTATAACATAATTATTTGAAAAGGTTATATGGTTCTAGGTCTTTGTATTAATATTTATGGTATTAAGAACCTTGTTGACCCTCCTACACAACATCATACATGAGTTCATGGTAATGTTCCTATTTCTAATGATCCTTTTTGTTCTTCTCCTCCACCTTGACCTCCTTTACACCTTCTTCTTTTGGTTGCACATCTTTCTCCTATTGATACTAAGGAAGCTTTAGCCTTAACGGTTTATCATCACCTTTTGCAAGCTCCTACCTTACAATATCAACCATTAATTCTAAATTTTGTTTATATATTTAAATGACCCTTTTTCTACACTAATGAATTTCTCTTCGTGATTGTATATAATTTAATGTCCATATTAATGGTAACATTGAAGGTGGTAAACTTTCTTATACACAAGATATTTACTCCCTTCTTCATAAAAATACTTAGCATGTTTGACCCCTATTATCGCAACTCCTTGTTATTTTCATAATATATTTAGGATTTTTGAAATAGATCTTTCTCCTTGTTCACCTTTACTCGAGGGAATGCATAATATTTATTTGGGTCTAGTTTGGTTATTTATGCCTAGATATCCCTTTTTCAAAAGTGCATATTTGGTATTGACATAGCCTTTCATGTTATCCCTTCTATTTTTTATCCTTTTTAACTGTGTATTCTTTTAATATGTTTGCATTATACATATTATAAGGATCTCACTTAGATGGATGTTCTTACCTTCTTCCTCTATGGTATCTCTTCTTATAGGTATAACAAGATTCTTTATCTATAGATTGCATTATTTTATGGTACATTATTATCTTTGGTTATGAAAAGCTTTTATTACATGCAAGATCATGTTTCTTTTGACTAAAAAATGTCTTTTGATGTATTGGATTCTAATGTTTCTCATTCAGTAATCATTTATAGCTTACATTGTATGTGACATCTTCTCTTAGAATCTTATGATGTTTAGAGTGTGTTATCCTATGATATGTTATTGTTCTATCCATCTATGGTATGTCATCACTCCATAATATTTGCATTGATATTTGATGTTTTGTGCATAACTATTGGTTGTTGCTTGCATCTTTATATCTCATGAGATATTGTGGACAAATTTTACCCTAGACTTTATTTCTTGTCTCATGCTTGGGGGCCAAGATCTTTTTTACATTCTTTCTCTCTATCTATTTAAGGATCAGCTTTCCTTGGTATAGTGGCATTTTCTTTCTACGTGGCATTATTTTCCTTTAAGAGATGGTGTCTTGATCATGTCTCTTTCTTGTACACAAGAGGTGCATTTCCTTGATTATGACTCCTTCCTTATTTACAAACCTATGTTCATAGTTATCATTCACCCTAGCTATATGCCTTGAATTTCATCATCCTTCTTCCAAGAATCCCTATTCCACCTATACATCAGGGGCTAAATAGGTGCATTCTTATTCTTCTTCCTCTCTTTGTCTTGAAGTTGTATCCGTGTTCATAATACTCCTTTTGAAGGTAGATTTTTTTTCTACAAGATCTCTTTCTTTCAAGAACGTCTTCTCATTTGCAATATATCCTTTCATAATTTATCTATATTCTTAGCTTATAAGGGCTAGTTCTCTTTGCTAATTTTATGGTATTGATAAAGGATATCTCCTTGTTGATAGAAGTGGTTTTTCTTTATTCTCTTCCTTACTATGTCTATAGCTACATAGTCATCCTAAGGAAGGGGGCATATGTATGCCCTCTTTTTACTTAGTTTCCATGAAGTGCAAATACATATTATGAGTATGATTTTGAGTACTTTATCCTTGTTCATTGGGTATGATTTCTAGGTCACCCTCAAATCTATGCATTATGGTGACATGTCTCTCTTTTGAACACACAAGAACATATGATAATTCTCCTATATATATGGGTAACACATGTACATTTTCTAAATTTAAGTGACATCTCTCCATCTCGAGAAAATACATCCTTTTTTTTTTTTTGCTAAATCTGTCCTAGGGAAACACACACACATTTACACTTCATGGTGATACTAGGAAATTGATCTATAGGTGGACATATACACACATACACATGCATAAGCCATGATGGGTGCATGATTGAATTTTGAGCATGCAAACCTATTAGACCATTTGATCCAAGTCTTTATTTTTATTTTTTAGATTTTACTATTAGGAAAAAAAACCTAATAGACCATTTAATCCTTCCTTATTGTGACTCATAGTAATAGACACAGAACTTACTAGGTTGGATCATCTCTCTCTCTCTCTCTCTCTCTCTCTCTCTCTCTCTCTCTCTCTCTCTCTCTCTCTCTCTGTGCTTTCTATTAGTGGGACAAAATCATGAGGGATGTAGTCCTTTGTGAATCTCTTTCATTTCCAATGTGATCTCTTATTTTTTGTAATAGCCATCCTAATATGATATTAGTGAGTGAGAGGTTTCCTTAGTTAAGTTATCCTTCACTAATTGATTTGGTCTTTAGTACTAACCCCTTTTGTGTATTTTTGGATTTATTTTCCTTCTATTTTCTTTGGCTTTCTTTTTCTTTCTTTTATCCTCTTATGCATTGAAGTGGAGTTAGGAACCTAGGTTTTGGGTCCTGTGTCCTCTAGACTAGTTATTTTTCTACCTTGATGTGGCATTGTCTTTTTTCTCTCCTTCCTTTATTGAGAGTATGAGTTGCCTCATACTCCTGCTAAAGTGGGGGCTATATGTACCATTTTAAAATGGATTCACTTTATTTTGAGACCTTTAAGCCCTCCTTAGTGTGGTTTTGGTTTCTTGTTAACCTCTCCTCTTCCATTTCATGATTCTTCATCATCTCAATTTACAACATGGTTTTCTAGGTATCACTTTGTTACCCTTTCAACCATATATCCTAATCAAATAGTTATCCTTTAGATTCACTTGCACTTCCTTTTAGATCTTTTTGTGGCCTTCTTATCTTTTCCTCTAGGACCATGTCGACCTTGGTTGACTTGGTGTGGACTAGGTTGGCCTCAAGTTGACCTAGTCTAGGACTAGGTCAAACTAGTCCCTCATCGTTGTAAGTTTTGGGTTTGAAAGTCCTTGTGTTTTCCAATTAGTTTATTTAACTCCCTATTCAGCCTAGGTTATTTTCCTACCTAAACAATAGTATAAAAGGAGACTTGGGGTCTTCATTTTAATATCTCATGTTCTTAATATCATGCACTCTCAAGACATCTATGAGGGAAAAAGTAATGAAGGTGATCTTCTTCAAGTATCTTAAAGCATTCAAGTATTGGCATTTCCATCTTGCATCATGATTCTTCCTTCAGGGTGGCAGTGGGGTTTGGATCTAAGGAGAAGATCTATCATTCCAATCCATTTAAGTTATTTTATTATTCATCCTTTTCATGGAACATACATTTCCATACATAAGGTTTTGGCTTCTTTAATTTCCTTATGGTTTTTTTGAGTTAAGGCTATTGCACTTACATACTTGATGACATATCAAGGTCAATTACATCTTCCAAGGTAATTTTATCTTTCATTTGCTATTATTCAGATCTACTAAATGCAATAATTTCCCTTATCAATTATATTTCAATTTATAGTTAATTCCTTAACTTAAGGCTTGACCAAGGTAAGCCCTCATCCAAACCAACAACAAAAATCCTTCATTTTTTGTGTTTAGAAGTAGGATAGTTGGATTTTGCATGTGAATATGGAAATAAATTTGTGAAATACTTTTGAGAAATTTTTAACAATTTCACCAAACTACATAAACCACTTTGGAAGAAATCCTTCCTCTAGGTTGACCTAGTCCTTTTTTCCTTCTTGTCAAACAATTTCTATGTTTTGTTCCTTTCAATGCTTCATTTGGGACTACACAGTCAGATATTTCAGAAGTAGGCTCGGATCCATGACTATTGGATCTAAAATAGATTGTCATCTACATATTTCAAGGTAAGTCTTTTATAGTTTGTTTCCTTTCATATCCATACCTTAGATCTATATCTTAATTAGGTTGATTGTATACACAAAACAACTAGATATACATTATTTAGGTAATTGGCTCAATTTGATTCACATTGTTCTATAAGGACCAAAGAGTGCATTTCTTGTATCGTATTAAAGTTTCCACTTAAAATTTAGTATTGGAACCACTCTTTCTTTGGGTTAAATATAATCTAATTTGTATTATGAGTGGAATCATATTTGGAGATTATCCTCTTTCCCTCACACACATATTTGAATGGCTTAGTGGCCCAAAAAATGGAAAATCTACAACCCAATTAGTGTCTCCCTTTTCCCCCTAAAGAGATATAATTCACATATCTTTTCATAATGAGTTATATTTCAATCCTATTTTCTAGAGATAACATGAAGTTCCCTATTATGTTGCTCCAGACCATGCAACATTGTTATCCTATTCCTTGGGGGTTCATTGTGATGAATGGTTGACTTTTTCTTACAATTAGGAGGAAAGAGTATCATATGAACATCTCTCATTCTTTCAAGGATCCACTTTTTCCCTACTTAAGTTATTTTTATTTTTCTGTTAGTGATGAATCTCTCATCTTACACAAATATTACTAGGCTAGAAAATCACACCCCTTTGATGAATCTCTTATCTTGATTTTTAATTGGATGATGATGTTGGTATTTAAGAGTACTAAGAGGGGCAAGGAGGGTGAATTAGTCCAAATAGGTAGCCTACCACTTAAACCACTATTGCAATTACACTTAACAAAATCTTTCAAAATATATAGCAAGTAATTGATATAATGTAGTAAAAGTAAATCAAATCAAATATTCACACAATCATCACACATGATACAATAATTTGTATACATAGGAACCTTAGCTGGAGAGATAGAACTATAGTGGGGATGATACCCACAAAGCCTTTAGTATTGTAAATATGTTTTGTCTATTAGGAGCTACAAGTATCCTTTCAGAGGGATCACCCCATTAGGAGTGATTAGTACATTATTAGGAGTACAGTGATATATGTTATGATCTACCTCACTAAATAACTCTATAACTCCTTCTAAGAGTCCACCCTATTAAAGGGCTTAGATAAAGGGACTGGTTAAGTTCCACCCAATTAAGAGATTTTCCTTGCTACAACTATTAGAAAACAACAAGTTATATGATCTAGATGTATCACTCATTGCATGTATGATCCAATATATCCTCTATACTCTAGCTCTTATATTTACTCAATCTATTCTCAATACCTCAATCACAACTGTAGAAAACCAAAATCTCCTCACTAGATTTATTCAATTGCCTCTATATCATCAATACGATGACCAATTCTTTACAGTAATATTATTTTTCCTCCTCAATCCTCACCATCCTTTAACTTTCAAACTTGGTTCACATTTACCAAATTTAATTCAAATGTCTTGATGTCATAATATGTTTTCTTTCACTACCTCAATCTATATTAGAGATTACATGAGATTTATTCAAGAATAATAAAAACATATTTGACTAATTCCAAACTTATTTTGGAATATTACTTCATATTCACTTTAATTTTGAACGGATACCTAAACATATCCTCATGGAATAAGAAACATCACCATAACATCTAGCCTCACCACATCGCTCATGTCAATCATCAATCATAAATTCAAGATTAGTATCTCAATAACATGAACTATTTATTATACAACTCCATTTTCTACTTAGATACCTTCTCACTTATCATCATCTTGAGCGGCAATCATAGCCATAGTCTCTACTAGTCATTTACATGTTGAATTTATGATTTCCTTAATTCACACTGCATATTGATTTCCAACATAATAACCTTGTGTCCTTGATCTTCCTTTATATTGGTCATTGTAATTAATGATTTTTCTTTCCATTGATCTTGTTTGCTACTCACTAATCATCTACTTTCTCTTATTGGTTAGTCCATTTAATTGATATAATTAAGTTGTCATCAATGATAACCAAATACATCACTAAATTTGACTACTTTACTAACCTAACCACTTCTCATAAAAATACCAAAAATCTCCCTCTTTGGAATTGATGGAAAACTCTATTTTGAAAGTAGGAAATAGATATTTTGAACACTAATTGGAGAAAAACACACAATCCATATGTACAAATCCCCTTAACACTATACATCACTTGCTCATATTTTCATATACTACACTTATCTCCCCCTTTTTTCAATATGAAAAAATGTATAGAAACTCAAATATTTGCATATACTAGAATCCCCCTTTCTTATCATATTTTATCCTATCAAAGAAATTCTTGAAATTTGTCTTAGCTAAATCTAATAAAATCTCCCATGAACTTTTAACATGATTGATAACAATGATTTTCCCGTGTAGGTTTGCTTCTAACTCTTTTCTTAGCTCCAAAGTACTTGTATTTTAAATTTAATTATAGAAATTGTATTTTTAACTTTTTGTTGCATAACTTTAATTGTAGACTCCAATTATGATTGTAACTCTAGAAAAGTAATTACCCTTTTTTCCTATTAATTTAGATTGGAACTGCCTCACTCTATGTGTAATTATTTTCACCTTTACACTATACTCTATAATAGATCTAGTTTTAGTATTGAATGGCTCAACTAGTTCATCTAACTCCTTTTGTGCATCCTCTTCCTTCTCCAAATGTTCAATAAAATCTAAAAAAATTGACACTATTTTCAATAACTAACCAACATCCTTAAGTAGCCTTAATATAGTCCAATAACTTTCAAAGTATCTTATAATCTTTGACTGTTGTCTCCATCAATTTTGTAGATCTCCTCTTCTCATATTTGTTCTTAGAAAATTGATTATTTTTGTCTATAATTCAAGAAATTTTCTTGCAATAGCTTTGATCAAAACATCCATTTTATCAATCATATATACCTTAGGATTATACATCACATTACGTACTAGGTTTTCTAGTATATCCCTGGTAGGTTTCAATACTCCAACTTGTTGAAAATTTATTAGGGAAATTAAGATACTGAGAGGGGGGGTCAATTACAATCTTCAACACTTTTACCAATTCAAACATAAACCATGTTCATACATAATTCACCACATACATCTCTGCCTTAACCATGAAACTTGGCATGAAATATCATATATCAACGTGTAATATCATATCTAATATCTCATAACATAAATAAAACATTTAAGAAATAAATAAATACATGACACAAATATTTGTACCATAGAAACCCTCCAAGGTGAAGATAAAACTATAGTAGGGATGAAACCAACAAAATCTTCACTACTACAACAACAAAGTGTACCTATTAGGGCTACAAAGTTTGATCACTTTTTATGATCTAACCTATGAGGGGTCTTCCTTGTTAATAGCTTACAAGAATTATTTGGTCTACCTTGATTAAAGGATTCTAACTACATAATTAAGTGAGCACTCTATTAGGAGGTTTACATAGGCCTTTCAGGACCACTTTGTTAAGATATTTACCTTGAAACAACTGTTAAAATGTATCAATAATTGATCCTTCAGTTTACCCTTTGAATTTTGATAATAGATCTCCTCTATATAGTATTATATCACATCTCTATGATATATTTTTAATACTTTCTCTCTCTACATTTCTCACTCACCTTACTACACCTTAACACTTAACTCTACTGAATTTACCTTCCACTTTGAATCCAAACTTATATCTCAAAACCAACAAGAATTAGGTCTAAAACCATTCTTGAATAACCATTAGATGAAGCTTCCATATTTTTATCAATGATCTAGATTCATCCTTTTTGCCTCTTAGTCCTCCTAATTTTCTAATTGGTTGATCACCTTTCATAGGGATTAATGATCCTTAATTACATGCGTAATTGATTCCTTAATTAACTCATGGATCTTAAGAACACACTTCTAGCTTGCAAAAAATGGTTTACATCAACATTTGTGCCATTCCAAGTATTTATACAAAACTATGCTACTTGATACTTATAGCTTCCTGATGCTCAGCACATACTACTTCTTCATGTTGTCCCTCAAATCATGTTATTTTTGGTTTTTGTTGTTTTTCTCAACCTCTTTAACACTAAACTCATATGTTTCCTCTAGTAAATCTTAGTAGCCACTAGAGTAATAAAACTAAATCTTTTTGGCACTAACTACTGCTCAATGAAAATTATTTATATGCATCTTATCATTTACATAGCTCAACCTATATAGAGTGGCTTGGTCATAGTGTTGATAGACCAACTCTACCTTGTAAATGACTAAGTGCTTTGTAGTAACTGACTAGATTTCTTTTAGGGTCAACAATCTCTCCCTTTGGTATTAGTGGGAAAAAAAACTTTTTCACGATCAAAACTTTTCATTCCATAACTTCAAAATATGTATTCCCCCTTAGGATGTAATCCATACCTATAGCTTGGTCTATACATATATAATGATGTACTTGAACATATTCAAAATCTTTTTCAAAACTTGTTTATGCTTATATCTGAGCATTAGATTAACTAAATCCTTATTACTCCAAAATGATATACCAAAATTTAAAATCAAAATTTGATAACATACATACATAATCATAAATTTTCATATACACATACACTTGCTTACTTGCTTGATCATCCATCATACAAATTATGTTTCCCCCTTATTTTTGCCACTTATTTCTTGAAGGAATTTTGAATTGGGGTTTTAGGAAGATTTTGAATGCCTTTAGAAATGGATGGTGCAATGTTATAATGATTTTTATTGTGTTTTCAGACTTCAAAGTTTGGAGTAATTAATTTTCTATTCCTATCTTGGCTACAAATTCATCATATTAGCATCCTTGCCTAAATTTCATTCACCTCATTTCTTGTAATGAAATCTTCCTGTAAAAGTGTCGACTACTTCTCTTGTAATTATTTGATCTATGAATAATAGACTGAGCTAGAGTTGGGATCCATGTTCAACTCTTTGCTATCTTTCTATAAATCTACATATATCTTATTCATTATGTCCCTTCTATATTTTTAATAAGAGGGAATAGCATCACACAACTTTGGAAACAATGTATTTGTATTTGTGGCTAACTATTCTAGCTCAGTCACAAGAGTAAAAATCTCAACTTGCTTGATCACTATCTCACTAAATACTTTCTCCATCACTCTATTGGCATACTTCATCTCTGATCCTTGCATCAACTTCTCTTGAATTTCTAAATCAGGATCATTTTGTCCATAATTTTAACTAACTAGTCAAGAATTGAATCTTTCTCATTCAAATCATCAATAACAATAGTATCAAGAAAAATGTCTTTGATATCATACAATACTTTCCTCTTTTGATGTTCTTTTCTAAACTTGGCTTTCTTAGCCTTCCTTGCAAATAATTCACTTAATATTGTCATATGTTCCTCACTCAAATTAGATTTATCCCAATTAAGAATAACAATTTCTTTATCTAGAGTGATAGGTTTACCTCTTATGCTTGAGGTGAAGTTTTTACCTCCATCTTCAACTTCTTGCTCTTGGAATCTAGTGTGTTGGAGCTGGGCACAATCAGTTACAAACCTTGAGTTTTGAACTCCTAATTCAACTTTTTAAACTTAGTAGTCATCTCTTCTTTCTTTGATTAATCTCTTGACTTCTTCTCCTCTATTCTCACAATTGTACCCATTTGTTTTATAGATCCATATTGTCTATTCTCTTATTTAATAGTTTGGATCTCACTAGTGGAGCTTGACTGTCCTACCTCCTTATTTTCATCAATTTAAGGCCTTGAGGCTATTAGTCTTTGACCTATAGTAGACTCATATACTCTATCATTTCGGCTCTCAAATCTCTTCTCTCCTTCCTCACTTAAACCAACATTTCCCTATTTGGTACCTTCTTGTTGTTCAAGCTCAAGTGTATTACTTTCTTCTTTAGCTAGCATGACTTGCTTCTCAACATCACCATCTTTGACATGTAAAATCATTGAAATAGCTATTTTTGCCTCAATTAGTTGAGTGGACACTTGTGCACTAATATTAGGATACTCTCTTATTTGCACAATTACAAGATTGGGTTCCAGCAACTTATCATGAGTTGGCATTTGTATAGGGTCTTCACTTTCCTTCGTTGGCCCAGCTATGATTGTCCCTTCACTTAACACAATTTTATCTAGGATCTTCTCTAGTTCATCATATATAATTAGAGTCTCAGTATGTCTTACACTTAGCTACACCAAATTTTTGAAAGTATCAACAAGATTATCTTGACCATCATCAATATCCTCAATGTTGTCCATTTCCACATTTTCTTTTTCATCTTTTTCTCCCTCATTCTTTTGTTCATCATCAGGAATTAAACCATTTTTTTTTATATTAATTTTCTTTCCTCAACAACATTTTTTTATCTTATTTTTAAAAATCAAGAATCCTCTACTCTTAGGTAAAAACCTATTATTATAATCTCTTAAAGCTAAAAATATCTAACTCTTATCTAATTTTGTCATGACCTAAGAAATGTTGTTTCTTGTATTTTCCTTTTAGTGGTCAATGCAAATTTCCACTTCCTATCAATCTTCTTTTACAATTCCTTAGGAATCATTCTATCTAACTCTATAGCCGTATATTTAAAATTCAACATCATACTTATTACAAACTCATCTACTTTATCCTTATCCTTCTTACTCAATTTATCATATTTCAATATACTAGAAACTAGATAATCCTACAATGCTCCTAAGGTTATCACATATCTCATTGATATGATGGGACTTTTAATTCACTACCTCTATAAATTAACTTAAGTCATCTAACTTATTCTTCTTTGATTCTTCTTCCTCATCATCCTTCTTCACAATAAGATTTCTCCTTGGTTTCTTTTTATTTTTTCTTAGCATGGCTTCCTTAGTCATAGTCTTTCTCTTTGTTGAGCTCTTGACTTGAGCAAGCTTCATTATCTTTACAACACCTTTCGTTTGAGTCTTGGAAACTATATTAGTAATTGTCCTTGTTCTTTTTCTTATAACCCTTGGAGGTTAAGGTGTAGGTTTTTTTACAACCTTCTTAATGATTTTTTCCACATTAGGCTCAGCAATGACAATTCACTTGCCTCTCATGGCCTATGGCTTAGCAACCACTATCTTCTTTCCTTTTCCTTCTACATCTTCTTCATCATCATCATCACTACTTATTCTATCCTCTCTTTTGCCTTATGTAATCAGAAAAGGCATCTCTTTATTGGCTCCTTCTCCCAAAACTTTCTCTAAGTTAGTAATTGGTGTTGTGACTTCATCAATGTTAACCTCATAAGGAAGAGGTCTCAATCATGTAACCATGGGTAGAACTTCTTATGCATAGGTAAAATCAATGTCTAATAAGAAACATATATCATCATAGTATTTTTCTACTAGGTTTGTTGTATACTATATTTTTTCTTTATTTTCCTCTTGAATTATTCAAAGTAACCATCTATAATAGTTTCAAATTTATTACCAATTTGACCAATAAATCCACTAATCTATTGGGTAACTTGTTGGTTCTTATCCCATACTATATTGCCAATGGTGGGAAACATGTTTTACACACATAAGAAAATAAAAACTATCAAAGATCCAAACTTATATAGATTGTTCTTCACTTTATTTTACTTTCCAAATTCTCTACTAACTATGTAAGTTGGAGGTCTGCTAGGTCATATTTGTGGTCTTTATTAACAATTTTCCATCCTAAATCCATTGTAACACATGATACACTATTAGGTCAACTTGACTGATAAAATTTGTGGGCAATGACTATGACAAAAAATTCTATCTTTGCACCTTCAATGGTGGATATTTTCATTCATATATTGTTCCACTTATCTAATGTGTTGGCCTATATGACATATCTTACTTGGTAGAAAATGGTCTTAACCTTATCTATAATAGGGTAGCCTGTAACATATTAAATAATATGCTTTATTATTTTTACTAGTCCATTCTCAAACCATAACTTCATGTCATGAGTTATGCTCATAAAGACCTTAATACATTCTATTTGGAAATTTCTTAAGAAATTTAGAGCATGTGCCAACCCTTTCTCAGAAATAATCCTATGCTCTTCCTTCAGTTGTTGGTTCTCACATAACTTTTCATATGCAACTCTTAACTCAAAATCTCCAACTTCACATATCTTGCACATATAACATCATCCCATGCCCTAAATCATGATAACCCTAGGTGGGATAGATGATAGGGCACCCAAAGAATCACCTTTCATCATAATTTTAGGATAAGATCTAAATTTAGGTGGGAGACATGCATTTTTTTAGACTAATTGAGCATTAATAACCTATAATTCTATTTTCTTCTCAAATTGTGTTGTGTTTGATGTTATTTCTTCAAAGTAGGGTTTGAACAAATACTTGTGTGCAACTCTGCCTCAACACAATTGCACACAACTCAATTCTATAGCTGAAGTCATGCAACAAGATCCAACTCAAACTTTCTCAAATGCTTAGATAATACTTCACCTCAATTCCTCTATGAAAATTCAAATACAAGGTATGTAAAATAACTTTAAAAATTCACTATATAGTGCAAAAATTCAAATTTAGGGCCTCATCAATTCTCTATGTGTATAGTGGGTAAGTTATAGTTGTCTCAACTATCTCTGTAAAACTTGATCATCACACTTCCAAACTCCATTTACTTGTTTAATGCCACAGCTTGGTCATAATTGACATTATGGATCAATTCCTTCAAGACTCAAAAACTTAGACTCAATCATCACAAAATTTTAAACTCAGCACCAAAATACATGACCTAATTCAAAGATTAAAATTGTCCTTATGCATCTACTATCATGTTGATTTGTACCTTTATCAAAATAATCATAGGAACTAATGTATGATCTAGAAATTTTAAATTTACCTCATACATACCTCTTTACTTATTTTAAGGTGGGGGAATCACTTGATCCATTGGATTGGGTGATCATAACTTTAACATTTGAATTGTTTCCTACTTTAGTTTTCTTTCTCTAGGTTTGATTCATCTAGCTTGACCTTTTATTTTCCATTTTTCTCTTAATTATTAGGTGTTGGTACCTATTTCATATAGTCTTGGCTTAGGTGACCAAACTTTTGACAGTTAAAACATACTAGTCCAAAGTTCCTCTAGTTTCTTGATCTTCCTCTAAGATGTATCCTTGCACAATTTTCTGCAATGTGCCCATACTCTGCACAAAATTGACAATTGACCCAAGTATTATAATCATAATTTATGGTATTACCTTACCTAGGTGATTTTCCTTGACTTTTAGGTGTCCAATTGTTCTTTTCTTTAGATCTACAATATTTTTCCTTATGACCATATTTCTGACGTGAGTGATAATAGCCTTCAAGTCTAGATATAGCTTGTGTCTTACTAGTTTTTTTATCTACACTCATGTTCTTTATGTCCATGCTTGTTATAGTTGAATTAATTATCACTGAGTTTATGCTTAGTATTTGACTTACCAATTTTTCTTCTATAAATTTTTTTTGTATAACTTGATTTCCAATAATGATAGCATGTAAGATTCTCATTCTTTGTCTTTGCATTGCTTTGTTCTCCCTACTCTGGTGACTCTCCTTACTCGATAGATGACATGAACTCGATATAACCTAGTCCAATAGTGTCATGAATTCTTCCTTGTGCTTGTATATGTTGATCAAGTCATCTTATAGCCTCCTTAGGTTTATTTATCCTTTTTTTTATTTTCTTATCATCTTTCAATTCACCTTTCAATTGACTATTCTCGGATCTCGGATTTGCAATCTTTTCTACATTCCTAGTTATCTCATGATTAGCATTCAATATTTGATTCACCATGTCAAATTTATTGTGAGTCAACTTTTTTACATCTTTGATTCTTTCATCAAGACTTGTATCCATCTTTTTTTTTCTTCTTCAAGCTTTTCCTTTTGTTCAGTCATTTCACATAGCCTTACAAACTATACTTCATGTTCTGTTTTTAGTGCTCTTCTTCATTCAAAATATTTTTCTTCTCCAATATATTTTCTATTATTGCTTTAGTTTTATTGGATCTACCTTCATCACATAATTCCTAAATGCTTTCTTCTTGTATTAGGTGTCATTTTTTTGAATTTTTATATCCTTTCTTTTCTTTAGGGACTTCATTAGTTCCTCTTTTGCACCCTTGACTTTCTCAAATGTAACCTAAAAATTAATCTTTTGGTTCTCAATAACCTTTCCCAACTTGTAGGCTTCCATCTCCAAGATCTTTGACTCTCAACTGGTTAGACTTGTGCTTTAGAGAACTCACCTCTGATACCAATTGTTGGAATTTTAAGAGGGAAAGTAATATGCTCTCATAGGGGGCTGAATTATGATCTTCAATACTTTTACCAATTCAAACATAAACCATATTCATACATAATTCACAACACACATCTCTACCTAAATCTTAACCTTGACATGCAACACCATATATCAACATGTAATATCAGATCTAACATCTAATAACATGAATAAAACATGTAAGAAATGAATCAAGACATGATAAAAAGATTGGTAACACAAAAACCATCCAAGTTGAAGGTAAAACTGCGAGGGGGATGACACCCACAATATCTTCACTACTACAACAATAAAGTGTGCATGCTAGGCTACAAAGTTTGACCAATTTTCATGATCTACCCTATTAGGGGTCTCCCCTATTAAGAGATCACAAGACTTATTTAGTCTACCTTAATTAAAGGATTTTAACTACATAATTAAGTGAGCACTCTATTAGGATATTTATATTGGCCTATTGGGACCACTCTATTAAGAGATTTACTATGAAACGCCTATTAAAATGTATCAATACCCAATCCTCTAGTTTTCACTTTGAATGTTGATAATAGGTATCCCTTATATAGTCTAATATCAGATCTCTTTGATAGATATTCAACAAATTCTTTCCATGCTTCTCAATTTCCTTATTATTCCTTAACACTTAACTTTTCTGAATTCACCTTCAACTACACATCCAAACTTCTAACTTGCAACCAACAAGATTTAGATATAAACCCCTCAACTAACCATTAGATGAAGTTTCTAGATCTTGATCAATGATCTAGATTCATCCTTTTTTCTACTTGGTCCTCCTAATTTTTTGATTCATTGATCAACTTATAGGGATGAATGATCTTCAATTACATGTGTAATTGATTCCTTGATTAACTGGTCAATCTAAAGAACATTCTTCTAACTCAAAAAAATGGTTTACATCAATCATTATGTCATTCCAAACATTTATACAAAATTGTGGTACTCGGCACTTATAGATTCTAGATGCTCAGTGTATACTAGTTCTTCCTATTGTCCCTCAACTCATGCTATTCTCGGCTTCTACTCCTTTTCTCAACCTCTATAGAACTCAACTTATATGTTTCCTCCTATAAAGCTCAACAACCATTGGAGTAATTGGTGACACTTAATATTCTCAGAAGTAACTACTGATAAGCAACAACTAATCATATGCATCTTCTCATTTACATAGCTTGGCCTATATAGAGTGGCTCAATCACAGTGTTGATTGACCAACTTTACCTTGTAAATGACTAAAAAAATTTGCACTAACCGAAAATATTAGATTTCCTTTAGGTTAAACATATTTTTCTTCTTCTTTTCTCTCATCATATCCCTTCATTCCCTCTTCTTTAGCTCCTTTATAAACATAAGTATCTTCTTAGGGCTCATTCCTAAAATTTCTATAGAGGTTTGGGTATCCTCTTCTTCATCATCTTATTCTTCTTCCATTGGGATGGATTCAATGATATACCTACTCCTATTTTTTCTACTTGCTTCTCCTAAGACTATTTTTCTCTTTACTATCATTATCTCCTTAACTATATTTTGTTCTATAATCGTGGGTATAAATAGGAAAATAAATGGCATAATAGTTTGTACAATATATTGGATTCTAGCCACCTCTTAAAAATAGTTTTATAACAACAAATAATAATAGGAAATTATAATACTTATAGATCCTTCACATAGCCAATGAAAGCATTCTTTTCCACAATCCTCAATAAAGTTGTTTGAAGAATTGGATAATCAAATAACTCAATGTATAAGGATGGTAAAAATAACAATATTAAAAAATATGAAGTGGATAAACAAATAAATCCACATGGATGTAAAAAGGACTGAGTTGGCAAATGATAGGAACAATTATTTAGATATAAAATTCTTTTGAAGAGGGTGACAAGAGAAGAACATTCTTATAGTAGAAAGCTCATGTAATCTGTATGCTACAAGCTTGATTTTACAAAGACTTGGGATTATACTTCTTATTAGTTAAAACAATCAATAATATAGTTTCCATATTTTATTCTCAAAACCATATTAACTACTACTTAAATATATTAAATTACATGCAACATAAAATAGTAAAATGGGATGAGTTAGAATAGAAATAAAATATGCAAGTGAGTATATAGGTGATGCAGGAGTATCCTTGGCTGGCTAGCAATCCTACATATTCATGTGATTGGACGTTGGAGTTGGAGGACTTGGTCAAAGGAAGAGGTCTAGGTCAGTCGATGTCGAGTTGTTCAAGGTTTTTGTATTAACCAAGTAGCTCGATTAATGAAGGAATTTGGTGATGCTTAGGGAACTTGGAATATACTATAGCTTAGTTTTACATTGGCAGCTTGGTAGTAGTGTTTTCCAAGTTGGCTTGGTCAATGAAGGGGCTCAGTTGCTTCTGGAGTAGTCAACACTTACTGGTGCTTGGTCGATGAAAGGCTTTGTTATGCTTGTGGAGTTTCTTATACTCGACATAGTTTCTATGATGATCGGTCTGGTCTTGGTTTTTTGTTAACTAAGTTGTCTATGGGCTAACCTTGTGTATTTAATTTGTGTATTGGTATTTAATTTGTGTTGCACCCAACTTGTGGCTTGCATGGGAATTTAATGTAAGGGTTTATTTTAATGTTTCTTAGGCTAGGTAGACTTGTGAATTCTTTAGTCATTATCATCTAGCTTGGATAAGAGGATGTGGCAAAAGAGTGAATTTTGAGAAGGGCTAGTAGTTGAGGTTTGGGAAACAAGAAAATTGCTTGGCAGGCTTGTGAGCACAAGTTGAGATCTTCCATGGAGATTTGTACCAGAGTGTGGATCGAGGTTAGCTAGTGTTTGGATTGGATCTTGAGGAATATTGTAGAACTATTTTGTAATTGATGTTGTATTTTTCCCTAACCCAAAAGGCCTTACAGATGGGCACATTGCATGTAAACAGTTATTTTATGAATAAAGAGTTGCATTTGCTATTAGATTGTGTATCTTGTGTTTTTTTTCTACTACATAGTTATTTTTAGGGATCTTTATTACCTCTATTAGGGGTACCTTAGATTCTCACTGCATCAAGTGGTATTTGAGCACAATTTTTCCTAAGTGTGTAGACTTAGCATTGAAGTTGAGGGAATTTGCACCAAGATTTGGGTGAAGACTTGGTACAAGAGAACCTAGGATTTAGGTCATCCAAGTTGTTATCAAGAAAAAAGAGTCTTTGAGAGACTTGAATTAGTCCTTTCCTATTTTTTAAGTCCTTATGCATGTGGAGAATCAATGTAATGCATTCTAGACAACTTGTCAAAACATTGTCAACTATGACAGTTATTGCCAAAAGTTGTCTTAGAGGGCCAGTTGAGAGTAGAAGAGGACCTAGTAGCAGAAATTTCCTAATCATGGTCAAAATTAGTTCCATATTTGGTTTGGATTCAAGATTTTTAGTTTCATAAAGGTTAAAGTGTTGAAATGCAAAAATTGTCAATGTTGCAAAAGTTTCAAAATGACAATTTTGTAATTTTTGTTGTCCAAGAAGTTACAAAAGTGGTTGGAGAGAAAAAAAAGATTTTCAATGAGTAGGAGTTGGTTTAGGTAGTATCCAAAATAAAATTTTAAATCCCTCCAAATAATATGTAGGATTTTGGAAGTTGTAAGGAGTATGAGTGCCAATTAATTAATGGAGAAATACCAACAGATTTGAGTGAAAAATAATGGATTTGATGAAAATGTGGTTCAATTAGTCTATTTTGGTTTTTTATTAAGTTTATTAATTCTTACTTTTTACTTCTTTCATTTTTTTAGGCTTCAAGGAATCTTTTTGTGTTTTCAATAAATGTTCTTGTGAACTGCCTATTCACTGCCCATAATTGGGTAGACTTTAAAAAATGGTGTCTACCAACATTCCCCATGGCTGGAAACCACTAAAACCCTGATAAATATTAGTAGAAACCTTGTAAATTGTAACACAGAAAGGATGGAGTAGGGAAATCAATGCTGTGAATTTCTTTGGAAGCCCTAGACAAGACTGGGTAGTTCTCAGCTAGAAATTGAAACAAGGAATGTTGATAACTCACAATGGTAAGCCATTTTGAATGATTTTTTGTATTGGGTGGTGAGAGAATAGGAATAAGGTTCTATGGTCTCAAGGAGAAGTGATCCAAGTCACAGGTGAGTGTGAAGACAAGTTTCCCCTTAACTATTAAGAAATGCCACAAAACCCTAGCAAACCCTTGAAATTTGAGTTAGGGCATCTGGTGAACTTTGAAAAACCAAGACCATAGGAATTTAAAAGGTCATTGAAAAGGGTATCTAAAACTAATATTAGTTGGGATCCTTGTTAAAGGAAAATTTAGTGTAAATCAAGTTTTAGTCCAGTAGGAGGGCTAATTGAGGGCTATTAGGCCTAGAAGAGATTTCTCTTGTTTTGGAGAGATAAAATAGGAGCTATTGAATGAAATTATGAAGATGTATGTAATCATATCTTATACACCATAGGAAGAGCCTCCAACCTTTTCAAGACAAGATAAACCATAGGAAGGCCTAAAAAAATTTGTGAACCAGTAAAGCAAGCCTTATATTGGTAGGTTGGTCTATTAGCCAATTACCTCCTAATTACTAGAGATAATCCTTTGTGTAGGTAGAGAATATCCAAGGTGTGTGCATTACACCTAACTAAATCTTAGATTATTCCTATTAAATTGGTATTCGAGCAATTTTATTTTGGGAGATATAAGTGTATGTCTGACTTTGAAGTAGATTCCTCCACAAGATCCACCATGGTAATGAATGCAAAGTTAGCAAAGAAGATTCAAGAACGAGATGAGGAAAACCTAGAGCTAAGGAAAAGATAGAAGCCTTAGAATCAATGCTTGAGGAAACAACCATCAAGATTGAAGTAGTGACTAGCAAGGTCACTAAGAAAGAGGAGCATGATAGGAAGAAGCAATCAATGTCTGATGAAGAGGAGGCACCCATACCTGATCCTATAATAACTGAGGAACATTCCTTAGAGTAATCAAGACACTAAATCAAAAAGCCTTGGAAGGAGTATCATTGTTTAGTAAAAATTTGGATGTTGATCATGTCATAGAATGGTTGAAGGTATGGAAAACTATTTTGAGTGCGATAATGTGATAGAAGCACAAAAGATCAAGGTAGCAAAAGAAAGAATGAGAGGAGCAGCTCTCACATGGTGGAAATTCACTCAAGATTAAAGTTTAAAAGAGGGAAAGGAACCTTAAAAACTAGAAGATTATGGTGAATTAGATTAAAAAAGCCTATCTTCCTGAAGACTTTGAAGTATTATTGTACACAAAGAGGAAGAATCTCAAATAGAGAGATAATGATGTCACAATTTACACTAAGGAGTTTTAGAAAAATTTCCTAAAATCCAAAGTGCAAGAGGCTAAAAAAATTAATTTTGCAAGATATATAAATGGATTGAGGTGAAATATTCAAGAGGAATTTCAATTGTGGAGTCCTAGCATAGTGGAGAAGTGTTACCAATTAAGCCTCAAAGTAGAAGAGAAATTGAAGAAGAAGCAAAATTTTAGTAATAGGAACAAAGGAAAAGGAAGGGAGAAGAGCAATTAGGGGGGAAATTTTGGTGGTGGAAGAGGTTCAGTAAGTAGACTCCAAGGGGATAATAATACATGTGAACAAAGTGGCTCAAGCAATCCAAGGGGTGGTTTTAATCAAAGGGGTAGAAGTAATGGTAGTTTTAGGGGTAGAACTAGTAGCCAAGGAAGAGGTCCCTCATATTTTTCCATAATAAAGTGTTACAATTATAACCAAATAGGGCATGCATCATACAGATGTCTAGAGAAGACTTCTACCTCAAGAGAGAGGAAAGTGACCTATCTCCAAGAAGAAAGTTGTAGCAAGAAAATAACTGATCACCCATTGGATTCAAAAGAGGGTGAAAACTTAATGTTTAGGAGAACACTCATTAGGGATCCCATGAATGAAGATCCAAGCCAAAGGAGAGCCCTATTTAGGGTCAAATATAAGGTACAAAACAAGGCATGTAAAGTCATCATTGATTTGAGATCTACAAATAGCATAGTTTCAGAAGAGGTAGTAGAAAAACTAAAGCTAAATAGACTTACTCATGCCAATCCTTATAGAGTCACATGGTTAAATAAGGGTCAACATGTAGAGGTAAAGGAAAAAGAATGGGTTGATTTCAATATTGGTAAGTATAAGAATAAATTTCTTTGTGATATACTACCAGTGGATGCATGTCATTTCCTTTTAGGGAGGCCATGGCAATATGATATATAATCGCAATATGATGGTAAGAAGAATGTTTACAAATTTAAGAAGGGAGAGAAGTCTTATACTATTCAATCCTTGTTAGATGGAGAAGGCACACAATTGGTGGGACCTAATGTCCTAATGGTAGGTGAGAAATAATTCCTAAACACCATGAAAGAAGGAGAGGGCATAGGGTATGCCATCATTGTAAAGCCACATAATGCACAAAGCACAATTAGGTCCAAGTTTCCTAAGGAAGTATATAAACTATTGGATCAGTTTGAAGATATGGTGCGTGATGGGAATCCTACATTAGCACCTAAGAGATATATTAGTCATTAGATAGATTCCATCCCTTGAGAAGCTTTTCCTAATAAGGTAGCATATAAGATGACACCTAGTCAGCATGAAGAGACAGCCAAGCATGTGCAAGAATTGTTAGATTGTGGGTTGATAAGAAAGAGTGTGAGCCCATGCGTAGTTAAAGTTGTCCTAGTACCAAAGAAGTGAGGTAATTGGAAAATGTATAAAGATTCAAGGGAAATCGATAAGATAATAATTAGTTATAGATTCCCAATCCCAAGAATTGAAGATTTTCTTGATTGTTTGGGAAATGCCAAATGCTTCACTAAAATTGACTTAAAAAGTGGATATCATCAAATAACATTAAGGAAGGATATTAATGGAAGATGACTTCTAAGACCACTAAAGGTTTGCATGAGTGGCTAGTGATGCCATTTGGATTGTCAAATGATTCCTTAGTAGCACTAAAGAAGAACACTTAAGATATTTGGGTCTTGTCTTGAAAAAAAATTCTAATGAAAAGCTCACCATAAATCTTGAAAAGTGTGATTTTATGAAGGAAAAATTGGTCTACTTGGGTTTTTTCATATCATAGGGATAGCTCAAGATGGATCCTAGCAAGGTAGAGGTGATACTTAGTTGGCCAACACCCAAGATTGCCTCAAAGGTAAGGAGCTTCTATGGTTTAACTTAATTTTATAGAAAATTTATTAAACAATTTATACATATATGTGCACCCTTATTGGAAACCATTAAAGGTGGGGTTAGGGAAAAGTTCAAATGGACTAAACAAGCTACTAGGAATTTTGAAGCATTAAAACAATAGATTTTCACTCAACCAATTTTTGTCTTGCCTAATTTTGATAAATTGTTTACTGTTGAATGTGATACTAGTAACCTTGACATTGGAGTAGTTCTTAGCCAAGAGGGTAAACTAGTTGTCTTCCATAGTGAGAAATTAAATGAAGAAAAGATAAAATATTCTTCCCATGGCCTTGAAATTTATGCCTTGGTCCAGGCCTTGAGGAAGTGGAGGCACTATTTATTGCCTAAGGAATTTGTTGTTTATTTAAATTATCAAGCTTTGAGTTTTCTCAATTCTCAAGAAAAATTAAGACAAAAGCATATGAAGTGGGTGGAGTATATACAAGCCTCTATAGTACCTATAAAGCATAAGAAAGGTATTGAAAACAAAGTTTCAAATGCACTTAGCCACTAATTGTTGACTATTCAAGAAGTATAGATTAGAAGTGTGGGGATTGAAAACTTCAAAGAACAATACCCTAACAATCTAGATTTTGTTAAACCCTATCTAGTTTGTAATGACTTTACTAACCACTTTCACCATGAATTTTATGATTTCATCTTGTAGGAAGGCCTCTTATTCAAAGGTAATTAGTTGTGTGTCCATAGAGGATCCATCAAAGAAAATCTAATCCAAGAAAAGCACAATGGTACTTTAAGTGGTCATTTTGTCATGCATAAAATGGTGGATTTGGTTCAAAGGTTTTATTATTGGCCTACTTTGGGTAGGAATGTGAAGAGGCATGTTGAATGTTACATGGTTTATCAAAAGGCTAAGGGAATTTCCACTAATGAATGTCTCTACGAACCACTATCACGAAAAACCATTCATGATGCATTTTTCATTGCAATTTTTTATATTAGGGAGGTAGAAAAAATACATTGGCTTCCTCTTAGTATTGCATTTGATAGAAACACTAATTTTATGAGTCATTTCTTGAAGACTCTTTGGCACAATTTGGGTACAAATATGTCCTTTCTATCTGCTTAATATCCTCAAACAGATGGGCAAAATAAATTGGTTAATAGGATCCTTAGAAACCTCTTGAGATGCTTGACCAAGGAGTATGGTCAGATTTGGGATCACATTATTGCCCAAGAAGACTATGCCTACAATGATACTATAAACAAGACTACTAGGAAGTGTTTTTTTGAAGTAATCTATGGAGTACATCCTAGAGGAATTCTTGAACTTAGAGACATAAAGGCAAGTGGAGAGGTTAATGGAGTAGCTAAAGATTTTTCTCTTTTGATGAAGGAATTTCATGATATGGTAAACCATACATTGGAGCAAAATATAGTGAAGATGAAGCAATGGGCTAATGCATAGAAAAGAGATGTGTAATTTATAGTTGGAGACTATGTCATGGTTCACCTTAACAAGCACAAGTTATCAAAAGGGTAATCTCATAAGTTAAAGATGAGGAAGGTGGGCCCAGGCAAAATTTTGGCCAAAAATTGAGATAATGCATATAAAGTTGATTTACCAGTAGATATGGGTTTATCTACTACTTATACTGTAGTAGGCTTGGTATCTTATAAAGGTCCTATTCCCACTTCCATTCTAGGGGGGGATGCATATTTCCAAGGCCTTATAGCTACCTTACCAAAGCTATTTGCAGAGAGTTGGCAAGTAGAGAAGATTTGAGCTCTAAAGTGGATAAGGTGACAAGAAACAACACCTACATAAAGCATCTTGTGAAATGGATTAGAAAGATAGATAGTGAAGATGCATGAGTTGTAGAAGTTTACTTCAAGAAGCATGGCATTTCTCATTCTTTGATTCCCTCTTAAAGTCCTAGCAGAACTTTCAGGTCACTAGGGGAGTATGGTGTAGGAGCACCTAGGATTTAGGTCATCTAGGTTGTAAGAAAAAAAGTAAATATATTTGAGAAACTTATTATTATTCCTTTCTTATTTTTTAGGTCCTTATCCATGTGTGAAAACAATTTAATACATTCTAGACAACTTGTCAAAATATTGTCAACTAGGACAATTATTGCCAAAAGTTGTCTTAGAGGGATAGTTGAGAGTAGGAGGGTATCTAGTAGTAGAAATGGCCTAATCATGGTCTAAATAAATTCCATATTTTATTTTGAGTCAAAATTTTTGGTTGAATAATCGTTAAAGTGTCAAATTGCAAAAACAAACAATGTTGCAAAAGTTGCAAAATGACAATTTTGCAATTTTGCAATTTTTCTTGTCCAAGAAGTTGCAAAAGTGGTTGGAGAGGAAAAATAAGTTATCAATGAGAAGGATTTGGTTTAGGAATTTTCCAAATGAAATTTTAAATCCCTCCAAATTAAATGGAGGAGGTTGGAAGTTGTAAGGAGTATGAAAACCAATTAATTAATGGAGAAATGCTAACATATTCAAGTGAAAAAGAATGGATTTGATGAAAATTTGGTTCAATTAGTATTCTATATATTTTTATTAAATCTATGAATTCTTATTCTTTACTTCTTGCATTGGTTTTGGTCTTCTAGGAATCTTTTGGTTTTTTCAACAAATGTTCTTGTGAACTACCTATTCACTGGCCAGAATTAGGCAGACTTCACAAAATGGTGTCTACCAGCATTTCCCATGGTTAGAAACCTCTAAAACCATGAGAAATTATATTAGACACCTTGTAAATTGTAACATATCAAGGATGGAGAATGGAAATCAATGCTATGAATTCTCCTTGGAATCCGTAGGCGAGATTGGGTAGTTCTCGGCTTGAAATTGAAACAAGGAATGTTGATAACTTGCAAGGGTAAGCCATTTTGAAGGATTTGGTGTATTGGGTGGTGAGAGAATAGGGAGAAGGTGATATGGTTGCAAGGGTAATTTATCCAATTCATAAGTGAGCGAGTGAATACAAGTTCTCCCTTAATTATCAAGAAATGTGACAAAACCCTAGCAAACCCTTGAAATTTGGTTTAGGGCATCTAGTGAACTTTGGAAAACCAAGACCTCAGAAATATAAAAGGTCTTTCAAAAGGGTATCTAAAAATAGGATTAGTTGGGAGCCTTGTTGAAGAATAATTTAGTGTAAATTAGGTTTTAGTCTAGTAGGAGGGTTAATTGAGAGCTACTAGGCCTAGAAGAGATTTTTCTTATTTTGGATAGATTGAATAGGAGCTACTGAATGAAATTGTGATGATGGATGTAATCCTATCCTATACACTCTAGGAATATCCTCCAACCCTTGAAAGACAAGATAAATCATAGGGAGGCCTAATAGAAGTTGTAAGTAAGTAAAGCAAGCCTTATATTGGTAGGTAGGTTTATTAGCCAAATATCTCCTAGTGACTAGAGATAATCCTTTGTGTAGGTAGATAATATCCAAGGAGTGTGCATCACACCTAACTAAATCTTAGACTATTCCTATCAAGGTTGGAAGAGAAGATTAATCTTGTGGAGCTGGTTGATATTCTTCACTTGTGGATTTATTTCTCTGGACTTGAAAGAATCTTGGAAGATGCCTCCAAGAAGATTAGACCCTAGGAAGATTGATGATCTTAGTGATGTTGTGGAATCAAGAATCTCAGAGAAGATTAAAGAAGAATTTAGATCTGAGATGGCATAAATGAAGAGTGATATGATAGCTGAGATCATAAGTCTTATAGGTGGTGTACCTCGGCATGTGGGTACCGAAGATGGCTATGACAATTTTTTTGAAAACTTTGAAGCTACTAGATCAAGTGGTGAGGACAAAACTAATTATGTGGAGAGACCTATGGGAAATAGGGATGGTCAGTTTGCTAGACCAAGATCTCAGTTGAAGATGAAGCATAAGATGGAGGTTTCTAATTTCTCATGTACTTTGAATCATGAAGACCTAAGTGATAGGATTGGTGAATTGGAAGACTACTTTGAGTTAGAGGATATTGAGGATCCACTCATAGTAAGGTTAGCACAAACTAAGTTGAAAGGAAATGATGTTGTTTGGTGGAAAGAAATACAAATAGATAGAGAGGAGGAAGGTGAAATGAAGATCATTGGATTGAGGTTGATGGTAACCAAGTTGAAGGCTAAATTCATTCCTGATGATTATGAACTTGATTTGTTCAAGAGATTGCAAAATTTGAAACATAAAGATATGACTATGAAATATTATACCAAGGAGTTCTACAAGTTGACTATTTGGTCTAAGCATGGAGAATTGTCAAAGGAGAAGGTAGCTCATTACATTAATGGTTTGAGATTGAATATCCAAGATGGGGTTCGTATATTGAAGATTGATTTAGTTGAGGATGCTTACTAGTCTACCCTGAAGGTAGAAGATAAGTTGAAGAGAAAAAGTCAAGGTAATTCTAGAGGGAAGAAGAAGTGAGATAGCTTGGAAAAAGATAAAATGAGTGCTAAAGATAAACCAAAACTTGTTGACCAAAAGAGAAGGATAGGTAGAGGTGGGTTTAATGATACTTGTTACTAATATGATGGTGTAGGACATAGATCTTATGAATTCCCTAAGGCTAGTGACAAAAGAGCTTATATTGTAAATGAGGCTGAAAATCCTACTAGTGAACCTAAACAGGGAGAGAATTTATTAGCTCAGTGAGTATTGATTGGTCAAAGGACACAGGAATCCTATCATAGGTTTAATTTGTTTAGGACTCATTGTAAGTCTAGTGGTAAAGTCTATAATTGTATTGTGGATGGTGGTAGTAGATATAACCTTGTTGCTAAGGAGATGGTTCAAAAACTTGGTTTGAAGAGAGTAAAACATCCTTGTTCTTATAGAATTAGCTAGTTGCAAGGTGAGAATTCTCTGGAAGTGAGGGAGTAGTGCCTTGTTGATTTTTAGATTGCACAATATAAGGATCAAGTGTTGTGTGATATTGTGCACATAAACAATTATCATTTATTTCTTGGTAGACCTTTGTAGTATGATTGTACAGTTGTGAATGATTGTGTCAAGAATGTGTTTGAAATTGTGAAAGGTGGTAGGAAGCATTCATTGATTCCTTTGCAAAATGAAGAGCTCGGTAGGAGGAACCTGAGTATTGGCAATTGAGTTAAGTTGAAGGATTCTAAGAGGGTTAGATATTAGTGTGGAAGGTAGACCTATAGCACACTAAGGATGGATGTGAAGAAGTGGTAAAACAAGGAGAGTGTACATGTTGAGGACTTGGAGGATATGTATGTGAAGAACAAATTTTGGATTTATGCGCTAACTCCGATAAGATGTTCTTCTAACTATTAAGAACATCTTTTTGAACCTAGGGTGTTTGATGTAGGAGCATCCTTGGTTGGCTAGCAATCATGTATGTTGATGTGGTTTGACCTTTGAGTTGGAACACTCAATCAAAGGAAGAGGTGTGGCTCAATCAATGTTGAGTTGTTCAAGGCTATTATATTAACTGAGTCACTTGGTTAATGAAGGTGTTCAACTATTCTTGGGCCACTCAACATAAAATATAGCTCCATTTATACTGAGAACTCAGTAGTAGTGTTTCTCGAGTTGGCTCAGTTAATGAAGGGGCTCAATTGCTTCTGGAGGACTCATCACACACTGGTGCTTAATTACTAAAAGGCTTAGTTATTTTTGTGGAATTTTTGATACTCGATATAGTTTCTTTGATGCTTGGTCTGGTCTTGGTTATGTGTTAACTGAGTTATATTTGGGCTGACCTTGTGCATTTAATTTTTGTATAGGTATTTAATTTGTGTTACCACCAACTTGTGCCTTGTAGAGGCATTTAATGTAAGGGTTTGTTTTATTTTTTCTTTGGATAGGCCAACTTGTGGCTTAGTTGGGTATAAGTAGGGGGTCTTGTGGAGTCTTTATTTATTTCCATCCAACTTGGAGAAGAGGATGTAGCAAAAGATTAAATCTTGAGAAGGGCTAGTAATTGAGGCTTTGGAAATAAGAAGATTTCTTGGTGGGATTTTGAGTATAAATTGAGATCTTCCTTGGAGGTTTCTACTAGAGTGTGGATCTGGACTTGCTAGTGTTTACATCGGATCTTGAGGGGTCTTGTAGAACTATTTTGTAATTTATGTTGTATTTATCCCTAACTTGGAAGGCTTTACAGTCGGACACATTGCATGTAAATAGTTACTTTATGACTAAAGAGTTACATTTGGTATCATATTGTGTATCTTGTGTTGTGTTTCTATTGTGTGGTTATTTGTATGGATTTTGATTACCTCTAGTAGGGGTACCTCAAATTATCACTACATAAATAGGTACATGAAATATATTAAAATATGGCATAAGAATGGACCATAGATGGCTCTCATCATTCCCACCAACTTAACATATTACATGTCCTCATTCAATCATTACAGTCAAGAGGTCTTGGGTTTGAACCTGTAGCCTTTAGCATTCACCCTTTAGTATACTACATCAAAATCTTCTTTATAGAAGGCTTCATGACTTTTGTAATATATTGCATAAAAAACCCTTTGTGTTTTCTTTCTTTATTTTTCTCCTTTCACTTTTTTTTTTCCATTTTAAAAAAAATATATGTTTTACACCTTTTTTTCTTCATGAATTACAAAAAATTAGTTTGCATACTAAGCCATATGAAATAGGTGATAGGAAAAATGAAATATGAAGGGGGGTTGATTAAAAAAATAATATTGTTGTGCAAGTTGAAATAATGGATTTTATGGTGAATGATAAGGATAAAATAAAATAATGGGTGATAATGGGTGAATGGATAAGTAATAGGATGATACACCTCCCGCTAGCTTAAAAGGTTGACCTTCCTTAGGAAATAAGGAGGGGCTAGGTAGGAATGCTGCAAATGATCAATATAGTTAGAATTATCAAAAAAATTAAGAGATGAAACTATTAGTATAAAACCATGGATAGAAATAGCAATTACATGCAAATATAAACAATATGAAAAAATAATAGATCACATAAAAGACAACACAAGACACCAAGATTTGATACAGTTCACCCAATCCCTGGGCTACATCCACCAAATAGCAAGTCCAATATTATTATGATCTAGTGATTACAACCTGATTACAATTTGTAATCCCTTACAACTCAATACCATCACAAGAAGCAATTTTTGGATAACACCTTATCAAAAAATCTCTAACCCTAAGCCCTTTTATACAACTATTTTTGTCACTTTAGGGATAAAATTAGTTACAACATGTCAGTCATAAATTGGGAAATACTCGGCCATGAATTGATGAATAATAGCCAAAAAAATTATGAAGTATGTACAGTACTTCCCTAATCAGTCAACACAAACTACCAATCTCCCAATTGGAGATTGATCCTGTGGCTATGTTGCTGCTCCATAAGGCTCCCACTGAATCAAACCACCCTGGACCATGTTGTTTTTTTCTTTTATTTAGTCTAGAAGACCAACCAAAGCTGAAGAGGAATTCAGCTTCTCCTTTGTCACTACCTTTGTAAATATATATGTTGGATTGTCAGCTGTATGGATCTTTTTCATCTTAAATCGTCCATCATCCAATACTAACCGAATGAAATGGTATTGTATCTGTATGTGTTTTGTCTTTGAATGCAAAGTATAATTCTTTGCAAGATGAATGGCACCCTAACTATCTATAAATTAAAAAAATTATCCTTCTTAGGGTGTCCCAATTCTTCTAGGAAGAACTAAAGCCATATAATCTCCTTGGTTAACTTTTTAGTAGCAACATACTTTGTCTCTATAGTGGATAAAGCGTTCACCTTCTATAACCTAGAAACCTAGCTCACAGTTGCCCCACTAATAGTAAATACATAACCAGTAGTACTTCACCTAGTATCAATATCCCCTACCAAATCTGAGTCAACATATCCCTATAGTAGAGCAACCAAAGTGTAAAAACTTACTAGATGTTCCTCTCAAATATCTAAGAATTCATTTGACAATATTCCAATGCTCAATTCTTGGATGACTTGTATACCTACTAATGACTTCCACTACATGTGCAATATCTGGCCTTGTACATACCATAGCACACATCAAGCTTCCTAAAATTGAAGCATAAGGTACCTTGGACATCTTATTCTCCTCTTCTTGTGTCTTGGGACACATCTCCTTAGTCAACTTCAAATGATTAGGTAAAAGTGCATTGACAACTTTAGCATTCTCCATAGAGAAACGTTGCAACAACTTCACAATATAATTAGTCAAAGATAATGTCAATTTCCTATTCATTATATCTCTACAAATCTTCATACCAAGGATTTGATTTTTTTTCTACCCCCAAATCCTTCGTAGAAAATGCATGTCCTTACTGGTGTTTCAACCCCTTAATGTGATCCATGTTAGATCTAGCTACAAGAATATCATCAACATATAAACATAAAATAATGTAGCTATCATCATCCAACCTCTTGAAGTAAACATAATGATCTAAATGACACCTACTATATCCATGCTCATGCATAAAACTATCAACTTTTAGATACCATTGCAAAGGTGCTTTCTTCAAGCCATATAAGCTTTTCTTCAATCTACACACTAAGTTCTCCTTACCTTTAACCTAAAATCCTTGTGGTTGTGCCATATATATCCCTTCATCCAAATCACCATGAAGGAAGGTTGTTTTAACATCAAGCTACTCCAAATGCAAATCTTTAGTAGCCATAATACTTAAAATAGTGTGAATAGAATTCATTTTAACAACAGAAGAGAGTATCTCATCAAAATCAATGCCTTTTTTTTGTGCAAATCCTTTTACCACTAACCTAGCTTTAAACATTTTCTTACCTCCATCCTCTTCTTTCAACCTATAAACCCATTTATTATGTAAAGCCCTTGTACCTATAGGCAACTTGCATTAATCCCAAGTATTATTTTTTATCAAAGAGTCCATTTTGTCTTTCATTGTAGACTCTCATTGAATCTTAGTATCCACCTACACAACTTCATCATAACATTTAGGTTTACTAGCATCTGCTAGTAAAATAGAGTACAAAGAAGGAAAAAATATTTTTGGAGGTCTACTTGGCCTTATTGACCGTCTAACATTCACAGGGGTGTGTGGTATTTGTTGTTGTGGTTGTTGCACATCATGAGGAATTTTTGGAACATCATCTTTTGGAGTATCATCCAACACTAGATAATCATCTTCTTTCTTATCATGTTGTTGCAATAGATCTATGTATAACACTTCCTTATTGAATATGGCATCCCTGCTTCTTACAATTGTATAATTTTCAAAATCCCCAAGCTTATAATAAAATTCATCAATGCCATATCCAACAAATACACATTTCTTTGACTTAGTTTCTAGCTTGGTTCTATTTTCAAAATCTATATGGTAAAATGCTTTACAATCAAAGGTTCTAAGAAAAGAATAACTCACCTTCTTACTAGTCCATGATTCCTCTGAAATAACATAGCCAAATGAGTAGAGGGACCTCTATTAATCAAATATATAGTAGTGTTGACAGCCTCCACCCACATGTGTAAGAAAAACCCTGCATGCAACCTTATGCACCTTACACACTCCATTATAGTCTTGTTCATGCATTTAGCCACTCCATTTTCCTATGAAGTCCTTGGAATAGTTTTTTGTCAATGAATACCATTAGTAGAGAAATAATCTTCAAATTCATTACTACAATACTCACCACCATTATTAGATCTGAGACATTTTAATTTCCTACCAATCTCATTTTCAACCAAGCATTTCCAATTCTTAAAAGTTTGAAATACATCAAATTTCTATCTAAGGAAATAAACCCATCATTTTCTAGTTGCATCATCAATACATGTAATATAATAATGAGAACCATCAAGAGAATATATTTGAAATGGTCCCTATACATTTGTATGCACAAGCTCTAATTTCTCACTTTTATTTTTCTTCTTAGTCTTCACAAAAATCACTCTCTTTTGTTTTCTATACATAAAACTTTCATAGAAATCCATATTAACAAATTTTAGACCTATTAAAACATGCTTTGAATAAAGTACTTTCATACCTTACTCACTCATATGCCCAAGTCTATTGTGCCACAACATAGTATCAAAATCTACAGTAGCTATTTGTTCCCCCTGCTCAATTGAACAAACTATTCTTGAACATTCATTTATCTCTAAAACAATCAAAGTAGAAGGAATAGTATGACCTATATAAAGATATAATGTGCCTACTTTCACACCTTTTCTACAAGGGAACCTTTTGAAACCTTCCAATTTGTATCATTAAAAGTAATTACACAACCCTCATCACTGAGTTGCCCTACTAAAATTAAATTCCTACTCAGCCTTGGAACACTTATTATCTCATGTAGTAGCCAATGATCCCATTCTGCAACTTAATATTACCTTTTCCTTTTCCAACAATCTGGAAGGGTTCATTATCTCCCAAATAAACAAGCCCAAAATCCCCTTAGACATAATCAATGAAATAGTCTCTATGAGGAGTAGCATGAAATGAAGCACCAGAATCTAAAACCCATGAATCATCAACACTTTCTAAAGATAGAAGCAAAGCATCCTCTTTGGGTTTGGTACTTACCACATTTACCTCCTTGTTCCTTTCTAGTTTACCTCTATTTTTCTTTTGAGTCCAGAAATATTTCTTCTTATGCCCTATTTTCTCATAGTACCAACAGTCATTTGGTCCTCTTGATTGAGACCTTTTCCCTTTTGGCTTTCCTCTTGATTTCACGTGATTTTTGGAATTGTTTCCTCTCTCAGTCATTCTGCCTCTGCTTTGTGTGTTCAAAGTAGTTCCTAATGTAGATCCACCTGAGGCTTTCCTACAAGTTTCCTCACTCAAAATAACACTAATCACATCATCATATTTTAGGCTATTAGATCCAAAAATAGAATTACTCATAGCCATTACCAAGCCATTCTAGCTTTCAAGCAAAGAACATAAAATCAAGAGAGCCCTAATTTCTTCATCAAAATTAATACCCATAGAAGGTAACTGACTAATAAAAATATTAAACTCATTTAAATTATCCACAACAGATTCACATTTGACCATAGTTGTAATAAATAAATGCTTCATGAGAAATACCTTATTTGAAGCGGAGGGCTTTTCATACAATTTTGCTAGGGTTTCCATCAACTCTTCTGTTGTCTTTGCTTTTGTAATTTTAAATGTCGTTAATGATTCCAAGCATAATCAAATTCTTTCAAGTTCCTTTCTATCTAAAATCTCCTAGTCCCCATTTTTCATAGTTCCTAGTTCTTATTTTTTCCTTCCAACGACTTCCATAAATCCTTCTAATAAAGATAATCTTCCATTTGCATCTTCCATAACTGAAAGTTCTTCCCTTTAAACTTGTCAACCCTCAACTTACCCTCATCTTCCATCATTCCCACTCGACCATAAGACTCTCACTCAACCATGAGACTTTCCTACAGAGGATAACTTAAAAAATAACCTTGCTCTAATACCACATGTTAGGATAAAACCACAGACAGAAATAACAATTACATGCAAATATAAACAATATCAAAAAATTATAGATCACACAAAAGAGAACACAAGACACCAATATTTAACGTGGTTCACCCAATCCCTAGGCTACATCCACCAAATAGCAAGTCCAATATTATTACGATCTAATTATTACAACCTAATTACAATCTGTAATCCCTTACAGCTCAAGACCACTGCAAGAAGAAATTTTTGCATCACACCTTATCAAAAAGTCCCTAACCCTAAGCCCTTTTATACAAGTATTTTTGTCACTTTAGGTTTAAAATTAGTTATAACATGTCAGACATAAATTAGTGAATAATTGACCATGAATTTGTGAATAATAGCCAAAAAAAATTATGATGTATAGTATTTCCCTGATCAATCACCACAAACTAACAATCTCTCACTTAGGGATTGATCAGACACTACACTAGACAATATAAATAATGAAAAATAAAATTGGCTATTTTACAAACTTGCATGTCCAAGGAAGCCAAGGCATCTCATTAATAGAGACAAGGAATCAAGGAGTATACCAAGAACTGTAACACCAAAAAAGACTATCATCTTCCTAAAAGCACTAGACAACATACCATTGGAAGGAACTAAAAATTGTGAAAAGGTATGAAAACTTGAGGAGCCACTATGATTTTATTGAAACAATATAGATCACACTAAAGGGAGCAGAATCCACTTTTCATAAAAACTTAACTGAATGTGTAGCATTTACCCAAGGTGATCAAAGGCATGGTGATCACCATAATGGAAGCACAACAACAAAATTGAGTAACAAGAGATATTAGAGACATTAAGAGAGATAAAAAGCCATAGAAGTAGTGAAGTGCCCCTGAAAAAATAGCTAGCTCAAACAAATTATTGCAATTTTTAATTTTTTCATTTTTCTCATTTTTTTTTCTTACAATTTTGATAACAATAGATCGTGAGTATCCCAATTTTTAACATTTCACCACTTAGAGGTGCAAAAAATATATAGTTCTCACCTCTTAGTTTATTGTTTAGTTAATACCTATTAGAAACTAGTTTTCAGATATTAACTAGACAACAATTCCCAATGGCTTTCATTGTTGGATCTTTTTTTTTTTCTAAATATATTTTTTTCATTATTGAGAAATTACATATAATGACCAAAGAAATTGAAACTCTCATGTAGAAATAATACCATCCAAATCATAGAATTCCATGAAACTCACTAATAAAATTGGTTGTGTGTAGATTTTTAAAATTATGACCAGTGGAAAGAAATATATCTCACCACGAGTGAATAATATCCCCATAGTATGAGTGGTATAATAATGTTAGATCCTATTGAAGATATGCACCCATATTAAAAACTTGATTGTAGAGCTTTGGAAAACATGCCCAATCACTTGGTCAACATTAATACTAATTGAGAAGGCAATGTATTGAAAGATCAATTTACTCCTCCAACTTATGTAAATAGTGTTAGACATGTAGATAAACCAATTAATAATGAAACCCTTTTCATGCATTCATGTTATCTATATGTGTGATGGAGAATCAGCCAAATGTATGATACTACAAGATTAATGGATCTCATAAACCAAATGTTGAAATATCTAGCATCAAAGGTGGTACAAAAAAACTAGAATCCATGGATATTGAACATATTTCCCATTAATTCTCTTGTTATTTCTATGAGAAAATATAAAGGAAATGTCATTTCCTCCTCAACCTAATAAGGCCAATCAAATTTTAGCATTTGATGCTGAAGTATGTCAGCATTCATCAAGTGGCATTCATGCTAGTGCATTGGATAGCCACCTATAACCATATTCTCAAGACCAAGCAGATCAACTATAGTAATTTTATATAATTTTTTTAATAACTCCACCATGATATGTGATGTATTTAGAAGAAAATGAATAGTAGAGTTAGTGATATGAATAAATACTTGATAGTGAATTCTTATGTAAACAAAATATAAATATTAGCTAACAAAATAATGCATAGCTTTATGTATTCCAAATATCATATGTGTGTTGTTGTCATAAACATCAATGATATGTGAAGACATGAAACACTAACCAAATATTTCAAAAATTGGATGGATTTCCCCCTGAAATAATTTCAAAACCATGAGGTGAAGAGGATAACACAAAGTTATGAATAATAGATGGTCATATTAATACAAAGAATCAAGAGTGACAAAGATAATTTGATTATTTTAGAATGGGTGATCATCTAGTGATAACATATTTTTATTTGCCATTAATGCATTTAATCCCTTAGAGTTGTGCTTAATGAATAATTGGTCCCCATCAACAAATATGTGAGGAATACACATTTTAACCATAGGCCTCCAAAAATCAATATGGATAAGTAAAATAATAATAAAAGATAGATCTTAGAGAATCTGAAAACACATTTGTGGAGTAGGGAAAGCATATAGTTTAATATTTCTTGGTGTATGATCAATGTCCACACAAATGTTGATGAGTTAAATGATTAAAATTGACTCAATTTTAAGTATGATCTCATTTATGTGCATTCCTTCTAATTATTATTATTCAATAAGAGGAAAAGAAGAAGAAATTTGATTATAAGTCAGTAAAGTATAACATTCTACTAAGTCAAGTACCACCAAAATCACATCCCTTATGTGCATCAGATACATTCCAACATTCATTTACTACTTTCAACCACATGATTATAAGGTAAAAGAATCCTTGAAAGTTCCATATTAGATACAATTTCAACCACCTTATTATGAAATTTATTAGGGAGCATTATAGTTTCCCTTAGTGGATATTATGTAGTGGGTAGTATATAAAGTGGATGGGATAATAAAAATGGTAAGAATTATGGAGGAGATAAATTAGGTGGGAATAAGTAGGATGAGTGGAATGGAGATGGTAAGCAAGGATATAGTGGTTTTTGTGAGTGTTAATTATTCCATTTATTATGTATATTATGTAAAGAAGTGTGTTTTGAAGAAACATGTTGTCTTTGTAATGCAATCAAATGATAATATTGTTGGAACTCTTTAGATTAACTAGGGGGGGGTGAATCAGTAATCCAAGTCTAGATTTACAAATAAAACTTTTCAGAACTTAGTGAACCCATAAAACATTTATCATCATGCATGCATCCATAAGATTATAAAATAACTTAAAATTTGTAGTTTATTGTCAAATCAATTTGCAAAAATGTAAACATGAAACATAACAGATTCAATAACACACTTGACACAATGATTTACATGGAAACCCAATTTGGGAAAAATCACCAATAAAATGCTACTCTTTCTCACTCTTCTAAAGTGATGCCCTATGAAAGGCCAACCCTATTAAAGGTTACAATGCACACTATTAAATTTGACCCTATTAAAGGATTTCAATCACCCTATTAGAAGTGAGCCTTGTTACAGGACTTTAGACCTTTCACTTGGAATGTCACTTAGTTAAATGATTTACAAATGGTTGTTAGATCAATCTTAATCCAAAGGATACACCCTAGACTGATACAATTATTAGAGAGTAACAATAAGGCTCGATCTAATAACAACTTACAACTTCATTTGTAGATTATAGATCTTTGTTTTAGTCTTCCATTCTGCTTGGTTTTCACACACTTCAACTTTGCTAGCTTTTTCACCCTTCAAGCATCCATACCATTAAGCCTTCTTGCTTAACTTTCCAATGTAGACTCTTCACTTAGGTCACTAAACAAAGCAATACCCTAGACTTCTTGTCTTCCTTAGGTTCTTGCGCATGACAATCTTTGCTTCTAACTAGCCATCCCTATAAATATAAAATTAAGATATTTTGTCATTCATTCTCCATTGTACAAGTTAGGATTAGGATAGATTAGGTAGGATTCAATGAATCTACCCCTTATTTAATTTCATTCCCTTCTAGAAACTTTTCCTCTAATCCTCTTTGAATTTTCCTCAAAATGTTTTACCATGAATTATATGCCATCAGCTCATCAATCTTATCTTCCAAATGGTTCACATAATCCAAGAAAATAAACTTGTTAGCTTAGATCCATCAAATTCACAATCTTTCTAATAATGCTAACACTCAACATTAACTTGCTTCTAATGCTTAGCACATACTACATTGCTTGACATCCTTTGTAAAATCACTTGGCATGAACTAAAGTTTACTAGTGCTCAACATCGACTAAACTTTACTCAACATCAATTATTTTGCTCGGCTTACACTAGAATAGACTTTTGCTTGGCTCCAATTGATTTTCTACTCATCTTGCACTACATTTTCTCAACACCTACTATCCACTCGGTCAAGCTTGGTAGAAAAACTTAGTTTAACTTACTCTTCAAAACTTTCTTAGTGTAGCCAACCTTTGTAACCTTAAGTAGATTATCAATGCAGTATGATATCATTGTCTTAGCTAATTCTTGTACTCCTTTTCATATCATAACTCAACCTTTCCTCTAGGTGCTATTGTTACATCATTTTGATCAAATCACCTTCATCAATCAAATAAATGATAGTACTTAAATCATATAAGCATTAATCTTACCAGAAAAAAGAAAATTTGTCATCAGTGACAAAAAAATTATTAAAACAAATTATTATACTTGTATCAATCTATTTTCAACAAATACATGTTACCATCATAATTCAAACAATGATCTTCTTGACCCAGTATTTGAAATTGTTCATTAGTTATAAGGAAGATTTCTTCACTTATATCCTTATCATGGAGAGACTCATAAATATATTGTACTTTATTCATCATTATCTCTCGATTGTTTAGTCATATGCACTTATCATCTTATTTTTGATTAGGTAAAATAGGTTTTACAAGGATCTTGAAGCCCAAATTTTTATAGCAAAAAGAGCGAGATGAAATAGACTAAACAAACAAAAAAATGCCACAAAAGGCTAGAGACAAAAGAAGGCCTGAAGCCAAAGTACAAAGGCTAGAGACAGAAAAGAAAAGCCAAGTGAATAGGCTAGTGGCCATCCGTGTCCATGGCTTGCAGGGTTTCTATAGCATCATTGTCCTTCTAACTTATCATCTTGTTTGTAACAAATAGAATATGTGGTTAAATTATCATTCTCAAAATTACATTTTTCTAAAAATTCATTAATTATTTTCTCTTGTTTAGACATATAGATAACATTTCTACATACCTACGATAATGGAATATCTTGATCATATAATTTGCATTAATTAGGTAGATAGTGTATAAAATCATCATCTTTGGTCAATGTGATTCTCCCTCCAACTTCATTTTTTTAAAAAAATTGAAATTAGGGATCTATGGGTTAGTAGAGTCAAGAGGCGACATGTTCCTCACCACTAGGCATATTTTTCTTCATGCATTCCCTTCAAATTTTTCATTTTTGAAGCATTTTTTTACCAAAAAAATAATGTGTTGGAACTACCATGAAAATGCATCATTTTAAAGATTTTTTTCTTTAAATTTTCCTTCCTTTACTCACAACTAATGATAGCATAAAAAGAAATGCATCTACCTAAAACCTAAATTAAAAGAAACAAACAAATAAAGAAAAAATGGATATATCTTCAAAGATCTACTTGCAAACTAAAATAGTGCATCTATATGGTTTAAGCAATGTAGATCAAGATTAATTTCTTAAGAAAGGCTAGCAATTACACAAGATTCCATCCACATTTTTCCAAACTCAACTCATCATGCTAACATGTCTTTGACACCTTTACTTAGAAATGACACCAAAATGATAGGCAAACATTTAATACTTAGAATAAATTTCAGCTTGGTCTATTTATGTCAATCTAGGGGCATAACCTTGTGAAAGGTGTCTGGGAAATATACTATCAAGGGGTGCTAGTTGTGAGTTGAGTGATTATGAATGTAGCTAGAACACACAAAAATAAACCTACAACAAGCCAAAATAGAACTGGCAATAGGAAGTATTACTTCTTGGAGATATGAACTAAACTAAAACCTAAAACAAACTAAAGAAATTATGGCAACAAGAACTATCACTTCCTCACAACATAAACTATCACTTCCTAGCAACAATAGTTTTAACAAATATAAATATTCCTTTAAATAAAAATCACAAAACAAAATCAAAGTAATCTATAGATCACAAAAGTGCATAAGCTATGAATGATTAATTTGGTAAAATAATCCTCAATGCACAATTGGATTAACTTAATATTTTATTTCTCTGACTAAAATATAGAAGGAACTACATAGAAACTAAAATTGTGAAATAGAAATCAACTGTGAAAACCATACTACCTAGATCTACACTACACAAATTATACTCATAACAAATAGAGATATGTAATTTCATAAAACTCAATTAACTAGAATGAATTATTAAGACATCTAAAACATAAAAACAAATCAATATAAAATATAATGAATAAAAACCAAAACACATAAGTCTACTTTACGAAAAAATTACAGACTATCAATTGTTGGAGAGTGGGCACCCTTCCTCCTAATCAATTGATAGAGATAAAGCTCATATGATTATGTTGGAACTGATCAGCAAAATGATTTTATTTCTTAGCAATTTGATATAAAAGAATTACATTCAAACATTTACATATGTTGCTTAAATATTGCAGCCTACAAAAAATAATATAAACATAGATAATTTGTTTTTGAACATGGCCAAAAAAATAAGAATAATTGATTTACATGATATATTATTTTTTGGCCACATAATAAAATAGATTTTTTATAATCTGTTGGAAATCTTATTGAAAAGATCATTGTAAGAAGAAGATTGATTGCAAAGAGGGAGCTTGTTGATAAAGAATATTGTCAATCATTGTTTTTTCATTGATGTCAAACCTAACATTTGTTGAGATAACAATTGCTTATAAGATCCAAGTATTATCACTTGGTTGATTGATGAAGACGATTTAGTCAACTAGATGTAACAAAAGTACCTAAGATAAAGGTTGAGTTATGGTTTTGTAATGAAGTGCAAAGATCAATTAAGACAATGGTAAAATGATGTATTGATAATATACTTGAAGATATAGAGGTCGATCACACTTAGAAAATTTAGAAATATAAGTTGTAATAAGGTTGATTGCAAAACTTAACTAAGTTCATTAGTGAGTATCGAGCAAGCTAGTTAGAGCCAAAAAAAAATTTAGTTAGAGCCAAGCATATTTGGGTGTTGAGCATTAGTAAAAACATAGTTGATGCCAAGTAACACAATAGGTATCAAGCATCAGTAAAATGTAGTTGATGCCGAGTAACACGGTATGTACCAAGCACTAGAATTTCAATAGTACCGAGCTACTGCACTATTGGAAAAGTCAAAGATTTGTCAAATCTTAGCTGACAAATTTGTTACCTTGAATTTTGTGAACTAATTGGAGGATAAAGATGATGAGCTGGAGGTAAAAAAATTTAGATAAACCACTTTTGAGTGAATTCAAGAGGATTCTTCATGATGTTTCTAGAAGGAAAAAGACATGTGTTAGATTCATTGAGTCCTACCTAATCCATTCAAACTAAAATTAAAGGAGGGAAGAATTGAGCAAGAAAAGTAATTCCAAACTTCTAGTTAAGGGGTCACAGGCCAAGAAGCTAGAATTGTTGGTGTTCCAAACTATAAAGTGGTTGAAAGGTGTCAAGGAGAAGGAATCAAGGAAAAGGAAGAATAGAGCACAGAGACTCTACTTTAATAAGAAAAAAGATTGCATGGGTACATCAAGCATGGAGACTCAAGGAGACAAAGCTTGAAAGATGTGAACAAGCTGTTAGAGCTACAAAGACTAAAAGCTAGGCAATGTTATGAGCTGAACTATGATTTGAAATCAGAAAGATAAGTTGTAAACCATAATCAAGTCAAAACCCCTTATTGTTACTTTCTAGCAATTGTATCAGTTAGGGTAAGATCCTATGGACTTAGGTTGGTTTAATAGCCATTTTTAAATCCTTTAACAAGGTGACATTCCAAGTGAATGTTCTAAAGTCCTCTAACTAGGCCCACTTCTAACAGGGTGGATAAATCCTTTAACCGAGTCACATTTAATAGTGTGTTGTAGCCTTTAACAGGGTAGGCCTTTCATAGGACATCAATTCAGAAGAGTGAGAATTGAGTAACATGTTACTGGTGGTTTTTCCCAAATTGGGTTTCCACATAAATCACTGTGTTATGTGTTCATTCTTCATGTGTTATGCTTGCATGTTGATTTATAGTAACTTGCTAAGTAGAAAAGTTTAAGCTTGGATGAATGAATAGTTTGATAGGCTCACATTATTTGAAAGAAAAAGTTTTATTGGAAATTTGGACCTTGAATAACTGATTCACCCCCACAACCCCCCGCCCCCCCCCCCCCCCCCCCCCCCCACCTCCCCCTCAGTTGTTCTAAAGAATTTCTAACAATTGGTATCAAAGCCATTTGCTAATTTAGTTTAAAGGTACTAGAAGTAGAAAGATCAAGATGTCCAAGAGAGAAGTTCCCAAGCTTAACGGAGATAACTTTGCTGCATGGCAAAGCCTAATGAAACTGCACCTTGGATCAATAGGTGACTATGCAAAAACTTCAATTGGAGTAAAACATGTAGATCCAGCTAGACCTCTTTCTACAGATGATTTGAACAAAAGGAAGGAGCACAATCAGACAATGTTGGAGATTGCCTCTACACTCAACTATGTTGAGTTTGATGACATCAAAGGATGTGGAAAGCCCTATTATATATCTATGGAGGAGATCAAAATGTCCAAAGAGAAAAGAGAGAAAGCCTCAAAGGAAAGTTTGATGACATGAAAATGGAGGAAGGTGAAAATGTTGCTCAATATGCCCCTAGAATGAAAGAAGTGGTAAATGCAATAAGAAGTATGGGTGGTCATTTAGAAGATGATACTATCAATAGAAAATACTTGAGAACCCTACTTCCTATCTATGCTACAAGAGTTGAGGTGTATCCAATTTTGATAACTACAAACCTGAGAATCTTGAATCATCTTTCAAGGCCAGGCTAACATTAAAAGACATTAAGGAAGTGAAATCAAAGAAGAAGATTAGAAAAAGAAAACATGCATCTAGTGATAGCAACACAGATGAGGAAGATGTGGAACAATTGAAAGCATTGTTGGCCAAAAGATTCCACAGAGGCAAAGGTAAAGTCAAAGGTAAGCTATCTATCATTGTTTTTAATTGCAATGAAGTAGGACATATTGGTGCAAGGTGTACACAAAAGAAGAACTACAAAGAAGGAAACATGTACAAGAACAAAAGAGAAGATGATAGCAGAGATTACAAGGACAAAGGCAAAAGATGCTACATTGTTGAAGAAGATTCTGATGAGAATGATGATGAAGTAGTCTATGTAGCCATGAACAATGAGTTAGATGAAGATGAAGCAATAGTATTGGTAACCTGTGTGAACAAAAATGACAAGTGGATCATAGACAGTGGATGCTCATGTCACATGATAGGAGACAAAAGTAAGTTTTTTACCTTTCCTCAATATGATGGAAATAGTGTTAGATTTGGAAATGATGCTTCATGTCAAATCAAAGGAAAAGGTTCTATTAAACTTATCAAGAAAATTTCATGTGATAATGCATACTATGTTGAAGAATTGAACTACAATATGTTGAGTGTATCATAGTTAGGTAATGTAGTTTGCAAAGTAGAATTTGGAAACAAAACTACCAAAATCTATGATATTGATGGAAATCTAATAGGAAAAGGTGAACAAACTAAGAGTAATTTATTTTACCTAGATATGGAAGATGTAACCTATCTCATTGTTAGACTTGATGATGTGTGGTTATGGCATAAAAGACTGTGTCATGTTAACTTTGATAATTTGATTAGCATCAGCAAAAAGAAGAAATTCAGAGGTTTTCCTAAGTTAAAGAAGCCTGAAAACACAATGTGCAAACAATTTCAACTAGGAAGGATGACTAAGTCAAGTTTCAAAAGCAAAACCTACACTTCCAAAGAAGTATTAGAGCTAGTCTATATAGACTTATATGGCCCAATAGAAGTGCAAAGCTACCAAGGAGATAGATACATAATGCTATTTGTGGATGACTACCCTGGGATGATGACTACCATGTTCTTCAATTAAAAATTTGATACATTTCAAATGCTTAAGTGGTATTTGGCCAGGGTTCAGAAGGAAATAGGAAAGAGTCTAAAGTGCTTGAGATCAAATAGAGGATGAGAGTTTACATCAAAAGAATTTGAGACATTTTGCAATGATAAAGGAATCAAAAGACAAACATCAGCACCAAGAACTCCACCTTAGAATGGCATTGTAGAAAGAAGAAATAGATAAGTGATAGACTATGCCAGAACATTAATGATGGAGAAAAATGTTGCTCTAAAGTACTGGAGAGAAGCTATAAGTACTATTGTTTACACTTTGAATCGAGTTCAAGTCAATAAAGGTACAAATGCAACACCTTTTGAACTATGGTATGGTTACTCACCCAATGTAAAATATTTCGAAGTATTTGGTTGTAAATGCTCTATTCTTAAAAATACTAGAAATGGAAAGTTTGATGCAAAGAGTGATGAAGGCATATTCCTTGGATACTCCACTAGAAGTAAGGCATATAAGTGTTTGAACACTAATGCTAAAAATATTGTGGAGAGTGCAAATGTAAATTTTGATGAGCATGTAGAAGTCCAAGTTGATGAATCTAGGAAATCAAAAGATTATAAATCTTTTGTATACTTCTATTAAGGAATGTCTATTGAAGATGAAGCTACCAATCAAGTTGAGAATCAACAACAAATTTTAGTATCAGTCGAGTCACAACCAATGAATACTGAGCTACATTCAGAAGCTGAGTTGTAGAATGAAGAAAATGCACATTCTAACTCTGAAAATAGTACACGTGGAAGAGATGATGAAACACTTGAAAGTGATGTGCAAATTGACTTTGAAGCTAAAGAACCAAACATGGAAAGAAGAATAGAACCAAAACTATCTAGGTATGTGAGAAGGCATCACCCTATAGAACAAATCATTGATGAAAAGGATGCTAGACCAATGACAAGTAGACTAAGGAATGAATCATGTCTGCTAAGTAAGATTGAGCCAAAAATAGTGAAAGATACACTGCAAGATGATAATTGGCATAAAGCTATGGAAGAGGAGATAGATCAGATTGAGAAGAAAAAAACCTAGACTTTAGTTCCTAGACCAGCTGATAAAATTGTAATTGCTAGCAAATGGGTATTTAGGAACAAGCTTAATGAGAATGATGAGATAACAAGAAACAAGGTCAAACTAGTCTACAATGGTTATGCTCAAGAACAAGGACTAGACTATGGGGAAACATTTTCCCCTGTTGCAAGAATGGAAGGAGTTAGAACATTACTTGCATATGTTACCTACAAAGGTTTCAAAGTCTATCAGATGGATGTGAAGTCTACTTTTCTACATGGTATACCAGAAGAACAAGTCTACATAGAGCAACTAGAGGGATTTGTTGATGACAGCAACAAGGATATGGTTTGCAAATTGCATAAAGCACTCTATGGTTTAAGGCAAGCATCTAGAGTTTGGTATGAGAGACTACACAAATACCTTGTGAAGATAGGATTTGAGAGAACATATGACAATAGCAACTTGTACATCAAGGAAAAAAAGGTAAAGCCATTTTGATATCAGTAATCTTTGTTGATGATATAATATTTGGAGGAAAAGATGCTCTATGCAAAGATTTTGTTGATCAAATGAAACATGAGTTTGAGATGTCAATGTTTGGAGAAATCAAATTTTTTGTTGGATTACAAGTACATCAACTAAAGCATGGCATATTTGTAACCCAATCAAAATATATATCAAGGAGATACTCAAAACATTTGGACTAGAAGATTCAAAACTAGTCAGTACACCAATTGTAATAGGACATAAGTTATCAAGAATGATGAATCAGCTGAAGTGAATTAGACATTGAATAGATCAATGATTGGAAAGTTATAGTATGTTGTACATAGTAGACTAGACATTGCTTTAGCAGTTGGAATAGTGAAAAAAATTTCTCCCAACCAAAGGGAAAATCATCTGATGGCAATAAAAAGAATACTGAGGTACCTAAAAGGAACTAATGACTTTGGTTTATACTAAAAGAGGAGTGAAAAGTTTGAGTTGAGAGCCTATACTAATATGGACTAGGGAGGAAATATTGAGGACAGAAAGAGCACCAGTGGAGGAGCACTTTTCTTAGGAAAAAGATTGATTACTTGGACCAGCAAAAAGCAAAGTTGTACCTCACAGTCCACAGCAGAAGTTGAGTATGTTGTCATTTCTATCAATTGTACTAATATTGTATGGATCAAAAACTTGTTGCAAGGTATGAAGGAAGAGGTAATTGAACTTTTGATACTCTATTATGATAACACAAGTGTCATCGGCATATCAAAGAATCTTATGATGCATGCCAAAACAAAGCATATCGCAATTAAGTATCACTATGTAAGAGAATAGGTGGAAGACAAGAAAGTGAGGATGGAATATGTCAGCTCAAAGGAACAAATTGATGACATCTTCACAAAAGCACTACCTAAAGATGTTTTTGAGTATCTTAGAGGTAAGTTAGGGGTGATACCCCTAGCCAACACTACTTGAGTAATAGAAAAATTTCCCTACATCAAATGAATTGACTATTAAAATATTACACATTGATGTAGAGGATAATTATTTTAGGATTTTTCCTAAAGTAATTAAAGTACTAAAGTTCCAAATCAATCACAAGCAAGGTGACAGAGGGAGAAAGTGGAAGTTCTAGAAGATGTTATATTTGCATGATAATATACTGGAAGAATGTGTCTTTGGCGTTGTTGTCAAAGAGGGAGAGTTATGCAAAAACTCATCAACAAAATTCAATTGGATAGAGGGAGAAGTAGCAAGAAACTATTCAAGAGAAGTAGCTGATACCAATACAGCAAAAAATGATCAATGCATACAGAGGGAGAGATAGTGTAAGAAGGAATCAGGAGCAACAAAAGATCAAAGTGAATAGTGGTAAGCCATGGAAAAGAGGAGAAAAAGGATGTTCAAGAAGATATAACAAAAAGAAAAGAAAAAGGAAATAGTAGCTAAGAGAGAGAAGTAGAAGAAAAGTAATTAGGATAGAAGATCAGAGAGGGAGATTGTCAACACAATTTCTTTTTGGCATTTGATTTAATATTCTAACCTAGTTAGCATTTTGATAACATGGTTGAATAGTTTGGTCTGATGGTTGACCAATTTGGTTTGACATTGATGCCAAAGAGGGAGACTTTTGGAAATCTGATTGAAAATATCATTGTAAGAAGAAGATTGATTGCAAAGAGGGAGATTATTAATAAAGAATGTTTTCAATCATTGTTTTTTCATTGATGTCAAACTTGATATTTTCTAGAATGATAATTTCTTATAAGATCCAAGTACTATCACTTAGTTGATTGATGAAGAGGATTTAGTTAACTAGATGTAACAAAAGTACCTAAGGGAAAGGTTGAGTTATGATTTTGTAATGAAGTGCAAGGATCAGTTAAGACAATGGTAAAATGATGTATTGATAATATACTTGTAGATATAAAGGTTGGTCACACTTAGAAACTTCAGAAGTATAAGTTGTAATAAGGTTGACTACAAAGCTTAACTAAGTTCATTAGTGAGTGTTGAGCAAGCTACTAAGAGTCGAACAAATGCAAAATCTAGTGTGTGTCGAGTGATATAGAACAAGCTAAGCATATTTAGGTGCCAAGCAAAGTAATAGGTGTCAAGAATTAGTAAAACATAGTTGATGTCGAGTAACACAGTAGGTGTCGAGCATCAATAAAATTTAGTCGATGCCAAGTAACACAGTATGTGCCAAGCACCAGAATTTCAATAGTGCCAAGCTGATGCATTATTGGAAAAGTCAAATATTCACAAAATTTGAGCCAACAAATTTGTTACCTTGAATTTTGTGAACCAATTGGAGGACAAGGATGATGAGTTGGAGGCACAGAAATTTAGATAAATGATTTTTGAGTGAATTCAAGAGAATTCTTCATGATGTTTCTAGAAGGAACAAGATATGGGTTAGATTCATTGAATCCTACCTAATACATTCAAACTAAAATTAAAGGGGGGAAGAATCAAGCAAGAAAAGTAATTCCAAACTTCTATTTAAGGAGTCACAGGCCAAGAAGCTAGAGTTGCTAGTGTACCAAATTGTGAAGTGGTTGAAAGGTGTCAAGGAGAAGGCACTAAGGAGAAGAAAGAATAGAGCACATAGACTCTGCTTCAATAAGAAAGAAGATTGCACTAGTACATTGAGCATGGAGACTCAAGGAGATAAAGCTTGAAAGAGGTGAACAAGTTGTCAAAGCTATAGAGACTAAAAGCTAGGCAATGTTATGAGCTGAACTATGATCTAAAATCTACAAGATAAGTTGTAAACTGTAATCAAGTCAAAACCCCTTATTGTTACTTTCTAGCAATTTTATCAGTTAGGGTAAAATCCTATAGACTTAGGTTGGTTTAATAGCCATTTGTAAATCCTTTAACAAGGTGACATTCCAAGTGAATGTTCTAAAGTCCTCTAACCAGGCCCACTTCTAATAGGGTGGATAAATCCTTTAACAGGGTCACATTTAATAGTGTTGTAGCCTTTAACAAGGCAAGTCTTTCACAGGGCATCACTTCAAAAGAGTGAAAATTGAGTAGCATGTTAATGGTAGTTTTTCCCAAATTGGGCTTCCATGTAAATCATTGGGTTATGTGTGTATTCTTGATGTGTTATGCTTGCATGTTGATTTATAGTGACTTGCAAAGTAGAAAATTTTGAGCTTGAATGAATGAATAGTTAGATAGGCTCACATTATTTGAAAGAAAAAGTTTTATTGGACATTTGGACCTTAAATAACTAATTGACCTCCCCCCCCTCTCAGTTATTCTAAAGCATTCTAAAAATAATCGTGGCTATAAATAGGGAAAGACATGTCATAATAATTTGCACAACATCATGGACATTAGCCACCTATTGAAGACAATTTTATAAAAGAAAAAAGTAATAGGAAATTATAATATTTGTAGATCCTCTACATTGCCTATTGTTGGTGTAAATAAGTATTTACTTATTACACTTACTTAAGTTTACTTAGGTTAATGCATTATTTAATTATTTTTCATTATTTTATTATTATTTTAGGTGAGACATTTAGGAGTTTTTGTACTCTCATTGAGTTAAAAAACTCTAATTATGCACATGGTGTCTACAACACAGGAGTATGCATCATTCACTAAGTTGTCATGTTGACAACACAGTTATCTGCACTCCTCATTTAGCACATGTTGTCTACACCACTGATTTGTGTGCTACACCATTGTAGGCTTATCCTCACATCATCACACTTAATCCTATGCTTAATGGAGGATAACTCATATCTGGTGGACATGTGCCTAGTTGTATGACATATTACAATGTTGACTTCTATGCATTCTTGAAGCTCTCCTGAGGCCTTTATATATAGGCACTCCTAGTGTACTCTTAAGCTGGCATATTGAATGAATATCATCATTTTGATCATACTTTGTCTATTTTGGTCTATTGTGTGCTTGTGTTGAGTTCTTTAGTTCCTAGGGTGAATTCTAGCCTAAGCCAAATTCTTACATGGTATTAGAGCTGAGGGAGATTCTCTGCACATAGATGTTGGAGACCATTCATGCTTTAGCACCTCGACATAAATCTAGAGGATCTGTAGAAACTGGGAGTGTCTAGAGTCAGATCTGATCTCACTATTGCATCTGGAGCATCATTTCGGTGAACATCAACTGTAAATTTGCCTATATTGGGTGAAAGTTGATCGTGAGGCAAAAAAAAATTTACAAATTGGAACTCAAAAGCCCTGATTTGCAATTCAAGTATGATCGTTTCATTGATTTGATTATTATTTTTTCAACTATGAATATTCAATTTAATCTCTGCAATTCATTTTTGATCTATCTATTTTTGGAATTTTTTTATAGGCAAAGAAAAAAAAAATTTTGAACCTAGCAATGACACCCCGACTCGGCTCTGCAAATTTGAGGGTTTATTTATCGCAAGGTATATTTAATTATTTAGTGGGCTATTTATATCATTTAAAAATAGTAGTCATACCCTACTAAATCCAAGCATTAATTCTATGGGTCATACCAGATAATTCCAAGCACTACAGAGTATATACATTAGCAGTCATTGACAAAGAATCGACAATATTTCAGCAATAATTTACAACTGTCCGTGAGGCCAAGCAATAGTCTCCACCACCTCTCTTCTTTACCTCTAGTCCACAAGCTCTTCATTTTATTTAGACATGAAGTCTAGGTCACCACAAATGTGGGACTAAATTGCAAACTCACCAGCGCTGATAAATTTTTTTCTGGCAACTAGGTCTGAAATCTGCTCCTCCAGCGAATCAAAGTTCTAGCATGTGCAAAAAGAAAATCTAGCACTTGTAATCTAGCATGGCCATCATCAAGGACATTCTGGGGCCAATAAAAACATTCCCACTGCTATCTACAGGTTCCTTTGATGATGCAATGAAATTTTGACAACAATTTAAGGAATTTTGGTACTTGCAGACATTATCCAATAGCATGTTGCACTCGCCAGTCCTACACAACCTTCGGCATGTGAATTGGAGGACATGTGGCATGATCAATTCCACACATGCATCAAATCCTCACCCACCTATGTGACCAATCTACATCAGAAGAAGAAGCCACGTCATCAGTGACTAGACATTACAATCAACACCACGTCACCATGTTTAATCAATGATCTGTAACACACGCAAGTAGACACATCAACATTTTTTGTACCATCTGTATGGTACCATACTGCCATGAAAGATGCTAGCATCATCATCCATACATGCAAACATCATCCCAGGCCTTTAAATTCACTGATGTCATCTTTTTGGTATCTTCAATTTGATGGTCGTATGGACATCATTTCAGGGCAAATTATAACTGCTACAATGGTCATATGACTATCAAATTTAAGCCAATCATTTGCTAATGCAACCCCTCTCTAGATTGATTTTGGTTTTTGCAATCCGACTTCAAAAGGCCATAACTCAAACATTCAGACTCCAAATCAAGTGCAAATTTTCTTGAAATTGGGTAGAATTTTCTAAAGTTTTTAGTGGTGTAGCTATTTTCTAGTTTTGGTGCACGGATTGTTCAGAAATTGCATTTTTTGGCAACAATACCTACATAATCCTGCATTTTGCAACTTCAAACACTCCGTATGGGCACATTTGGAGTCGAAAATAGGTTCTTTTTTTTTTTAAAGTGTATTATTTTTCATCTACTTTCTAGATCTGCTATCAGATTGTAGAGTTGTGTGGACAAAAGTGTCACTTTCAGCAATAGGGCCTTTCTTTTCTTTGTAATGCTTTAGAATTGTAGCACATTGTAAAGTTTCAGATTTGTGCTCCATGAATAGGTTGTAACAAGCAAAATCAGAAGTCCATAAAGGCCAAAATTGGCAAGTGGCCTATTGTAGTCACACTACTGATAAAGTGCCCAAAGCATCTATTTTGGGGGGGTTTCCTAATTTAGTGAAAAGGGGGGGTGTTCTTGTTGTTGTGTTCTTTCTTTTTTGCATTTTTCTTTCACTTTCTGCATTATGGGCAACTTTAAGTTTCCTAAATTAACTCCTCATAACTATGCTACATGGTCAATCAAATGTGGTATCACTTAAATCATAATGGAGTTTCACAATATGTAGATGGTACTCTTCCTAAACCAGCAGGTGATAAGGCATTAGAGAGTGATATTTTAGCTTGAGTAGCAATGGATAGAAAAGCCCTAGGTGATATCTCTTTGGGGGTAGATGATAAGATCATGTATCAAATCAAGAAGTGTGCTACATCTAAAGAAGCTTGGGATACCCTCGAAAGCCTTTATGGTAAAGTGTCTGAAGATGATGTTTTCAAGATTGAAGATGAGCTTGTATCATTAGATCCTAAGTCATATGACTCAATATAGGATTTCATCATCAAGGTGAATGAACTAAGGATGAAGCTTACTGATTGTGGGAGTTCTATCAAAGATGACAGACTGATCTATCTCATACATAACAAACTGCCATCAGAGTATTCCACATTTGTATCTTCTTTTAACACATCAAAGACTACCTTAGGGTCTGCCTACAAGAAAGTCACTTTTGATGAATATGCTAAACTGTTGGATGATGAAGAAAAGAGGTTGAAATCAATGGGGATTCTCAAATCACCACAGTCGAAGGCATTAGTGGCCAACAATGAGGGTTCTCAACATTTAGCTAGATAGTCTTCAAATAAAGGAAAGGGTAAGAAGAAATGGAAGAAGGAAAACTTTGAGGATGCAGAAAAGGCAACACCACAATCTAATCAACAAGGAAAGTCCTCAAATTCCAACAAGAAGGAAAATGACAATAAGGAGAAGAAGAAGTGTTCTTATTGCAAGAAATTTGGTCATGAAGAGCATGAGTGTTATCTCAAAAAGATTGATGAATTAACCAACATCATGAAGAAACATAATGTTCCATTGCCTAATGCTTATAAGGATAAAGGATCATCTTTAGATTCAAATGGCAAAGGGCAAGCACTCATGGCTAATTCAAACTCTTCAAAAGAATGGATATTTGACTCAGGTGCCTCATATCACATGGGTTCTTCAAAGGAGGATTTTTCTTCAATGAAGTAGTCCAAGGTACCACACATCTTCATGGGAAATGATAGAAAAATGGAAGTTGTAGGAAAAGGAAATGTGGAGATGGAAAATGGAGAGTTTCAAGAGGTTCTCTATGTTCCAAACCTAAGTTCAAATCTCCTTTCAATTTACCAAATCACTCACCTTGGAGATGGACATAGAGTTGAGTTCCTTCTAGACTTAGTCAAAGTGCACAGTCTTAAAGATGATTCCTTGGTTGTAGTGGAAAAAGTGAATCATAACAAAAGTTTATACTCTTTCTCTCATTTTGTACCCAAGTGTCCTTCAAAGGCCTTGTTATCACAATCCAATTCAAACATGCAATTATGGCAGGAGCGGTATGGTCATCTTGAATACCACTACCTTCAACAACTTTGCACATACCACATGGTGAAAGGTCTACCTCAAATCAACTTTTCTAAGGGTGAGTGTTCAACAAATTTAGTAGATATGCATCCAGAAGGGAAGTTACAAAGAGAGAAGTCTTCAAGAGCAACAAGTGTTCTACAGATGGTTCACATGGTATTAGTAGGTCCTTTTGCAGCTAGCTAGGGTTGCTACATACTTACCTTTGTTGATGACTTTTCAAGGTTCACTTGGGTCTATTTTCTTCATAGTAAGAATGAAGTGTTGGACACATTTCTAGCCTTCAAGTCTCATGTAGAACAAAAATCCAAAAAGGTCATCAAAGTACTCTGCATGGATAATGGAAGAATGTATGTAAATAGAAGACTTATGGAATTTTGCATACATGAGGGCATTGATCTTCAAACTCCACCAGCATTCAATCTACATAAGACAGATGTTGTAGCTTTGAGGATCCAAACTCTTAAGTCTATGGAAAGTTGCATGATCCTTGCCAAGTCTCTAAATCCATCATTAGAAGTCGAAGCAATGTCTAGTGCCACTCACATTTTTAATCATTCTCCTCATCTAGCCTTAGATGGAAAAACTCCTTTTGAGGCATGGTGTGGCATAAAACCTATTGTGACACACTTTAGAGTCTTTGGTTGTCTTGCATGGGCCAACAGATCTTCTACGGGATGTAAGGCATAGTCACCTTAGCCTTGTACTTTCATTGGTTATGAAGACAATGTGAAGCATACAGACTTCTAGATCTTGAGACACGTCAGATTTTTGTGGAGAAGGATGTACATTTTAAGGAGAGTTCACCTAGCTTGTCCTCTACTCCTCTTCACACATCATACAGTGTGGAAACTGATAGTGACACTAGTGATAGTGCTTCAATAGATTCAGACATGTGGGATTCTATCAATAGTTGCAATGAGAGATCACTTCATCAATTCAATCCACATGCATATATTGCCATAGTGATAGGTCCAGCACAGCAGGGTACATCTAGTCTTCCAGATACAAGTTCAGTGATAGATTTGGGGGACACTATTAATGTTCTACCTCTTCTTCTTGATGTAGAATTACCTTCTTCAATTGTCATGAGGTCTTTATCTGACTCTCTTGTTCATTCTCTACATGATCAATCCTCACAGGTTGAAGTGATTGTGGATACTTATGATTAGCAATTGCAATAGGTTTCTTCATCAATTGCAGAGATAGACAATTCTTTGGGATAGGTTCTTTAGCCAGTTAAGCAGGATTCAGAGACATCACTTATTCATGGGATTCTTTCCATGCACAGTGGAAGCATCTCATTTGTACCCTTGGCATTGTTTCTTCCCATTCTGTAGTCTTGGATTAGCTTCTTCATCAGAGCAGTCACTATTCAGCATTCTTCTTTGGGGGGGAGGGGGGGAGCCTATTCTATCTCTCTACCTCTTCTCATCATTCTCTTATGTATATACTACATGTATGTCGTAATAGGGGGGTCTTGATTACTCCATCCATCCATGCATCCCTATTTATCTCTCTTTTTGGGGGAGGGTTTTTCCCATGAGGTTTTCCCTTTTTCCCCACTTTATGTGATATTGTACATAATTATGTACATGGGTACCTAACATGGCCTAGTAGCCAAGACCCATCCTACATTTCATCCTAGATTCTGTAAGCTTAAGGGCATTCCCCTAAGTTGCACTTAAGGGGGGGTGTTGGTGTAAATAAGTATTTACTTATACACTTACTTAAGTTTACTTAGGTTAATGCATTATTTAATTATTTTACATTATTTTATTATTATTTTAGGTGAGACACTTAGGAGTTTGTGTACTCTCATTGAGTCACACAACTCTAATTATGCACATGGTGTCTACAACATAGGAGTATGCATCATTAACTGAGTTGTCATGTTGACAACATAGTTATCCACACTCCTCATTTAGCACATGTTGTCTACACCACTGATTTGTGTGCGACACCATTGTAGGCTTATCCTCACATCATTACACTTAATCCTATGCTTAATGGAGGATAGCCCATATCTGGTGGACATGTGCCTAGTTGTATGACATATCATGATGCTAACTTCTATGCATTCTAGAAGCTCTCTTGAGGCCTTTATATATAGGCACTCCTAGTGTACTCTTAAGCTAGCATATTGAATGAATATCATCATTCTGATCATACTCTATCTATTTTGGTCTACTGTGTGCTTGTGTTGAGTTCCTTAGTTCTTGGGGTGAATTCTGGCCTAAGCCAAATTCTTACACCTATAAATGCATTCTTTTCCACAATCCTCAATAAAGTTGTTGGAAGAATTGAATGATAAAATAAGTCTATGTCTGAGGATGGTAAAATTAAAAATATGTGAAATGTTAAAGTGGGTAATCAAACAAATCCATGTGATTGTAAAAGGGATTGATTTTGTAGATGACAGGAACAATTGTTTAGATAGAAGATTCTTTTGAAGAGGGTGACAACAATAGTAGAACGTTCCTATAACATAAATTTCTTTTAATATGTATGATGCAAGTTGATTTTCTAAAGGCTTAGGATTATCATTCTTATTAGTAAAAATAATTGATAATATTTTTGCTAATTTTAATCCCATAACCATATTAAATACTACTTAGATATATCAAATTACATGCAACATAAAACATGATAAATTGAGATGAATTAGAATAGAAATAACATATGGAAGTGAGTATGGAGGTACATGAAATGGATTAAAATATGGCATAAAAATGGATCATAAATGGCTCTCTATTAATCTCGTATTGGTTTTGACATATGAGTGTCTATACACTTAAGTCATTTACAAGTTAGAACTTAGTTCATGCTAAACAAATAATGCATGTTGAGCATAACATGTCAAATAGTTCATTCTAAGTGAGGTACTTAGTATGTGTTGAGTAAATAGTTTGTTCTAAGTCACTCAAGTGTCAAGTAGATAGATGATGCCAAGTGATTTAGATGTCATGTAACAAATGGATGTCGAGTCATTCATATGTTGAATTATAACATTGAAGTTGCAGTTGATATCGAGCATCAAGCACTTCAAGTGTCGAGTAATACAATTTTTTCATAGTTGTTTGTAATGGCACAAACTACTATGTAAACCATTTTGGAGTCAACTTAAGGATTGTTTTGTGATCCTAGATGATAAGAACAAATCTTTATTGAGAATCACTATGCAATACACACACCCAATTAGTTAAAGGGAAGGATTAAGGGGCTAGATGGATAAATCATAGTCATTGATTCATACCTAACCCTAAGTCACCTAGGTCTTCTTAAGGAGGACAACCCCTAAATTTGTTATGAATGTAGGATAAAAGAAAGAAGTTTGCATGTGCAAATAGAGCATTCATGGAGACTAAGGTATTGTAAATTGAGATGCATTGCATAATCAGTTAGAGGAGAATAGAGAAAAGAGGTTAGAGGATATAAGAGATACATCTAATTAGTGAGGATCAAGTATGCATCAAGAAAGAAGTGATCTATTATTGAGCAGTAGAGTGCTAACCTTAGGATCATTGCTAAGACATTCTAATAGGTGAATTGGTTAAATCTCTTAATAGATTAGTCATAATAGGTTGTTGTAAATCCTTTAATAGGGTGATCACTTCATTGTAAGTTAAAGTCCTTTTACCAGGCACACTTTTAACAGGGTGTTGAAATACTTTAGCAGGGTAAGATCTAACAATCTTGTAAGACTTTAACAAGGTAGACCTTTCACAAGGTAGATTATGTTTCATGATCAAATATTGTAGCCTTCATTCGATACACTTTATTAATATAGTAGTGAAGTTTTTGGGTGTCATCCCCATCCCAGTTTTACCTTCTCATATTTGGAGGGTTTCTGGGTAACCAAATATCTTGTGTCATACATGTGTTGAATGTTATTTTCTTTCATACTATGGATGAATATTTTTAGCTAGCTTCTCAGTTTACATGCAAACTATGAGATGGATTTCTAGTGAAAAAAGTTATTGTTAATGTTTTGAAGTATTGATTCACCTCCCCCCACTTAGAGTTTACATTCCCTATTGTATTTCCAACAATTGGTATCAGAGCTTAGTTCTCTAGAAAGGAAATCTTTGTAGCTTTAAAGAAAAATCTTGGAGATGAAATTCTACAAGTTGGGAAAGACTTTTGAGAACCAAAAGATTGAAATCCAAATTTTTCTACATTAGCTTAATGAAGCAAGAGATTAGAGATATAAGATTTTCGCAATCCATTAAGATTATTGGTATGATTTCTAGATTAGATTATGTTCAATTTTTTACCATAAACATTTCAAATCATACTACATGATTCATCATTAGGATGAGAGAGCAAGATGTGCAAAACCAAGTTGATTTGCACCTCTTTCTCTCTCACCTTGATGATGAATCATGTAGTATGATTTGAAATGTTGATGGTAAAAAATTGAACACAATCTAATCTAGAAGCAAGAGATGATTTTAAGCGATCATTGAAGAGAAGGAAAGAGATTGCTATTGAAGAGAATGACACATACTATACAGATATTGACACTACTAAATTATTTGTAGATGGAAACACAAGTGAATTTGATGCAGCAGTTACAGATCTAATGGAAAAGAATGAAGCCCTAACTAAAGAGGTCAAAAATCTCAAGATAGAAGAAGTCCAATCAATATTTCTATGTGAGGTGACCCAGTAGAAAAAGAAAGTTAAAGAAGATAAATTCATGATTGAAGATGACAAAAGGATACTGGCCAATAGACTAGAAGAGAAGACATTAGAGGTAAATAAGATTTCTCACATGAAACTAGAAACATTGAATCAAATGATGATTGAAAATCATGAATTGAATGGAAAAGATATTTTGATCATAAAACTGAATTTGAAAAATGAACAACTAAGAAATGATCCGAAAAGAGCAAAAATATTTTTTGAAAGTTTCAATAGACCTAGTGAAGCCATCAAGTATTTTGAGCAATTGATGAGATCTCCTAGATCCAATAGTGATACTACTAGATTGGGTTACACCAGTACTAAAGAAAGAGAATCATCTAAAAGTTGTGAAAAAAGGAATATAAATGGTAAGAACTCCAAACCTACTTTTCATAATTATGATAAGATAGGTCATACTATTAATGTTTGCAGGAGCAAGACTAAAAATTAAAATCCTAAGCAAAAGTTCATGGGTTACTTCCATAAGTGCAACAAGCAAGGACATCAAGCACATGGATGCAAAACCAAGACATCAAGCACAGAAAGATTTGAAGGTCACTACTATAATTGTAAGAATTATGGCCATAGAACATATGAGTGCTAATTAAAGCCTAACTAGTCATCAAACAAGAAAGCTAAGGTAACCATACTAGTAGGTCCTATAATTGGGACTACAATAAAAGGTATAGTTGTCACTATTGTCAAGAGTATGGACATATTGTTGAAAATTGCATTAGAACACATTTCAGAAGTGACTACAAAAGATGATTGATTCAAACTACATGTTTTAGTTGTTTGAACACTAGTCACATAAGCTTAAATTGTCCAACAAGGTCAAAAGAACCTAGTAGTGAGTTCAATAGAGGCAAAGGAAAGGTTGATATTGAATAATTCAAAGTGCAGATGAACAAAACATGGAAGAAGAAGGAAGATTGCAACACATCAAGTTCAAATGCGATCAGTTCATTCAGTGGATCAGGCACACCATCCCAACTAGGCAATTAAGAGGTATGTATGGGATTTGATATTTCAAAGTTTAATTATACATCAATTTGAAGGATTGAGTTCTAAAAAGATCATATATGCATGATGTAATATGTAAAGTATTGGTTAAAACTTAGAACAAATCTATAAGTTTTCATGTTGTTGTTGAGCATGAAAAGTTTCCTCGTGGTTGTCGAGTAAAAGTTAGTTGATGTCAAGCTATCGAAGGTGATAGTGTTGGTCAAGCTCATAATGGTTGCCGAGCATAAAGAAAACCACATGGAAGCTAAGTGAGTCAAAATTGTTATTATAGTTGAGCTTACAATTGTGTTAGCACTAAGCATTAATTGTGAAGTTTTGAGGGCTATACGACCAATTTTTTTATTCATTTGACATCATTCAAATTTGGAGAGAGCATGAAGAGTTTAAGGAAAATTGGAGAGATCATTCCAAGCATTTGCAGACTAAATTCAACCATTCTTCGACATCATTCAACAAATTGGTGAAGGTATTTATTGTCTTTCAAGCTATGGTATTTGAATTTGTGCAAACCCTAGGTATCAAATATGGCATCTAGTTTTGCTTCTAAGGTTAAAGAGGGAAAGGAAACTTTGAATTTTTAGTTAATTAGTAATGAGATCAAACAACCAAACTTTAAAGAAATTCTTGACATTGCATACAAACAAGACTTGTTTGGTGCATTATCCATGATACCACCACAATTTTTAATGATTCAAGATGTGAGATGTTGTTACACATGCAAGGTAGGTAGCATAGGTGACATGGAAATAAGATGCCTATGGAAAATTTTGTGAGAACGATGTATTGAAAGAAGAATTCAAGGTTGTAGAGAGAAAAGGGTTAACTTGTGCCCTAGATTTTCCAAACATGTTCAAAATAGAATGGATTAAGATTCTTCTTAATAGAATTCATGATAATTATATATGGTTGGAGTATGTCCCTATAAAAATAACCAAGAGGATTGTGCAGAGGGTAATATGGTATCCAACCCTAGACAGGCCTAAGACCATGAGAAGTGATGCAAAATAAGCTATTGATAAAAACACAAGGGAAATATGGAATAAGAGAGGACTGACAATTGAAACCATCACAAATCCCATAATTTCTTCTATAGTAAGGATAATTGCACATAACTTATTTCAATCTACTAGATTGAACAATGTATCTTTCATTGTGTTGGTTAACAGTTTTTCCTCCTATTAGATTTTATAACCTAACTCTTTCATACCCAATGTTTGAAAGACAAAAGGATGTTTATGAAAAAATGGGTTAGTGTATGTATTCTATCACTACCCTCTGAATGATTAGGTATAGATCCCTATTATTTGCAATGATATGCAATGAATATGTTTTTATGAGATCAAAATTTTTGACATCATAAGCTCTTATCCTGAGAGTAGTAAAGGATAACCAAATTTTTTGTAGGCACAAACAATTCAAGCAAGATGGATTTGAATAAACTATCACACTTAATGTAATGACTATAGTAGATTATCTTGATATTTCTAACCCTTACTTCTATTCTAAATGTAGATTAATCATCTAAATGTAGAAGAGGAATGAAGAAGATATGCACATGAGGGAAAATGGAATTTATTTCACTATCAACCTTGAATGAAATGGAATCCAACCAATAACTAATAGATCCATGCACATTTATATTTCATTTCCCAACGAAACTATCTAACATGCTATGAAACTAACAAGAGAAGAAACAGAACCATATATGAAGAAAGTAAATGGAATAACTATACTGCAAACATCAAAGTGAAATGGAATTCATCTCATTATTTATAGAATCCTACATGATTGTCTTTCAAATCTTAATGCAAAAATACTCTATGCATGAGCCACAAAACATGACAAGAAAATAGGGTAATGGGTATTACAAACCAATTCACCATCAAGTTTGCTAACCATTTTATTATCAAAAGAGATTACATTAATAGTTTTTTGTCATTTCTTTGTTTAGTAGAGCAATAGTCATAAAATAAAAAAGGAAATAAAATATGAAATTATCCAATGATATGAACATGTGGCATACTTTCTATTGACAATTTTGAATCCATGATACTTCAAAAAACACACAATGATTGTTCAGCTTCATGCAATCTCTGGAATTTTGTAGGAAATCTTCATTTTCTTCATATTCTATTATTTGGTGCCAAGTCTATATAATTCATATTATAACAATCACTACAGCTTTAAATTTCCATCATTGATCTCAAATCAGTGGTCAAGATTAAATCATTATAAACCTCTTTGTTTCTTCCTTTTCACTTTCCTCTATGGGTCCCTCTATTTACACGCATCAAATTTCCTTAAGTGGGAAAGTGAGCATCATTCATTTTCTTTTGACCTGGTGGTGACAATAAAATATCTAATTCTCTAGTTGGCTTGTAGTTTGGGTCTACTTTCCAACTACGCACATTGTGGCAAATAGGTGGTACTATTCCATTACTTGGAGAATCTGACATTGGACTACTTTTCTTCGTGGTATTTTGTGACTAGGTTAAGAGTGTATCTCATGGAATATGATGGGCCCAATATGACACATGTTTCTTTTTCATTATGTCACTTTGGTTATTCTTTGTGTAACTCTTTATAGTGACATAATGATGAGCGTTGATCCTTTAAGATCTGATGGCTATGGAAAAGGTCTTATGTCCAAGGTGACTTGACTATTCAACTTGATGACATGGATGTTCAAATGTGTTTTGGACCATCAATTTGATTTCAACTTAGTTTCTACCACCTTTGATCATGTTCTTCACCATTTCTACATCTTTCAGTGTTCACTCTGCATCGAATCCAACTGATATTGTTTTTGGTTGATTCTCACGATCTGAATATCATCTTTTAGCTTTAATCTTCAATTTTCTCCACTATCATTTTCTTTTAATATGCATGTGATCTCTTTAAATGCATCTTTAATTTAGATAAAGACCTTTGACCAAGTTCTTTCACCATTTCTGATGATTTATTTTCTTCTTCTACATTTTATCTTGATCATCTGTAATGTCTTTCATGAAAAGAGCAACATAGCATGAATCTTTGTCTCCAACATGATTAAGAATAAAAAAATATGGATCATTAATAAATCCAGACCTTCTTCTCATCAAGGAAATGCATAAAAAACCCTTCAAAACCTAATCACCTAGTCATTGGATTAGTGCATTGCTCATATGATTTCCTGCATCAGATTAGCTCAAAGGAATGATGAGAAGAAAGGCCATCTTATGGGAAATCTAGACTTAGACTCAAGACATTACTAAGGCTCTATAGAATGCATTACCTCTTACAAGTTTGGTTGGCTTAATTTCTATATCATATTTTTGGGCTTTTGCTATCCAAACTCCTATATTATTACAACCAACCTCTTGTTGTGTCAAAATAGTTTTTACTGTAGGATCAAGCACATATATCACTAAATGAGAGTGTAGCACATAAAACCTTTTAAGGGCTCTCACCACTACATATGCATATTTTTCCATCTGTAAGTATCTCAGCTCTTGATTCTTCAATGGTATACTCATGAAAGAAATTGGAGCTTGTATTCTTTCTTTATTCTCTTGCATCAATATAGATGACATAGTATGTTCTAAGGCATAACAATATATGATGAATTCTTTAATGTATTATGGATGGACAAGCATGGGATCTTTGGAAATAGCACCTTTGATGTCTTCAAAATCCTTTTTCCAAGTATCACTCCATTTGAAAGTTTAATTATCTTTCATCAAATCAACTATACATCTAACAATTTTAGAGAAATCAGGCACAAATTTCCTCAGGAAATTTACCTAGCCAAAGAAGGACTTCTCTCCATTTTTACTCAATGGTAAACTTAATTTTTGGATGGTTTCAACTCTGTCTGGATCAATCTTCACTCCTTCTTTAGACACAATATGACCAAGCAGTTTTCCTTCTATCACACAAAATACTGACTTCTTTGGATTCAGTGAGACACCATGATCTCTACATCTTTGTGGCACTTTTTCTATATCTTTAATATGATCTTTTCTCTTCTTAGAAAAGACTATAAATCATCAATATGTATGACAATGGTTCTATCTTTCAAATCACCAAATGTCAAATTCATACCATGTTGAAAGGTTGCACTTGCATTAATAAAGCCAAAAGGTATTCTATTCAGGCAAAAGTACCCCATGGTGTGGTAATGCAATTTTGAACTGATCTACTTCATCTACTTGAATCTGATTATATTCTAAAAAACCATCTAACATGGGCATCATTTTTTATCCTACAACAGTTGCTAAGAGATGATTCATAAGGGAAGAGAAAACTTATCTTTGAGTGAGGCTTCATTTAGATTTCTTAAATCCACACAAATCCTTATCTCTCCATTCTTCTTCCTCACTAGCACAATATTAGAAACCCAAGTGGAATGTTGAATAGGGTATATAATCCTAGCCTACAACATTTTCTCAATCTCCTTGAAGATTACTCCTTCAACTATAGGATTACAGTTTCTTTGTTTTTGCTTAAATGTTGTTGAGACAAATTTCATGTTTGAACTTTCCACCCATGAAATTATTTAGGTCTCCATACCTCCAAGAAAATAAATCTTGAAATTCAATGAGTAATATCCTAGTTTCTACCCTCTCCTCTAGTGTGTAACACTTGCCAATGTTTATCATCTTTGGAGTGATTTCTATCCCTATATTGATTCTATCATATTCACCATAGGTTTTTCCTTTCTTATCTCTTTCCCTCTTTATGTATGCATCATGCCTATCAAAAAATTTCTAAAGAAATTAGCTGAGGTGGAATCTTATTACCTTTCAATTGAATCATATTAGGTTCTATTTTCTTTTTATCACTTGTCACTGAATCATCACCATTTACATTAGTGCTTCCTTTAAAACACAAGCATTCAAAAGGATCTTCCCCTTCAATGAATTTTAGTATGTTTTGATCATCTTCAAACACCTACCATGAATCTTCATTATTAGGGACATTGGGCTTGAATAGAACTTCTACTTTATAGATCTGATCTTTGAATTCAGGATGTGGTAAGAGGAATGATGTAGAGATTGCCAAAGAATTAGCTCTTGAATTGAATTCTCTTGGTATTGATATAATTGAAAAAGAATCTAAACCCTTAATGTCATCCCACACCTTATTATGATAATTCCTCAATCTTTAATTCTTTACTGCATATTGGTTTTTGACATGTCTCACCACCAACTCTACATCTCCTTGACCTTTAAGTACCTTGACTCCTTTTTGTTTTGCTAACATTATACCAAGGAGAAGAGATTCATACTCCATAGTATTATTAGTATTTTTAAAATCTAACTTATAGTATTATTAGTATTTTTAAAATCTAACTTATAAGCCAAGAAAGTCATTTCCCCACTAGGTGATGTCAATGCTACCCTTGCACCTGAACTAGCATTAGCACAACTGTCATCAAATTCCAAAGTTTGCAACTAATCACCTTTAGCTTGTTCTAATTATTTTGAAATATCATGGGTGTCAAAGAATAAAATATAATTACCAAATTGCATTCCATGATACAATATTTGAAATCAAGGATCATCTGATTTAAGGATAGTGAACTTTGCCTTTTCTTCTAGTTCTAACTTCACCTTTTATATTCAACTTGAATAGTGGAATAAGGCCAATCTACTTTTATTTCTCACCCCATGTCTTTGCAAAAACTTCTACTTAGGAGCATGTCATAGCTTTCAGGGATATCTACCACTAGAATAGTGAGTTTTAGCCTTTTAGAAGGATAGGCAGTAAGGGTAATTGAGCATCTTTTATCCAGGGCACTTGTTTTATGGAAGTCCTAGAGCTTTTACTACAAAAGAAGGCATTACATTATAAAAGGCTCTTGAATCTATGATGTAGTTACTCAATCTATTTCCATTGATAAACAAGGAAATGTAGAAGGGATCAGGTTTTTTACTTGAGCATGTGGTTGAGACAACATATTCTTCTTCTTTAAACAACTTAGGGAGTGCAAAATCTTCATCAGTCAAAGAAGTTCCACTAGTACTAGCTTTATTGTGATGATCAACATTATCATTAATATTAACATGACCCACATCCTTACAATTACAATGCTCAACTAATATTTACAATTGATTAGGATTAGACTTCATTTACTCTAATGGAGATATCTAGATTCTTACCTCTTCATAGTATTGTATGATGTTAGAGGAATTAGCTAACTTACCTTTGTGTACCTTTTGTGCAGTTGAAGTTACTATGCCACTATCTTTATCAACTTTGTTTGATGGTGCATTATTTTTTAAAGGAACAAAATTGTTGGTCCAATTTCTATTCTTATTACCTCTAGTCATTACTATTAACTGAGGTCCTTCTGTAGTTGCAAAATAGTCACCTCCTACTTCTAAATATAATTCATACTCCAAGAAATAATTTTCAGATCCACCACAAGGAGCATGATCATCCTCACTTTTAGAATATTCAATTGTTTGTTCTTTTTTATCCATCATCTTCCTATATCTGATCATATCAACACATGTATCTCCATCATGATCTACCCTTAGGTGAAAAGCACACATATTTTGTCTTTTTTAGGTACCTTCAAATGCTAATCTCTATTGAATAGGTGGTATTTTCAATGCTTTACCTCCATTTGGGTTTCTATAACCTTGTTGATGAGGTTGATGAAAAGAATGAGTAGGCTTATTAATTTGTTTCATCAAAGAAATAGTCTCATTAGATAATTTTTGAAGCATGGTTTTTGTATTTTTTGAAGTACTAGTTGTATTACTCATGGTTTTAGATTGGAATTCTCTTTTCCACTTACCAGATGCTATCATGTCATCTTCCATCTCCATAGCTAGTGTCTAAGTAGCTTGTAAGTTTCCTATATTTGCTCTTCTAATTTGATATCCCAACTTAGGAGGCATAGAGATAATGTTAAAAGTCTTCATATTATCATTTTTAGGTGCACTTTTAGAAGGTATTTTTTTGATGAGTTTATTGAACATTTCATTAAAATATCTCATGGAAATTGATGGTTCTTTCTTTATCTATGCCAATTGCAAAAATAATACTTGTGCATCCTCTATACTTTTGTAATGTTCTTCAAACCTTTGTTTCATAGTATCCCAATCTATGATGCATATTTTAGGTAGGTCTTGAAACCAATCAATAGCATTATCTACAAGGGTATCTACAAACATTCTGACATCCACATCCTCATGTTGAGGATTCACCACACCACAAGCTTTATGGAAAGCACTTAGGTTTTGTTATGCAGAGATGGTACCATCACCATTAAATCTTGGGACGTTATTCCTTGATTCTCTTGGAAAATAATTATTATCTCCAATGAAAGAGGACCAATAGTATTTCCCCAAGGAAGTGCCATAGTTGTTGGTACAATGATCTGGTTTGTTTGAAAAGTAACAGAAATTGGAAGTGTTTCACTAATCAATAAAAAAGCATCAAAAATAGGAGGAATGGAAGTCCTAGTAATAGGAGGAGATGGAGATTGAATTTTCTATTTTATAGGAGGGACAACTATAGAAAAGTGAGTATCTTGAAGTTTTTTAGTCATAGATTCCATTGTATGTGCTCTTCCTCTTTTGCAAAGATCTTCTAGAATAGGAAAGTTGGCCTTCTTGAGCTCTTCATATATTGGATCAATTGTTTCTCTTTTATTAGAACTCTTGGCATATTTGAGATCTAGGATGTATCAAATACTTATAAAAATGGTGTTTTGAATTTACCTTACCATTTTTCAACTTTGAATTTTCTTCTTTTCTTCAATAGGCTGAGGCTATAAAAATGGTATCAAGTTCTTATGGCAACACTTCACTACCACAAGTCCTTTCTTGTGACTCAAATATATTGAATTAGATTCCAAATTAAAATGAAGGAAGATTCTTTAGAGCTTTCACTTAAATTCTTCCCTAGAAGAGTTGCCAAAAGCTATTGGTTAACACTTTGTCTTCCTATTAGATTTTATACCCTAACTCTTTGATATCCAATGTTTGGAGAGACAAAAGGATGTTTACCAAAAAATGGTTTAGAGTATGTATTCTATCACTACCCTTTGAATGGTTAGGTATAACTCCCTATGATTTGAAATGATATGCAATGAATATGTTTTTATGAGATCATAATTTTTGACATTATAATTTTTAACCTAAGAGTAGTAAAGGATAACCAAATTTTTTGTAGGCACAAAATTTTTAGGCAAGATGGATTTGAATAACCTATCACCCTCAATGGAATGACTTTATTATATTATCTTAATATTTCTAACCCTTACTTCTATTCTAAATGTGGATTAATCATCTAAAACCAGAAGAAGAATGAAGAAGATATGCACATGAAGGAAAATGGAATTGCTTTCACAATTAGCCATGAATGAAATGGAATCCAACCAATAAATAATACATTCATACACATTTATATTTCATTTCCCAATGTAACTATCTAACGTGTTATGAAACTAACAAGAAAAGAAACAGAACCATATATGAGCAAAGTAAATGGAATTACTATACTACAAACATCAAAGTGAAATGGAATTCATCTAATTATTCATAGAATCATACATGATTTTCTTTCAACTCTTAATGAAAAAATAATCTATGCATGGGCCACAAAACATGACAAACAAATAGGATAGATGGAATTATAGACCAATTCACCATCAAGTTTGTCGACCTTTTTATTATCAAAGGAGATTCCATTTATAGTTTTTTGTCACTTCTTATTTTAGAAAAGCAACAGTCACAAAATAGAAAAGGAAATAAGTTATGAAATTATCCAATGATATGAATGTGTGGCATCTTTTCTATCGATATCTTTGAATCCATGGTATTTCTTAAAACACATGATGATTGTTTAGCTTCATGCAATCTCTAGAATTCTATAGAAAATTGTCATTTTCTTCATATTCTATTGTTTGGTGCCAAGTCTGTATAATTCATATTATAACGGTCATTGCATCTTTGAATTTCCATCATTGATCTCAAATTGACTGTCAAGATTAAATCATTATAAACCTCTTTGTTTCTTCTTTTGCACTTCCCTCCATGGGTCCCTTTGTTTACACATGTCAAATTGTCATTCCTTGCATTACTTATCTTTCATGCATCTCTAAAAAGTTGGCAAGTGAGCGTCATTGATCTACTTTTGATCTGATGATGGTGATAAAATATCTAATTCTCTATTTGTTTTGTAGTGTGGGTCTACTTTCCAACTACATACATCATGGTAGATGGTGGCACTATTCCATTTCTTGGAGAATCTTGTTGGTGTAAATAAGTATTTACTATTTACACTTTACTTAAGCTTACTTAGGTTAATGCATTATTTTATTATTTATTAAGGTGAGACACTTAGGAGTTTGCACACTCTAATGAGTTGTCATGTTGACAACACTAGAGTCTACATCATTAATTGATTTGTCATGTAGACGACATAGTTATATGGATGACTAATTCAGCACATGGTGTCTACAACATTATTTTGCATGCTACACCTTTCTAGGCTTATCCTCTCATCATCACACTTACTATTGTGCTTAATGGAGGATAATCCATATCTGGTGGATATGTGCCTAGTTATATAACTTATCATGTTGTTGATTCTTATGCATTCTAAAAGCATTCTAGAGGCCTTTATATACAGGCACTCCTAGTGTACTTTTAAAAATCAATATTGAATGAATATATCATCATTCTGATCATACTATCTTTGGTCTACTATTGTGTTTTTGCTTGAGTTCCTTGGTCTTGGGTGAATTTTTCCCTAAGAAAAATTCTTACATGGTATCAGAGCTAAGGGAGATTCTCTTCACATGGTCATTTGAAACCATTGTTGCTTCAGCACCTCAACCCAATCCAGAAAAATTGCAAAAATTGAGAGCATCTAGGGCCAAATCAAACCTTGTCATTGCATCTAGAACATTGATTCCATGAAAATTGGCTATAAATTCACCTATGTTGGGCTAAAGTCGATCGTGAGGAAAATTGTTTTTGCAAAATGGCACCCGAAGGCCCAATTTGCAACTTGGGTATGGTCATTTAATTGATCTATTAATTTATTTTTCAAATCTACAATTAATTTATTCTCTATTATTTTAAAATTTGTGGGTATTTTCAAAAAAAAATTGGCCCTATAGGCCCCTGCAGAGAAATTTATTTTGCAGAACTGGGCAGTGACACCCCAGTTCCCACAGAGAATATTCCTTGTCAATTAAAAATATTCATGATTTATTTATTAGGCTAGTTAATCAGTGGCAAGTTTACATTTTCTAGAATTTAAATCCACACTGGCCAACCCACACAATTCAGTGGCCAAATTCTAATTTCACAACGGGCTTGGCTTTGTTATTTACCTTCTGTGGCTAAAGGCTTAAATTCCATTCAAAGTCACAATTTCTATCCAATGTGGGACTAATTCCCAAGTTGTGACATAGGAAATTCTTCTTCCCACTGCTGAGAGAGATTTCTATCACCATAACTTTTATCCTGTCAATATTTTTAACCTCTTATATGGCCCACTTCTCTCCCAATGACTATTACTCTATGGCGCTTCCAACAACACCATACAGACTGTTCCAACCACTGACAATGCATCTTCTAGATCTAACACAGCTCCAGCTTAATATTTCTACCCTTCCATGCAGCGTCCCCACAAGTGGCCATGTCTATAGTCCAACCTGCCCAATTAGCAATAGCTCAACACTACCTTCTCAGCTACCAAATTGACATTTACATCAGCAAATTTTCCCAGTAAGTAATTATGTAGACATCTGTATGCTGACTCAGCAAGGTCATACACACGTGTCATTTTCTTGTACATTTGTATGACCAGTCATTTGCCACATCATCTAAGGGGCCCAAATTTTTGTTGACGTTAACAGTTCACTATCCTAAATTTGGCAATCATTTGATTGTCATCTAGGGGCAAAATAGAACTACTATGACAATCGTATGACTATCAAATTTTACCCTATCTTTTATTGATTCAACCCTTTCTAAATTGATTTTTTATTTTGCAGTCTGATTTTGGGAGGCCATATCTCAGTCATTCATGCTCCAACTCAGGTATGATTTTTTTTATTTTAGGTAGAATTTCTTAAACTTTTCAGTGGTGCAGCTCTTTTTTGGTTTTAGTGCACAGATTTGTCAGAATTTTTTAAAGTGCATTATTTTTTGTCTATTTTCCATATCTATATTCAAATTATAGGGTTATGTGGACAAAAGTGTCACTTTCAGAATTAGTTCCTTTTCTCCATTATAATACTTTGATATATCTTCAAAATTGTTGTATATCTGAGATACATTATAATGTTCTAGTTTTGAACTCCATAAGGAGGTTGTAAAAAGACAAAATTAGAAGTCCACTAAGGCCAAAATTGGCAAGTGGCCATTGTAATCGCACTACATATAAAGTGCCAAATGCATCTTTTTTGGGGGGGTTTCTTGATTAAGTGAAAAGGGGGGGTGTTCTTGGTGTTATGTTCCTCTTTTTTCTATAGTTTTCTTTCATTTCTTGCATCATGGGAAATTTTAAGTTTCCAAAATTAACTCCACATAACTATACTATGTGGTCCATTAAAATGTGGTGTCATTTAATGCATAAAGGAATTTCTCAATATGTAGATGGTACCCTTCCTAAACCAATAGGTGTTCAAGTATCAACCAGTGAAATCACTAATTGGCAAACAATGGATAGGAAATCCATAGGTGATATTTGTTTGGGGGTTGAAGACAAGATCATATATCAAACTCAGAAGTCTCACACATCCAAGGAAGCTTGGGATACCCTCCAAAACCTATATGGTAAAATGTCTTAGGAAGATGTTTTCAAAATTGAAGATGAGCTTGTCTCCTTAGATCCTAAGGCATTTGATTCCATACAGGATTTTATCATAAAGGTGAATGAATTAAGAAGGAAACTAGATGATTGTGGGAGTCCTATTCAAGATGATAGGTTAATCTATCTCATTCATAATAAGTTGTAATCTGAGTACTCCACATTTGTTTCTACTTACAACACCTCAAAGACTACATTAGGGTCTATCTATCAGAAAGTATCTTTTGATCATTATGTTGAACTATTGGGTAAAGAAGAAAAGAAGTTGAAATCAATGGGGATTCTCAATTTTCCAAAGTCAATGGCATTGGTAGCAAATAATTAGGGTTCTCAAAATTCAGCTGGTCAATCTTCAAATAAAGGAAAGGGCAAGAATAAGAAGTGGAAGAATAACAAATCAGAGGATGTAGAAAAGATAACACCACAATCAAATCAACAAGGAAAGTCTTCCTCAAATTCAAACAAGAAGGGAGATAATAGTAAGGACAAGAAAAAGTGTGCTTATTGCAAGAAATTGGGTCATGAAGAACATGAGTGTTATCATAAAAAGATTAATGAGTTGATGATTATCATGAAGAAACACAATTTTCCATTGCCTAATGCTTACAAGGAGAAAGGATCTTATTCAGATTCAAAGGGAAAAGGGAAAGCACTCATGGAAAATTCAAGTTCTTCAACAGAATGGATTCTTGACTGAAGTGCCTCATATCATATGGGTTCTTCAAAAGGGGACTTTTCTTCATTGCAACAGTCTAAGGTATTACACATCTTTGTGGGAGATGATACAAAAATGGAAGTTGAAGGGAAAGGAAATGTGGAGATGGAAAATGGAGAGTTCAAAAATGTTCTCTATGTTCCCAACCTAAGTTATAATCTCCTCTCGATTTACCAAATCACTCACCTTGGAGATGGTCATAAAGTTGAGTTCCTTCCTAACTCAGTAAAGGTGTGCAGTCTAAAAGATGATTCAATGGTTGCAGTGTGGAAAGTTAATCATGACAAAAGGTTGTATTCTTTCTCCCACTTTGTGCCCAAGTCTCCTTCACAAGCCTTGTTGACTCAATCCAATTCACACATCCAATTATGACATGAGCAATTTGGTCATCTTGCCTTCCACTATCTTCAGCAACTTTTCTCAAACAAAATGGTCAAAGGTCTACCTACAATCAAATTTTCCCAAGGTGACTATTCAATAGGTTCAGTGGATATGCATCTCAAGGAGAATTTACATAAAGGAAAGTCTTTAAGAGCACTAGTTGTTCTTCAATTGGTTCACATGGTACTAGCAGGTCCTTTTGCAGTGATATTAGTCAGGTAGGGTCACTACATAATTACTTTCATTGATGACTTTTAATGCTTCACTTGGGTCTATTTTCTTCATCACAAGAATGAAACGTTGGACAAGCTTCAAGCCTTCAAGACTCATGTTGAACAAAAATCAAGGAAAGCCATCAAAGTTCTTAGAATGGAAAATGAAAGAAGATATGTGAACAAAAGACTTAAAGACTTTTACAAACTTGAGGGTATTGATCTTCAAAATCCACTAGCATTCAATTTGCACAAGACAGATGCTGCAGCACTGAGGATTCAAACTATTAATTCTATGGCAAGATGCATGATACAAGCCAAGTTTCTAGATCCATCACTTGAAGTCAAAGAAATCAATAGTGATAATCACATACTTAATAGGTTTCCTCATCCTGCCTTACATGGCAAGACACCCTTTGAGGCATGGTGCAGAAGAAAACTAGTTGTGACACACTTTAGAGTCTTTGTTTGTCTAGCATGGGCAAACATTTCTTCTAGGGGATGCAAGGCTCCACCACCTTAGCCTTGTAATTCTATCATATATGAAGATGGTGTGAAGGCATATATACTTATGGATCCTAAGACAAATGAGATCTTTGTGGAGAAGGATGTTCACTTTGAGGAAAGTTTTCCTAACTTATCCTCTAATCTTCTTTGCATATCATACATTGTGGAAACTGATAGTGACACTAGTGATATTGCTTCAATAGATTCAGATACACGGGGTTCTATTGACAGTTGCAACAAGAGGTCATGAAATTAGCATGCTCCACATGCATATATTGCAACAGTGATAGGTCTAGCATAGTAGGGTACACCTTGTCTTCCACCTCTAGCAACAGGGGATGACTACATAGTAGATATTACAAGTTTTTTTGTGGAGACATACATAGTGGATTTAGGGGACATCATTGATGATATACATCTTCTCTTTGATGGAGAAGATCCTTATTTAGTTGTTGTGAGGGCTCACTCTAACCTTCATTTCCATTCTCTACATGACCAATCTTCACAGGTTGTTGTAATTGTGGATACTTATGTACATTAGTTGCAGAAGGTCTCTTTATTAGTTGAGGAGACAATATGTTCTTTGTGACAAGTTTTATATTCATCCTTGATAAGGATAGTTGAGTAGGTTTACACAGTGGAAGCATCTCATTTGTACCTATGGTATTGTTTCTTCCAAAGGGGAGGAACACTATTCAATAGTCCTAGATCGGCTTCTACATCGGAGTAGCTATCATTGATAAAAACTCTTCATTTGAGGGGGGAGACTACCTTGTCTCTCTTCTTCTTCTCTCTTTTGGGGGGGGCCTTTTCCTCTTTTGGGATAGTGTTCTTCTCACATTTCTCTATTTTTATATACTTGATGTATGTAATAATGAGGGGGTCTTGATTACTCCATCCATCCATGCATCTAGTTTTTTCATCTCTCTTTTTTTGGGGGAGGGTTTTTCCCATGAGGTGTTCCCTCTTTCTCTGCTTTATGAGAGAGTGCATTTCATTATGTACATGGGTACCTAACATGGCCTAGTAGTCAGGACCCATCATGCATTTCATTCTATCTTTCGTAAGCTTAAGTGCATTCCCCTAAGTTGCACTTAAGGGGTGGTGTTGGTGTAAATAAGTATTTACTATTTACACTTTACTTAAATGTACTTAGGTTAATGCATTATTTTGTTATATTGCATTATTTTATTATTTATTTGGGTGAGACACTTAGGAGTTTGCACACTCTCATGAGTTTTCATGTAGATAACATAGTTATACACACTCCTAATTTAGCACATGGTGTCTACAACATTATTTTTCATGCTACACCTTTCTAGGCTTATCCTGTCATTATTGCACTTACTCTTGTGCTTAATGGAGGATAACCCATATCTGGGGGACATGTGCCTGGTTGTATGACTTATCATGTTGTTGATTCTTATGCATTCTACAAGCATTCCAGAGGCCTTTATATAAAAGCACTCCTAGTGTGCTTTTAAAAATCAATATTGAATGAATATATCTTCATTATGATCATACTCTCTTTGGTCTACTATTGTACTTGTGCTTGAGTTCCTTGGTCTTGGGTGAATTTTTCCCTAAGGCAAATTCTTACAAATCTAACATTGGACTGCTTTGCTTCATGGCACTTCATGACTAAGTTTTGATTGTATCTCATAGAATATGATGAGCATACTAGGACATGTGTTGCTTTGGTTATTCTTTGCATAACTCTTTATTGCAACATAATGACGAGCATAAATCCTTTAAGATCTAACAACACTAGAAAAGGTCTTATGTCCAAGGTGACTTGACTATTCAACTTGATGACATAGACATTCAAATGTGTTTTCGACCATCGATTCAATTTAAACTTAGTTTCCACCACTTTGACCATGTTCTTCACATTTTTGCATCTTTCAATGTTCACTCTACATCGAATTCAACTCATATTGTTTATACCTAGTTCTCACAATTTGAATATCATCTTTTAGCTTTGATCTTCGATGTTCTCCACTATTGTTTGCTCTGAATATGCTTGTGATTAAATGCATCTTTCCTTTTGATAGAAACCTTTAGCTAGGTTCTTTCATCATTTTTAATGATTTATTTGCTTCTCCTACATTTTATCTTGATCATCTACAATGTGTTTTATGAAAACTGTAACATAACATGAACCTTTGTCTCCAACATGATTAAGAATAAAGAAAGATGGATCATTAAGATATCTAGACCTTCTTCTCATCAAGGAAACAAATAAAAAATCTTTCAAAACCTAATCACCTAGCCATTGTACTAGTTCATTTCTCATATGTTTTCTTGCATCAGGTTAGCTCAAAGGAATGATGAGAAGAAAGGCCAGCCTATGGGAAATCTAGACTTAGATTCAAGACATTAACACTTGACTTAATTCAAAACCCTAGAGAAAAAAGATATGAACTAAAACTTGGGCAACACATTGATGTTGATGTTGGCTACAATATAGTTAAGAAGGATCATTCTTGTGACCTTGCTAAGTTGTAGTTACAATAGTTATCAAAAAATTTGGGAGCCATAAGGAAAACCAAGAGTCCATAGTGCAAGTTTGGTTCAATACTTGTATGTATATTTTTCTATGTGTAAAACAAATTCCCTTCTTTTGGTAAAGTTGCATGGAAAACAAATAGATCTATTGCAGTACATATAGGAGAATACATTGAGCAATTGGGAGAAAACCTTGAGTCTATAATGACTAGCTACTTTGAAGACTTTAAGAAGTCAATAAAACAAAGACATAGAATTCTAGTGTCACTAGTTGAGAAGCACTTCAATGAACTTTTCTTTCTAGTTCAGACTGATTTCACATATGTACAAGTTAGAGTTCCAAGGGTGAGATGGTTATGAGATAAATGTGGATGAGGCATCTACAGCAATTATAGCTTTATTGGTTGAAGACATAGATAAAGAAGCTATTTTGGTAATTATGATATAGTCAAGTCAAAAATAACCATGGATTTGAAGACAACCTCTATAATAAGGAAAAAAAAATTGAGAAGCTTAAAAAAAATTTGGTGAATGGGGTAGAAGAAGATGAAAATGAGATGATTATGAAGAAGAAGGTGAAAATGTACTAACCTAAGAACCACTAGACATTACTCAAGGTCAACGAGAAGACCAAGGTGAAGAGGAAGCCGAGATTGATGAAGGTGTCAAGGGAGAAGAATGCAATGAAGCACTTGTAGCCAAAGAAAAGAAGAAAAGAAAAGTTAAATCTCTAGTAGTTAGAAAACCAAAGAAGGTTGTAAAACCTACACAACCTAAGCCTATAGTTCCTGCCACTAGGGCCAACACAAGGGATACTACTAAGCAGGGTATAATATAGTGGAAAATTTTCATATTTTGGCGAATTTGATGTTTTGCCAATGTTATTTTTGGTGATTTCTAAGCCCTTCCATGGTTTCCTGATCACCAAGCTTTGTTGGGTTTACCTGGTTGCCTAGCATTGTAATCGCCAAGGGAAATGTTACATTTGAGTTTTTCCCTGGCGGTATCGCCTTTCATGCAGCTGACCAGGTAACGCTTATCATGAAATGTTCGTCGGGTTTCAAGTTTTCATTTCATGCAGTATGGGAGAATTCACCATCCCAGTTTCATTTTACCATGGAGGAGTCGGCTCGTTTCACATTATGGGAAGTCGAGGAGTCAGCTTGTTTTGCCAACACTCTTTCATTTTTTTATGGAGGAGTCAGCTTGTTTGGCATGGTAAATTGGTAATTGTATTGATCTGTAATATGTATAAATCCAAATTCGCCCAAGCAATAAGACATTCACTAAATACCGCTAGCACTACATCAAATTTTTGGCAACACAGGACACATCGCAGGCACGACTCAAACTCCAGAGATAGCTTCCACAATTGGTGGTACATTGGTATGTGCAGTTGTGTTGTAAAATACTCTCCTTGAGCTTATGTAGTTTAATTTAATCATAAGCTTATCTACAATTTCCTTTCTTATCTCATTTTCATTAGAAATTTTTCAAAAAGTGGATGCAATGCTGAAAGCTCCTAGCGGCGTTAATGGTTTTTAAAGCTTGCATGCATGGATTTGTGAAAATGTGAAGTCTATTTCCTACCAACTTTCAAGTGAGATTCGTGAAAGATTCCCTCGAAGTCTTTTCCCTTTAACCGCTGCGAACATACAAAATCCTTGCCATCGCAATCTCGCGGCTGTTGGAAGTCTTTTCCCTTTAACCATTGCGAACATGCAAAATCCTTGCCATCGCGGTCTTGCGGCTACTAGAAGTCTTTCCTTTAAACCACTGCGAACATGCAAAATCCTTGCCATCACAATCTCACGGCTGCTGGAAGTCTTTCCCTTTAATCACTGCGAACATCCGAAATCTTTTCCATTGTGGTCTCGTGGCTGCTGGAAGTCTTTTCCCTTTAACTTTTGCGAACATGCAAAATCATTGCCATCATGGTCTCGCGACTTCTGGAAGTATTTTCCCTTTAACTGCTATGAAGTGCGAACATCCAATGGTGTGATCTCCCTTTTTTGTGACTTTGCGACATAAAAGTTCACCATCATTTAAACCAGTGATGATGCGATCTCTACCCTCCTCGCGGTTTCGCAACACAATATCCCTTATCTTTTCAACCGGTGATGATGCGATCTCTTCCCTCCTCACAATTTTGCAACACACAAACTATTAACTTTCACTTTGACAATGACATTGCGATAGACCTGTTAAAGCCTTTCTCATGATTTCGCAACTGCCAAGTTGCCAACTTCAAACTGATAAAACTATCATACCACTCCTTTGTACCAATTCCCTAGCCCTTCCATGGTATGTTTTTTTTAACCTTGAATACAATGAAATGATTCACCCAAAAAATTAAAATTTTAATATGATTATTATTTTTTGTTTGCCAATGTATAAATATTTTGTGGTTTTAAACGAATACTAAAAGTAATACTGCTTATTCTCAGGGAAGTAAAATTTAAACGAATTATCAGTGGATTGAGATGTCAAGGGAGGGTGAGTCTATAACTAATATTGCTCAGTCTCAAGGAAGTGACAAGGGTAAGACCCCCAAGGGCAGTGAAGGGATTAATCTTACATCAAAATGCTGAAAACTTAGAGATACTACCATAAAGGCTTTCTTTGGAATTGATAATGTTTCTAGTCCACCAACTTTGGCAAGTACAAGTGCAAAAGGAAATCACAATACCTCACCACCACTAGAAGAGCAAGTTGTTATTCAATTAAATCAAAATGCATCAAACGAGGATAACAATGTTCGAACAATAGAAGATGTTGTAATAGAAGATAATATTGATGTTGGTAGGAAGAAAAGAAAAAGGAATGTAAAAATGGGGCGAGAGTGGGAAATGAAACGGACTTTCTAGGTTGATTGGGTAGCAAAGTATTCGTTTATTGAACTAGTCACAAACAATGATGAACCACCAACAGAATGCAAGTGTATGATTTGTACTTGGAAAACTAAAAGAGAGAAAAAGTTGCAGTTAAAGCTTGACACTATAGAAAAACATATTGGTAAGGTTCATGAAAAAAAATCATAGATGGAAATGAAGTAGCGGTAGTAAGATGGAAATCAAAGGAAGAATGCTTTCATGTTAAGTATGCCATAGAATATGAAGAGCATTTCAAGAAAATGGTGATAATTGGTAGTAGCAGTAGTGGAAATCGAATCAAGGATGGGCTTCAACATGCAGCCAATGATGCAAACTTGGCAAAGACCATTCAGATGAGTGTTATTTTTCATATTCTATCTAGAGGACGTCCTATGAAAGACTTTTCAGAATATGGTAATTTATTATCATTTTTGAGAGTTCCTCACTATCCTATGTCACATTGGTCAATATATGCTGGATGGGAAATGGCAAGCTATCTTGCTGAGGTGGAAAAGCAAAATGTACAGGAGAGAGTAAAAGAATCCAAGTTCATTTCATTATCCTTAGATGAAGTCACTACGGTAGATAACACTGCTTGGGTCTGTATGCATGTATATACTGTAAAAGATCATGTCCTTCAAGCTAATCCACTTTGTGTTCGTAAAATGAGGGCCAATTCAAATGCAAAAAATTTATATTTAGAAGTTAAGAAAGCTTTGAATGAAATTGTTGGTCTAGATGACTTGACAGTTGCAAATAAGTTAGTGTGTGTTGGAGCTGATGGAGCTACAGTAATGCAAGGGCAAAGGACTAGTCTTTGTGCAATATTACAAACTAGTATTGCACCTTATATGCTTGGCATACAATGCATGGCCCACCGAATGAATTTAGCATATAAGATTGTAAGTACATTTCCTACAGTGTCAAAAGTTGAAGATCTAATTCATGAGCTCCACTCATACTTTTGTAGAAGTCCTAAACGCTTTGTAGAATTTAAGATTTTTTTCGAGGGAGTAATAGTAGGAAATAAGATTCTCAAGGATGTTGAGACCAGATGGATATCTTTGCATGGACCAGCAGAACGAGTTCTAGCAGAATATCAATCCTTGATTGGAGTTCTATATGAGCAATGCCTTACAGTGGACAGAGCTCCTGATTTGTTAAATAAGCTAAGTGATATAGAGAACCTATTAACTTTAGCCAGTCTTCTCCCCATGTTGGATTTAATGAACAATCTTGTTAAGAAAGCCCAAGATAGAACTATGTATATTCATGAGTATTCTGATTTACGTAAAATGACATGCATGGCTCTGGATTCTTTGTATTCAGATCTCTCAGGTCATAGCCCAATTTTTTCAAGGTGGGAGATAATTACAAATTTGAATCATGCTGAGAATTTTTTACAATTCAATGGGAAAAATGAGCTATGTGTGTTTGTGAAAGGATTTCAAATACCAATGCACCAATCTAAAACAACCAAGAGAGGCAAAGTACTGCCACTTAGAAAGGATGATTTTGACAAGATTGTTAAATCTGTTAGTGAAAATGTGAAGTCTATTTCCTACCTACTTTCAAGTGAGATTCGTGAAAGATTCCCTTGAGAAGAAATTCTTGAAGCCATGAGTTGTGTGTTTCCTCAATTTTGGAAACACTTTGGACATAATCCAACTGATGCAAAGTTGTTTCATAATAAACTTGACGAATTGATAACACAATTTTCAAATCATACAGATTGCAATGGACAACTAGTACAAGGAATCTTAGATTCAAATAATCTTAAAAATCAATGTAAACTTTTTGCATTGTGTATGAAAAACTAGATGGAAAACTTTGAGAATCCATTCAATCCTGGTGCAATAACAAGGCTCTGGAAAAGGATAAGTCAGAGTAAAGTATTACGTACTTCAATATCAAAATATTTCAAACTTACAGATTTATGTCAAACAATGATATTAGGGTCGGTGGAAGATGAGAGAGTTTTCAGTGCATTGGGGTTTTTGAAATCAAATGTCAAAAACAAACTAGACAAAAATTTGGAAACTTGTTTGAGGTTGTTTATTACTCAATACAATGTTAGAGATTTTCCTTATGATAGGTCATTGGCCATTTGGAATTCCACACGTGAAAGACAAGGCTTTTGCAACACTTTAAAAGATGGTGGTTCTACTTCTACTGCTGACTCCAACATAAATGATGAATTTAGGTCTCAAAGTCAAAATGAAGATGAAGATTTTACGAATTTTGAATACCCGATTCAAAATGAAGAGGAACCTATTACTACTATTCAGACTTCAGTTTCACATTTGAGACTGAGTTAATGAAGTGAATTGTGATTTAGTAATGTAGCATTCAGTTCTAAGGAATTTATAGGTCTACTTCAGTTCTTCCATATTCATTATTCAGTCATATTGCAATTACAATTTAAAAAAATTGAGTTCAATATTTTTGTTACTCTATTGTTGACATAATGTTATTTTTGTACCTTTCTCTTGATTTGAGTTCAAGATTTTTGTTACTTGTTACTCTATTCATATTGTTGACACATTGTTGTTTTTGTATCTTTCTCTTGATTTAATTGTTTGATAATAATAAAAGAGATAATAGAGACGTGTGCAAAGCCCATAACATCACAGAGAACTACTGACTACAAAACATAATTGAAAATTGAAATACATAGAGTTGGAACAATATTTTCTCTTAAAGAAAATTATACTTAAGTCTTAATCTGAAAAATAACAACAGATTAGACCATTTCTAAGCCTTGGGAGCTCATATTTATATCATTTGAGTTGCAACAAGCTTCAGGCTTACAAAGGTTACATAATGATTCATTACAAAAGACAAAAGATAACAACAATTAAGATAATCATTACAATTTGTTGAAACCTTTTGTGACATATTTTAACAGAAAAAGGGGAAAAAATTACAAAATGTGACAAGTGGCAAGTGATCATTAAGCCTGTCTTCCAGTTCTAACTACAGCATTACCCACAGTGGATGTACCGCAAAGGTAAGGTAATCTATTATGATGAATAGCTTCTCTTTGATATTCTACTGCAATACTTGTCCTCCAATTGATTCCCTAGGGCCACCATCTTTTGTGCTAATCATCTTCTACTGAAGGGATTGCTTTGATATCTACTATAATGTTGAAACCTTTTGTGACATATTTTAATAGAAAAAGGGGAAACAATTACAAAATGTGACAAGTGGCAAGTGATCATTAAGCCTGTCTTCCAGTTCTAACTGTAGCATTAGCCACAATGGATGTACTACAAAGGTAAGGTAATCTGTTATGATGAACAGATTCTCTTTGATATTCTTCTACAACACTTGTCCTCCAATTGATTCCCCAGGGCCACCATCTTTTGTGCTAATCATCTTCTACTAAAGGGATTGCTTTGATATCTGCTATAACCTCCCAGATGGCAATATCTGTATCCAAAATAGGCCATGTTGTATTTCTAACTGCCTCTAATTCATTGATGTTTTTAGTCCATTTTGCATCTATGATGGCTTTACCCTCTCCAGTAATTTTGTTCATATCTGCTTCAATTTTGTATGTCATATCAATTATATCATATACAACTTGATCACTTGATTCACCTCTTGAAAATGCTATAAATCTTGTATGGTCTAATATTAGATCAAAATATTCAAACCACTCTTGCCAAGATTTGACATACCCTTCATTGTTCAAAATTGTTGGAATGAAATCTGGGGTACCCAATGCTATGCTTTTTAATTTTCCCCTTATTGCTTCGATCTTACCAATGAAGAATGAATTCAATTCTTTAAATTGATGTATCATTTTCCTTATAGGAACAATGATCTCCTTAGGTAGTTCATTTTTCTATGTGAGTAAAGGAACTAACCTATCAAAGAATTGAATGTATGGTCCCCACTGGGCAAACAATGGAGATAATAGTGATAAAGCCTGAGAGCATTGGTATTCATTACTCTGCAGAGTAATGTACATACTATGTACATTTACAGAGGCTCTCTTTAAAGCAGTGATTCTATGAATCAAAAACTATTTCATTGTCCTGATCTTTGCATCATTGCTAATCTCAAACTCATCCACATCCATATGTGTTACTGGATGTGGTTCTTCTGCTATCTGGTCAGTTTGAATATTCTAGTCTTTTACCTCCCTTACTCTTAGTGACCTTTCTTCTCTTTTCAAATCTTCATTCTCCTTTTTTATTCCTCCAAAGCGTGTTGCAGAACATATGTTTTTCTCATTTCCTCTTCATACTTCTTCCTGGCATCAAGGTACTTTTCATATGTCTGCACCAGTTGTTCTTGAAGAATATCAATCTTGTTCTTACCTAGCATAGCAGCAATGTTTTGCAGGTTGTAAATTTGATCTGGAGAAGTTGAATGTGCATTCCAAAAAATTTCATTACTTGTCGGTGTCTCTTTAATTTCCATCAAGGTATGCTTCTGTGATTCTGGAGCTACACTCCAAATAGCCATTGGCTTAGTATCTATATTAAATCCTACCCCCTGCAATTCACCAAACGGATTAATCTCCTCATAAGAGATTGATTTTTCTTGTCTCCTCATTTGATCAAGTAGGAATGATGAACTAATATCCCATCCTGGGAAAACTATCATACCACTCCTTTGTACCAATTCCCTAGCCTCCTCTACAGTGAGGCTTTCACTGTTAGGATCATAGGCTTGGAGCTTCTGCACCATTTCAGTTACTTTTTCATCTGTGTCTCCAGGTTTTACATGCAAAGAAAGTTCATTCTGTTTGAGTTTATATAGAAAAATTTTGAATTCTTCACTCTTGATAAAATCATCATCCTTCATGAATTCTTGAGCCTGTATAATTCTGTCATCCAGCATCATGGACCGCAGTTCTAAACTATTGGGTCTCCTCTCCTCTTCAGTAGCTTGATCAATTAAGAACTTTTTTTTGGCATCATCAAAATACCTAGTTCCTTTTGGAAGCACTTGTAAGGCTTTCTCTCTAGCCTTTTCCGGAACCTCAATCAATTTTTGTTTCTTCTTGCCCCCTTTATCCCAGTCTGAAGGGCCAGGCTGATCTTCTTCGTCACTAATTTCCAATACAACATCTGCCTCTGGAGAAGAAGGGTTTACCCTATCTCTAGCATTTTGAGGAACTTGAGCCATAATTTTATCAAACTCCTCAATGCACTTATCAATTTTTTTAAAATAGGGTAAATAAGAATAGAAGCCCTGGAAATTAGGATCTACTTTCTTCATTTCTTCCTCTAGTGAGAGGATTTCTCTCCACTTCCGCATCCTATCAGCACAGACATCTTCATACAATACATCCCTAATGACATCCTCTTCCCAAATTTTCCTTCCAATGATGACATTATAACCCCTCATTTGTTTAAGAGCACTTGTAACAATGTTATAAGGGTCATAAACCCTAGTGGGGGCAGTGGGGAAATTTAACTCTCTTAGGAAGGCATCAACTTCCTCAATGGCCTCTTTACCAATTTCAAAATCCCCTGCTTTGAAATTTCTATACACAAAAGACCCCTTTTTAATGGTTGGCCCTAGATATTCTCTATTCATGGATAACAACTGCCAAAAAATTTCCACTGCACCCACCCTCTCTAGTACATATCTTGGCAAGAAATGAGTGGGTTGGGAAAAACCAAAAATTCTAATCACTGTACAGTTTGCTAACAAAAAGGCACTATCCCAATCATGATCAATTGGTCCCTCATCATCAAAACACAAAGTTGGTCTAACAATCTTCCTGATTAACCTAGGTAATCTTTCCAATTTTGAACCTAACATCCTATGAATAGTTGCAACAAAATCATTATAAAAAGATAGGGAATTAGAAAAAGAGTAGAACCTCTGACATAATCATGTCCATCTTTGAACAGAAAATGCCTCTCTGAAATTGTCCAAACCTTCAATGAAACTGGAATCCATATGGCCCATGTTGTAGAAGAGGATGAGATGCATAAGCACCGAGTAATGTAGAAATTTGAAATTTTCAAGATCACCTTGTTGAGCTGTCACCATCTGCTGATGAATACTATCAGTAATGAATGTTCCAAAATCATACCCCACATTAGTATGTGGGTCCTAAATGTCTAGGGCTATCACATACAATGTTGGGGAGGCATCCATGGATCCATCTACTCCCAATAGTTTGTTCAATCCAAAAACTATTTTCTGAAAGTATGCACACAAGTATGAAAAAGGCATAAAATTAGTAACCATTTTTGGGAATTCTCCTTTCATCTTGTTTTGATTTTCCCTTGGGATATGTCGGAACATTGCATTTTTTGTATATAAATCTCTCTGTTTCTCAAATGCTGCTACTAATTTTTCCAAGTTAAGAGGAACCAACATGGGACCCTGCAAATCAAATGCTTCAACAAAAGCATCCTTACTTAATGTACAAAGAACGCTCATATCCTTTCTATGAAAGGAACGAGTGGTTGGATTATATGCATTTACCAGTGCCTTTATAAGGTCAACATCCATGTATACCTTTGGCATTATCAACTTTCCCAAGTTCCTCGTCCATGGATTTGAGACGGGAACCTTCTACACCCTATTCTTGTAAAAGTACCAGAACAATTCAGTTCCATTGGTGTACAGTACTTGAGCATCTCTACAGAAGCTATAAGTGTCTCTAAGTGCATGAAAATTAGCACTTTGAGCATTGGAAGATTTAGGGAGAATCTTCAACCATTCTTCTACAAATTTGGCAGACAATGAAACCTTGCTGCCCTCTCTAGTGCCCTTCTTTACTAATGATTCTGCTTCTGCCATTCTGATCTTACTGCAAATTCTTGAATCTTTTTGCTTTGTTAGCTGTAGATACCTGAGAATTCTAGTTTTTTTCAACTTCGTGATGGACCATGGTGTTAAATTGTTAAATTTTAATGGCTTTAAAGTTTAAAATCTTTCACATGCATGGATATCTATTATTGATCACTACCAATAGTAACTACTGCCTTTATTTCATTTGCCTTAGAATGTCAACTCATCAGCTATCCAGAATCAGATAATAGATTTGAAAACCTATTCTTTTGTACTTTCAAAGTTTCAAGCTTTAAAAATACATTATCATTGTACAATCTTATGAGTTGCGAAACCCTTTGTTCTACGCTCTGTCGCAATCGGTTCAATTTAACCTTGAAATATTTTTGCGAAACTGCAAAACCCTTCTTTTTCTTTTCTCGGGCTATCACAACCGTTAAATCAAATATTGGATTTATCCTTGTGACCCTATGATAAGCCTTATATCCTCTTCTAATGAGATTCCCCTTCTGTCACAGCTTCAAAAGTTAAATGTTTCACATCGCGTTGTCGCAGTTGTGAAAACTCATTTCCTTCTAACCAGTGCAAAGTGGCGAACACTGTTTCATCTTAACCTTTCGCAACTTCACAGGATGACATATCTTTCCCCTTTCACTACTGCGAACATGCGAAAACTACCTGAATTAACATTTCACAGTCTCGCAACCAATAGACTAACTGCCTACATAAAACCTCTGATGATGCAATCTCCCTTTTCGTGACTACTGGAATTCCTTTCCCTTTAACCGCTGCAAACATGCGAAAACTGCCTGAATTAACATTTTGCAATCTCGCAACCAACAGACTAACTGCCTGAAAAAACCTCCGATGATGCGATCTCCTTTTTGCGACTTCGTAACATAAAAGTTCAAATTGATGAAACCCTTTGCGAACCTTTGATGCCATCGACTTCGAATATATTTTTTTTAACCTTCAATACAATGAAATGATTCACCCAAAAAATTAAAATTTTACTGTGATTATTATTTTTTGTTCGCCAATGTATAAATTTTTTGTGGTTTTAAAATAACACAATTTGCCCAAATTTTACACATTGTTTGAGAGACTATGAATGATTCACCAATGGAGATTATTATTTTTTCTTTGTAAACTATATTTTTTGCCATAAAAAATAAATTTTTTTGTCAGGTGTTTTACACCTTTCACCAATTTTTTACACCTTTTCTAAAGGAGGGGTTTCTTAAAGTATACCCTACTACTAAGAAGGTTCAAGAAGTGCAAAATTCAAAAGGGAAGAGAACTAGGATAGCTACATAGGAAGATGAGTCTGAGAAGAGACAAATGAGAAATTATATTGCTCCAACTGATTTAGATGAAGAGAGGGTAGAATCTGATGACAATAGCCAATTTAAAGTGGTAAACATAGTCCTTCTTCTAATTTGGACAACTTGTGTGAAAATGTAAAGAATAATGTTGACTTATCTAGATTCACACAAATTGAGTTTGACAAACTTGGAAAGATTGTGATGAACCAAGTGGAAGAGTCAATATATGCCATGATGGAAACATGCAAGAAAACTCCAATTGGGCTTGCCAATTCTATACCTAAAAGTTGATATGCAAGAGTTGAGAAAAAATGGAAATATAGTTTCACTACAGAAAGGAAAATCAGAGAGACTGCACTTGCCCAAGTGATGCTAGAATTGGATAAGGCCACAATGTCAAAGGCCATTAACAAATATAAAGGGAGATTTCCTCCTAAATATTGACCATTCAATATTTTGCAAAAGGACATTGAGGGTGTTGTTCAAAAGTCCACTAAAATATGGAAGTCAATGTATGGACTGACAACACCTAAGGCAATTGAGAAAACATGTGTTGAAGTAGTTGAGGTTACTAAAGATGAAACTAAGAAAGATGCACATGTGGAAGGCACTAAGATAAATATAGATACACAGGCAATAGTTGAAGATGAGAAACAAATAGAACAAAGTATACCAAATATAAAAATGTTGAGTGCTAGTCCACAACATGTGACAGATGCCAACATAGATATAGTAAAGATCAAGGATGTTTCTAATTCTGTAGCTCAAAATGTCAATCCCCTAATAGAGGAGAACATGAAGAAGATATTGTTAGACACCACCACCAAGGCACAACTATGCAGTCATCATGTATTGGTGAGTGTAGATGAAATTAAGAATTTAGAAAAGACATCCATAGAGGAAGGAAATCAAGCCATAACTCAAACTCCTAAATTTACTATGGTACAACCTACAATTCCCATTGTAGTGTACAAAATGTGTCAGTGCAAGAAGTTGCTACATAAGCACAGGAAGGGACACAATCTCAAATAGGTTAGGAAGATACTTCTATACCTACAACACAAACTCAAGGTGCAATTAAGATTAAAAAGAAAGAAAAGAATAGCACTGAAGAGTTAGTCTTGACTACCAAGATTGAGGAGCAATTAGCAATACAAACAGTAGTTACTTTTCCAGAAACTGGTACTCCTCCAAGTCAAGCTCTTCACAGGTCGACTATAGAAGGTACACCACTGTAGTCATCAAGGCCTAGTCCTATCACATCCAAGGTAGATGAAGTTACATCATATGGTGATGTCAACTTGGATGAGGTGATTATGTTGCCAAAATTTGATCTTGAAAAAATCACTATTGAATAGATGAGCATACTTCAAGATGCTCTTGCAAAGAGAAAGAACCAAGTACTTCTTAGAAGGGAGCATAGGTAGAAGTAGGCATTGCAAGATATCAAGGAAATATTTCTTGATGCATTTAGCCTACCTACACCTACAAAAGGCAAGCCTATCATGGAGTAGTTGGAAAATATAGTAGAGTAGGTAAATGATACTGACCTAGATTCAAATGTTGAGCTACTTGAATGGAATGAGAGGAAATTTCAAAACCAAGTCAATGAAAAGATATCAAGTGCCATTGCACTTAATTAGGTTGAGTTAGCAACCAAAATTGATAGTTTAAAGAAATTTTTAGAGAATATTTTCTCACTTTACATCAAGTTATGTGATACAATCCTATTCACACAAGAAGTGTAGTGTCATATTACAAATTTGAAGGGACATATGAAGCTAACAAGTACTACTCTACCCAATTCTCCAACTTGGAGTCAAAAGCACTTTAGGAATTTGATGAATTCCCAAGGTCAATTAGTATACCTACATGCTTAAGATGCAAATATTTGGGCCACACTAATAATAATTTAATTAATGCTAACCCCACACATGGACATATTACATAAGGAACTAGCCTTTACAAAAATACTGAGTTAGCCATCCAAATTAAATCATTAGAGGTAGCTTGTGATAACTGGGATGCAAATTTAAAGATCATACTTGAGGTCCATAAACTTTTCTTGGAAAAACACACTATATGTGTATAATCCTTTGACATCAGTGTCAAAAAGGGGGAGTAATAATTTTTTCACAGTAATAAGTTTTGGGGGGAGATCAAACAAAATGGGATTCAAAGACAAAAATAGAGCACAACACAATTCAACATATGCATATTTACTCAAGAGGAGTATAGGTTCAAATTTAGAATAGTACAATCAACTTAGGGGGCGTTATAAGATTTTGAGGTATGATTGTTAAGTCCCAATTTTGAAATTTTGAAATTGTTTACATATGTCGAACAGAGATAGTGAGTATCTGAGTTATGCTCATAAGTTAAGATTATTCATGCATGACCAAGCATTTTTGCCACTCATGCCAAAGGGGGAGATTGTTAATCTCACATTGGTTTTGAAATATGAGTGTCTGTACACTTAATTCATTTACAAGTTAGAACTCAGTTCATGTTGAACAAGTAACGCATGTCGACCATAACATGTCAAATAGTACATGTTGAGTGAGATACTTAGTATGTGCCAAGTCACTCAAGTGCCAAAAAAATAGATGATATTGAGTGATTCAAATGTCAAGTAACCAATGGATTCCAAGTCATTTAGATGCCAAGTTACAACATTGAAATTGCAGTTGATGCCATGCATCAGGGACTTCAAGTGCTGAGTAATAAAGTTTTGACATAGTTGTTTGTAATTGCACAAAATACTATGTAAACCATTTTGGAGCTGACTTAAGGATTATTTTGTAAGAATGAATATTTATTTAGAATCCCTATACAATAAATGTAGCCAATCAGTTAAAGGGGAGGATTAAGTAGTTAGATGGCTGAATTACAATCATTGATTCATACCTATCCCTAAATCACCTAGGTGTTCTTAAGGAGGAAACACCCTAAAGTTTTTATGAATTTAAAAGGAGAAAAGAGAGAAGTTTGCATGCACAAACAGAGCATTCATGGTGACTAAGTAATTTTGAAGTGAGATACATTGTAGAATCAGTTAAAGAAAAATAGAGAAAAGAGGTTAGAGGATAGAAGAGATCAATCTAATAAGTGGGGATCAAGTACACATCAAGACAGGGGTGATATGTTATCTAGTAGTAGAGTGCTAACTACATGATCATTTCTACAACATTCTAATAGGTGAATTAGTTAAATCTCTTAACAGATTAGACTTAAGAGGCTATTGTAAATCCTTTAATAGGGTGCTTACTTCATTGTAGGTTAAAGTCCTTTTACCAGGCACACTTCTAATAGGGTGTTCAAATCCTTTAACAGAGTAAGATCTAACAATATTGTAAGCCTTTGATAGGGAAAACCTTTCACAGGGTAGATCATGTTTCATGATGAAACATTGTAACCTTAATTGGATGCTTCAACACTATAGTAGTGAAGATTTGTGGGTGTCATCCCCACCCCAATTTTTCCTTCTCATTGGATGGTTTTTGGGTGACCAAATATCTTGTGTCATACATGTCTTGAATGTTATTTTCTTTCATAATATGTATGAATATGTTTAGCTAGCTATTTCAATTTACATGCAAATTGTGAGGTGGATGTGTGGTGAATGAATTTATGATTAACGTTTAAAAAAACTAATTCCCCACCTGCTGCCCTCCCCCCCCCCCCGCTCAAAGTTTACTTTCCCTATTGTATTTCCAACACTCTCATCACTAATATTGTCTCTATACTCATATGTAGTGTAACCATACTTGTGAAAATTGTATAAACATCCATTAAATGTATGAGGACTAGTGATTATCAGTCAACTCCTACAAATATGATAAATATTTCCATAATTGAAATAGATAGGTTTTTTTTTTTTTTTTGCTAGTATTTCTTGAATGAACCTTTAGGTCTTGTTGTGGATCCTTAGACTTAGATGAATATACAACTTCAAATATGGTTTGAATAGTGTATCCAAGATCAATTGTGTATTTTTATTTCCTCTAACTATTCAATTGTTTAGTAAGCTTTGTGAGCTTTGATTAAGATTCCTTAGTTTCTCATTGGATTCTTCCTTAGTCTTTAGTTATTTCTTTAGTTCCTCACTTCCCTCAATATTTCATTATCATTCAAAACTTACATATTTTCTTCATCAACATCATGCATTTTTCTCTAAAGCAATGCATTCCTCTCTCTTTATTTGTTGATCTCTTCTTCTTTTTTTAATCCATCTTCAAAAAATTTCTTTCTATCTTCAACATACTTCTTTCCATATTTAGTAGCTCTTTTTTCCTTCTAGATTTTCATGCAAAGTGATAGCCTCAATTTGAAGTTGTTTTTATATTTTTTCAATGTCTTTGTTACGTTTCTCATTCTCATCCATTATACCTATTATTGCCTCTTTACATTCATTAGATCCTCTAGCTTTTGAAAGTTGCATTATGTACTCTTATCTTTCATTGACTTTTTGGCTCAGTTCCTTTATTTTTTCAAGAGAATTCTTCAGTTTGACCCTTAACTCCTAATCACTTTGTTTTCATATTCAAGGTCCTCATCATACATATATCTATCCATGTCACCTTTTAGGGATTTTTTAGCAAGCAATAATATTTTATCCCAAAGTACCAAATCTCTAATACCAATTATTGGTATTTAAGAGTACCAAGAGGGGGGTTAAGAAGTGCAAATAGGTAGCCTACCACTTCAACTAGTAATACAATTACCCTTAACAAAAAATTTTGAATATATAACAACTAACAAATGTAATACAATATAAATAAATAAAATCAAATATCCACACAATCATTACACATGTCACAGTGATTATTATACATGAAAACCCTCAGGTAGAAGGAGAAACCCATGGTAGGGATGACACTAATAAGACCTTCATTTAGTGATGCCTCACCTTAGCCCATCATAGCACAACTATTTATTTTCATTTTGGACACTTTAAATTTTTAGGCCTTATTATACTTTAGACTTACTTGGGATAGTTATCTAGACTATTGGGCACCATGTAATGATTACCATATGATACTTATTTATGATGATTAGGACTTATTATATTGATTAATGATTAAATTATATTCATTTTATTGTTTTCTTATTCTATTTATGCCTATGTAATCATGTTTTACAATAAATGCTAGAAGAAATATATCATGTTTAGTTGATGATGCACATTGGTTTAGAAATAGAAAAATGTTATTTGAAAATTGATTGAGAAAAGGTTCATGTTTTGATTCAGTTTTGAATGTATAATTGATTTAGGATGTAAATATGTATTTGATTTATTTATCTTAGACAACTGATAAGCAATTTGAGTGTGCAAGAAATAACCATGGTAAAAATGGAGAACCAAGACTATACCTTTGTATCAACTAAGAATGTCAAGGCTAGATCTAATAAAGAGATCTTAGCCTCGTTGTTTAGTATTTTACTTTGTGAATGTAATGTGAATGACTATTTTAGACTAGATTTATTTGTTTGAAAATTGATTTGTCACTCATAATGTAAATTATATTTTAAGTGTCACTTGACTCTTGTTTTTATGTGTATAGTGGCAAGTCGAATTGAGATATTGCAAAAGACACCCAACTTTCAATAAACTAATTAGGAATGTTTAAGTTTAACTCAGTTGCATAGTATTGTCTTATGAAAATTAGATTAAATTAAAACTTCAATTTTAGGGTGACTTTAGAGGGGATTATTAGAGTCCTAGAGCATTCTTTTAGTAAAATTAACTTACCTACATCTTAGTACTATAAGTTAGGGCTCTAATTTTGACCTTATTAATGTGAAATTCACTTTTATGACCCTTTTAAAATCCCATTTACAATGTATTCCAAAAATTGGAGTTATCTCAGCCAACTTCCCATCTCCTCTACCCTTGTTCGAGTTTACTTCAAGGAAGGATTCATGGGTAGAGTGATAGTAAGATTTTAGATTTCTACTAGAGTGGAATTTGAAATCAGAGTGGTTGTTCACTCACTCTCTAGTTTTTGAGATATGGTGGAATTGGGAGTTTTTCCAAGCAAGGAAAAGGGATAACTCTTCTCAATTTCTTCATTTTTTATAGCTTGTGATCAAGGTTGGTGGATTTTTTCATGGAATAAATCTCATGTATATGGTTGTTTTCATTATGTGATTATAGCAAGAAATTTATGTGAATGCATGTGTATTGTAAAATTTATTCATGTTCTGTGGTATTGGGTATGCTATATTTTCTTTGCTTCTTTTATATTTTTTATTTTTTCTAGCATGATGTTCATGGGTGTTAAAGGAAATCTTTCACCCTAGGAAGAGAAGAAGTGGCCTTTGGCTGAAGGAGTTAGTTGGGAATTTTCCTAAGTGCAAAGTCTCTTCCTTGCCAGGAAGAGGGACAATCATAAAGTATGGGCTTCATATGCCAATAAAATGTTTTGCACTTTGGGGGAGATAAGGGGAGAACTTTTTTAAGAAATGGTATTTTTTTTGTATGCCTTGTGAAGGCAATTTGATTATTTGGCTTCTCCTCATGGTTTAGGCACACCTTCACCCATCGTTTTGGTTGCTATGGTAACCTATTGTGTAATCTCAAATGGGATTTTCAATGTTTTAATTTGTAAATATTGTTTTGTGAGATTGTGCTTGTATGTTACCTAGTTGGACTTTGTTCTCCAATCTCAGTGGATGGTCTCATAGAGAGCTAGGTTGGAAGGTGAGCTCTCCATGGTTTCATTTGTTGTTTCTATAGGATTCAAAGTGGATTTGTATTGAAGAAGAAAAAAATTGGAAGATTGCATTATATATTGGAGTTTTTAAGATGAAATATAATGAGTCCTTGTAAAGTTATTGTGTTGTATAAGATCACATGTTGATCCTCATTTTTATAATTGTGATTCAATGAGATGTATCTAAAAGAAATTGTAATATTAGAAGTAGAATTCAATGTTGTGCATGCATTCTCCCTCTGAATGCTTTCTTGAAAATGACTAAAAAGTTATTAAAAGTTTCTTTCCTTATATTCAAACAATAAATAAAAATTATTTAAAAATGCATTTCAAATTATAGCAAAAAGTTGATATTGAATTTATATGAGTTCTTTAAATGTTTAAGAAAATTTAGTTAGTATATATTGTGTGTGTCTTATTCAAATTTTGGGCATGACATTTTGGAGAGCCTAGTTTAGAAAATGTTTGGGCAAAAATGGGTTCATGTTAAGTATAGAAATATACCATTCCTTATATTTGGGTATGTTTATTTTTCAAGTTTAAAGATAGATTTATATCATTTAAAAAATGAATTATTAAATGTATTAGTAAAGGTGGAAAAAATTTTAATAGTGTTTTAAAATATTTCATTACCTAGCTTCAAAACCCACATCTTAGAAAAATGACCGGGTTACTAAAATGTGTTTAGATCTCATGTAAAAAAAGGCAAAAAAAATTCATGTGAAAACCTCCAATAGCCACCTATAGGATTTTGTAAATTGTATGGGGAAATTGTATTAAATCTCTCTAAAGAAAAAATAAAGAGCACTAAATAAATTTCCTGATAAACTCTTAGATTTATCCTATGAAAAAGGTAGAGATATAAAGTCTAAATTTAAAAATAGTTGTCAAAGTAAATTTTTCAAATTAGTTATGTATTCAAATCAATATTCTCGTGTAAAAATAATAATCTATATTTAGAAATATCTAATAGTCTATATTTTATTCCTACCTATATGCCTATAATTGAGGCAATATAAGTGTTTGTTATAAAAAAGATTCCTACCCTTGTATGTAGGTAAATGGTGCAGGAGCACCTAGGCTAACTCCTAGTCCTAGTTTCACATTTTGGTTTTTGGATTTTACTAACCTTAGACAAGTCATTTGGTTGTGTTTTGACATTATAAGGTCATGTGTGTTTCTCCTTGATAGATTTGACTAGGCCAAATCCATTATAGTTGTTTAAGCTTACCTTGTGTTTTGGTTGTTAGGAAGATTAGGGATATGGATTTTATACCCTAGAGGTCTAAGGAAGGTATGGTTTTGAAATTATTTTTTCCTCTATGATGTTTTTGCATCATTTTGCATAGGTTGGAGGTCATACATTGTCATTTGGCACAAAGATGGGAAAGATGTCAAAAAGATGTAAATTGTGGCAAAAGTTGTCAGTTAGGAAAAATTGGTCCAAATCATGTGATTTGACACTCTAAAGGATAAAACATGCCTATAAATCATAAATATATCATAATGGACCCACTTTTAAGTTTCCAAGCGATGGATGTCAAAATTGCTAGGAGATGCAAAAATTGTCAACAACTTTGAAAAGTTGCTTAACAAGATTTTGATAAAAATGTTGCATTTTCAAGTGAATGAGGTTGATATTTAGGATAACTATCTAAAACCTCTTGATGAACCTATAAAAGCATGAATCATACCCATTCCAAGGGTTGGATTTTGTAAAGAGTGAATTTTGAAACTAGAAATCAATAAAATATTATTCCAGGATTATCAATTTAAGGCTTTTTTATGGAATGAGAACTTTAATTGATTATTCAACTTCTATTTTCATTTGATATTTTTATTTCATGATATTAAAATAATTTTTATTATTATTGAAAGTTAGTTGGATTTCTTTTGTTCAAATTTTGAAAATTATTTGTAATTAGACAGTTTTGTTGTTTTAATTTGGCATTTTTTTGTGAAAAATGGCTCCCCTTAAATCCTCCCATAGAATCATCATGGCCTTGATGTAAATTGAATTGGATTCTTTTTTAAATGTATATATAAAAGGAGAGGCTTAGACAAACTGGTTTTCTATATTTCAAGTGATTTCCTAGGAAAGCTTTCAATGCAAGGCTAGGCAATCACAGTGCTTGCAAGATGAACATGATGGATTGAATGTATTGGATTATTCAATATGAGAGTTTCAAAAGGAGGAGTTATGTGTGAGGAATCTATTTGTGCAAGGAGAACTTTCCTAGACAAGTTTTTCTATGCATTCCATGAGACCCTAGCAGGTGTTGATTGGACATGCTTAAAACCCTTATTTTTAGGCATAAAAGTAGTAACGAGGTGTACGGCTAGGTCAAGGAACTGAGACCCACAAAATCTTGTAGTATTTCCAAAATGGTATTTATATCTAAGGTTGGTTTTCCACCTTGTTAAGATAAATTTGTAGTTATATCCCAAAAAATAACTTTGGAGGCCTAATTAGGTCAATTTTGCTAAGTTTGAAGGAATTGATAAGGAGTATTATGGATTTTGAAGCCAGAAGTTTGGTAGAGTTTTAAAATCCCTCAATTTGAGTCCCTCACTCCTGATTGAAAATAGAATGTCCATTTTTTATAAAGTTGCAAGTTTAGGGAACAAGTTGGAATGTCCCTACGATGAATGCAAGTTGTAAAATCATTAGTGTAATTTGATAGTGAAGTGTGGAGGGAAGGATAGATATCCTCTTGAGGTTAGGGTGATAGAGGGGAACCCTAGTAGACTAGGAGAAAGCCTAGGTAAGTCATTAATTAAGGAAAGGGCTTATAGAATCTATTTTACATCAGATTGGTATCAAAGCCACCAAAGATTTTGGGGTGAGTGGCTTGTCTTTTTATACTAAAGAGTTAGTAGGGAAGGAAGACATGGTGACCAATGCAGAACTTGCCAAGGAGATGAAGGAGTAAAAGGAGAGCAATAGGCTCCTAGAAAAAATAGTAGAGGAGATTAAGATGAAATTGGAGGAAGTTGCCAAGGTAACCGAGAATACATATCAAGAAGGAGAAACTAATGATAAAGGTAAGGGAAATGTTGATAAGGAAGACATCATTCCTAAGCTAGACCCTCCATTGACTAAGAAGAAATTCCTAAAATCCATCAAGTCATTTGGTTAAAATGCCCTAGAAGGAGTCCCTTTTTTAGTGGGAAGAAGGACCATGAACTTTTGATGGAATGGGTTGAAGGGATGGAAAACCACTTTGAGTGTAAGGCAGTCACTAGATCACAAAAGGTCAAGGTAGCCAAATCTAGACTAAGGTGATCAACACTAACCTGGTGGAAATATCTCCAAGAAGAGAGGGAGAATATGGGAAAGAGACCAAATGTAAATTGGAAAGCTATGGTGACTAAGGTATGGGAAAAATGCGTACCTAAAGACTATGAATTTCAAATACATAAGAAAATGAAAAGCTTAAATAAAAAACATATGGATGTGGCAACATATACTAAAGAATTTTAGAAGTTATGTTTGAGATTAGGGACTCAAGAAGAAGAGCCTATTAAGGTGGCTAGGTATCTAGGTGGGTTGAAGTGGAACATGCAAGAAGAAATCAACCTATGGACACCTACAATAGTCCATAGATGTTTTGAATTGGCACTAATAGTGGAAGAAAAGAACAAAAAGAAATAAGATACAAATTTTAGAGGCAAAGGTAGAGGCAGAGATGGTAGGAATCAAATAGGTTATGGTGGTAGAGGTTTAGACTCAAGAATCCAAGGGGAAACTAAGTGGATAGAAAAATAAGAAGGGAATTCCAATAGAGGGAGTTTTAGTAGGGGAAGAATCTCTAAGAATGGTGGAAGAGAAGGAAGCAGAAACCAAGGTAGAGGATCCTACTTTACAACCATGAAGTGCTATAATTGCAACTAGATGGGACACCTTTCATATAGATGCCCTGAGAAAGGTTATACTTCCTAAGGGAATGTGAAAATAGTCAAGTATGTGCAAGAAGAGTCCAGTAACAACAAAAAACCATTTGAAATAATCATAGAATTAGAAGAAGAGGAAAATCTAATGATAAGGAGGACATTGATTAAGGAACCCATAAAGGAAGAACCAAGCCAAATAAGATCACTATTTAGGATGAAATTCAAGATGATGGGAAAAGTGGGTAAGGTCATTATAGACTCAGAATCTACATATAATATCATGTTAGAGGAGGCGGCTAGCAAACTGAATATGAAAAGAATTCCACAATCCCTATAAGGTTATATGTCTTAACAAGGGGTAACATGTTCCTATAAGTGAACAAGCTTGGGTTGAATTATCAATAGGAAGGTATAAGGACAAGGTGTTATGTGAAATTCTACCTATGGATGCATGTCACCTTCTGCTAGGAAGGCCATGGTAGTTTGATAGACAAGCAATGAATGATGGAGCCAAACAAGCATACTCATTCAAGAAATATGGTGTGACATTCAAGATCCAATATTTAATAGAAGAAGAGATGAAATATCCAAGTCCTAATGCCCTCACGGTGGGTGAAAAAGAGTTCTTAAGGACCTTGGAAGAAGGAGAAGGAATAGAGTTTTTCTTAGTATTGAAACCCAAACAAGAAGTTATTGACAAGGCAGGAAAGAAAATAGAGTTACCTAAGGAAGTGAAAGAAATGCTTGGAGCCTATACAAGGACATTTTTAGTGATGGACAACCTACTACCCTACCTCTTAAGAGACCTATTAGCCATCAAATTGACTTTATCCCAAGAACCACCCTTCCTAACAAAGTTTCCTATAAGATGACCCCTCAACAAAATGAGGAAATTGCCAAGAGAATTTGAGAACTCTTACACCAAGGCCTAATTAAAAAAAGTATAAGTCCTTATTTTGTGCCCACTATTTTAGTACCTAAAAAGGATAGTAAAAAGGGGAGTACTTGGAGACTTTGTACTAATTCAAGAGCCATAAATAGGATCAGCATTAGGCATAGGTTCCCAATATCAAGGATTGAAGACCTAATGGACTATTTAGGGGAAGAAAGGTAATTTACTTAGATAGATCTCAAAAGTGGCTATCATAAAATTAGGATAAATGAAGGGTATGAATGGAAAACAACCTTCAAGACCATAGAAGGTTTGTATGAATGGCTTTTAATACCATTTAGCTTATCAAATGCTCCATTTACTTTTATGAGGCTTATGAACAAGGTATTGAAGGATTACACTAGTAAGTTTGGTGTTGTCTATCTAGATGACATATTGATTTTTAGTAAAACTAAAGAGGAGCATATTAAACATTTGTAAATTATTTTCAAAAAATTGCATTAGGAAAAGCTAATGATAAATTTGGAGAAGTGTGACTTCATGAAGTAGGAGCTAGTGTACATTGGGTTTATTTTGTCTCAAGGGAATCTCAAGATGGATCAAAGTAAAGTGGATGCCATCCTAAATTGACCTACTCCCAAAGTTTCAATAGAGGTAATAAGTTTTCATGGTTTTTCCCAATATTATAGGAAGTTTATCAAACATTTCATGGTTATTTGTGCTCCTACGTTAGACACTATCAAAGGTGGGATGAAGACAAAGTTTCATTGGACCCCACAAGAAAATGATGGGTTTGAGACACTCAAGAAGAGAATAGCTACTCAACACATTCTTGTTCTACCTAGTTTTGACAAACTCTTCATAGTGGAGTGTGATGCTAGAAATGTGGCAATTGGGGCAGTCCTACGCCAAGAAGGAGGACCAATCACTTTTCATAGTGAGAAGCTCAATGATGAAAAGAGGAAGTAATATTCCTATGACTTAAAGTTATATTCTCTAGTCCAAGCTTTAAGGAAGTGGAGGCATTACTTGTTTCTAAAGGAGTTTGTGGTATATTTAGATAGTCAAGCCCTCATCTTCCTAAATTCCCAACAAAAACTTAGTAGAAAACACATGAAGTGGGTGGAATACCTACAAGCCTACACATTTAACATCAATCACAACAAAGGAGTGCAAAATAAGGTAGCTGATGCCCTAAGTAGGAGGCTCCTCATAGTGTGAGAGGTTTAATTATAGAGCATTGGTATTGTAAGCTTCAAGGACCTATATGCTAATGATGAAGATTTTGCAACCATTCACAAGGTATGTAAGGAGTATAAGAATGACTTCCATAGTGATTTTTTTTATTGCACTTTGAAAAATGGTTTTTTTTTTAAAGGTAGTCAACTATGTGTCCTAGGGGATCAATGAGGGAAAATTTGGTTCAAGAAAAGCACAATGAGGCACTTAGTGGTCATTTTGGGGTCAATAAGACTCAAGATTTAGTCATTAGGTAATACTTTTGGTCTAAAATGAATAGGGATATTAGACAGTATGTTGAATGTTGATTGGTATGTCAAAAGGAAAAATGCACATTTTCCAATGCAGGTCTTTATCAGCCCCTTCCAATTCCTAGAAGACTATGGGAGTGCTTAAGTATGGACTTTGTGGTAGGGTTACCAAGGATTAAGAAAGGATTTGATAGTATTTATGTTGTAGTGGACAGATTCAGCAAAATGGCACATTTTATTCCTTGTAAGACTATCCATGATGCTTGTCAGATTGTACATTTATTCTTCAAAGAGGTGGTAAAAATCCATGTTTTATCTTTGAGTATTATTTTTGATAGGGACACAAAGTTCATGAGCCATTTTTGGAAAACCCTATGGCACAAACTAGGCACCAATATATCTTTTTGGGTATGACTATCATCCTCAAACAAATGGTCAAATTGGGGTCATAAATAGGATTCTTGGTAACTTGATAAGGTTCCTTAAAAATGAATATGGTCAAGTTTGGGATCAACTCATTGGGCAGGTTGAATATGCATATAATGATACAGTCAACAGATCAACTAGTGAGAGCCCTTTTGGAATTGTTTATGGGTTGCATCCTAGAGGAGTGTTTGAACTAAGAGAGTTCAAGGATGGTGCATAAGGTAGTGGATATGCTAAGTACTTTTCCAACTCCATGAGGGAGGTCCATGAAATAGTAAGGAAGATCCTAACTGAAAATACTAAGAAACTCAAGCATAAAGTGGGTGATAGTAAGAGAGATATGCAATTCCAAGTTGGGGATCTTGTGATGGTTCATCTAAACAAAGCAAGGTTGCAAAATGGATTTCCTTGTAAACTTCATATCAGAAGGTTGGGACCTTGTGCAATCCTATCCAAGTAAGGGAACAAATGCCTACAAGGTGGAACTTCCTGAAGACATTAGGTTGTCACCATTTTCAATGTTGTTGATCTGATTTGGTACAAAGGCCTTGCTCTAGAAGTTGATCATATACTTAAGGAATGCACTCAAGATGTAGAAGACCTAAACTTAACTCCTCCACCACCTAAGGCAACTGAAAAGGTACTTGACTTGAGGGTTTACAAGAAGACTAGGACTACAACTTATTGAGATCTTGTCAAGTGGCATGGCCAAGAAGATGTAGAGGCTACTTGGATCAAGGAAGAAGACTTCAAGAATTTGGTCATAGACTTCAACTTTCTCAATCCAAGGGTGTATTAAAATATATTTTTTGGGGAGTGTCATGTAGGAGCACCAAGGCTAACTCCTAGTCCTAGTTTAACATTTTGTTTTTTGCCTTGTACTGAGATTAGCCAAGTTAGTTTGTTGTGTTTGGACCTTACAAGGTCATGTGTGTGTCTCATTGATTGATTCGACTAGGCTAAATCCATTCTAGTTGTTCTTAGTTATTTTTGCTTACCTTGTGTTTTGGTTGTTAAGAAGATTAGGGGTATGGGTTTTATACCCTAGAAGTCTAAGAAAGGTATGGTTTGAACTTATTTTTTCTTTACATCTATTTGCATAGGTTGGAGGTCATACATTGTCATTTTCCATAGAGATGGGAAAGATGTCAAAAAGATGTAAAGTATGGAAAAAGTTGTCAATTAGGAAAAATTAATCAAAATTATGTGAGTTGATTCTTTGAAGGCTAAAAAATGCCTAGACATCATAAATTGGTCATAATGGACCCGTGTTGAATTTTCCAAGTAATGGATATCAAAATTGCTAGGAGATGCAAAAGTTGTCAACAACTTTGAAAAGTTGTGTGACAAGATTTTGACAAAATGTTTCATTTTCAGATGAATGAGGTTGATAGTTAGGATAACTATCTGAAACCTCTTGAGGAACCTATAAAATCATGAAGGATACCTATTCCAATGGTTGGAGTTTGTAAAGAGTGAATTTTGAAACTAGAAATCAATAAAGTATTATTCTAGGATAGTCAATTTAAGGGTTTTTTTATGGCATGAGCACTTTAGTTTATTAGTGGACTTTTGTTTTCATTTGATATTTTTAGTTCATGCTCTTATAGTACTTTTTTTTTAATATTGCAATTTGGTAGGAGTTCTTTTGTTCGCAGTTTGAAAATCATTTGCAATTAGACAATTTGTAGTTCTACTTTGGCATTTTTTGTGAAAAATGGTTCCCCCATGAATCCTCATCATGTAACCATCATAGCCTTGAGGGACATGGAATTGGAGTCTTTGTACAATATATATACAAAATGAGAGGCTTAGAAAAACTGGTCTTCTATGTTTCAAGTGATTTCAATGCATGGCTAGGTGATCACAGTGCTTGCAAGATCAATTTGATGGATTGAATGTATTACATAGTTCAATCTGAGAGTTGTAAAAGGATGAGGGATGTGTGATGAATCCATGTGTGGAAGGATAAGTTGCTAAGATAATTTTTTCTATGCATTCCATGAGACCCTAGCAGGTGTTGATTGGAAATGCTTGAAACCCTTATTTTTAGGCATAAAAGTAGCAAGGGGGTGTACGGATAAGTCAAGGACCTAAGACCCACAAAATCTTGTAGAATTTCCAAAAGGGTAGCCATATCTACAGTTGGTTTTCCACCTTTTTAAGATAATTTTGGAGTTGTAGTCCAAAAACTAATTTTGGAGGTCTAATTCAACTAAGCCTAATTAGGACAGTTTTGCTAAGTTTGAATGGTCGATAAGGAGAGTTTGGAATTTTAAAGCTAGAAGTTTGGTAGAGGTATAAAATCCCTTATATTGAGTCCCTCACTACTGATTGAAAGTAGAATGTCCATTTTTGATAAAGTTGTGAGTTTAGGGAACACATTGGAATGTCCCTAGGATGGATGCAAGTTGTAAAATCTTTGGTGTAACTAGATGGTGAAGTGTGGAGGGTAGGATAGATATCCTCTTGAGGTTAGGGTGACATAGGGAAACCCTAGTAGGCTAGGAGAAAGCCTAGGTAAGTCCTTAGTGAAGGTAAGGGCTCATAGCATCTAGTTTACATCAATAAATGAGTTAGTAGTTAAATGTTGACACATGTGGGAGATTACATTAGAAAATCCTATGCATTAAAAAAAATCTATAACGAGTATGTGTCATAGAACTTTTAATTAACCCTTTATTTATGCTTATAGTTATGGCAGAGTAAGTGTTTGCCTTTTGGCCATAAAATAAATAATCATAGTTATTTCATGACCTATCACTATCATCTTTAGCATGTGAATTTATTATTATTTTTTATAAATCCCATTTGAGGGGACCCTCAGTGGGACCCATCCCCTACCTATTCTCCCATATGTGATGAAAGGACAAGCCACTTATGTTATAAAACAAAAGTTTTTAAAAAAAAAAATTGTTTGTTTCACCCACATTAAGTGGGGAGGGCACTGAGGTTCCCTTGGGACCTACAGCCCCACGTGGGAAGCCACAGGGTTCCCAACCTCTGCCCACCTAAAAAGAAGGTGCATTAGGGATTAGGTAAGGGGGGGTTATATTTTATTATATTATATTTTATATATATATATATATATATATATATATATATATATATATATATATATATATATATATATAGTATTATTAGTTTATTAATATTGAAATCATTTACAAATATTATGCTCATTTAAGCAACATGAGAATTATAAACTTATTCGAGCTCCTTTTGAGCAACCACACTAGAAACAACATTTGGAAGACCAAGAGTTACAACTTAGAATCCACCTTTTACAATGAGACAAATACAACCAATAGAAAACCAAGAGTCACAACTTAGAATTCCACAAAGATGTCCCTCTTGGGATTTCAACCAGGGTCTCTACAATGAGAACTCATTGCTTCAACCAACTAAGCTAAACCCCTTGGACCAATATTATTAGTTTATTTTATTTATATATATATATATATATATATATATATATATATATATATATATATATATATATATATATATATATATATATATATATATATATATATATATATATATATATATATATTGTGTGTGTGTGTGTGTGTCTGATATTCTATTGAATTTATAAAAAATGGTATGTTATGAATTTAATATATAAATATAATGCAATATAGTAGTTCCTTTAAAAATATTGTCATTACAAATACTATTATCAAGATTAAAAAATATTATTAAAATGAATTTAATTATTATTTATAAATTATGATCAAACTAGATCAAGTTTAATTTATGATTTATTTATTTTCATTAAGAAAACTTTCAACTTAAATCATTAGGGTTTGTAAATTATGGTTTTTTTTTGTTAATGCTATTGAATATCAAGACAAATAATTAATTATTTAAAGAATAGTGCATTGGTATATTGACCATGGAATTGGATTGTGTAAGTAAAGTAATATTGATAAACATTAGAGAACTATGATCCACCTTACTAATGTCAAATCAAGTTTCTCTTGAGTAACAAAATTTAGGAATATGGATTTAACAATCGATTTTCTAAAGTGACCTTAGTGGAAAAATACATCAACATGAATGCTTTCAATTGTAAGTTAAATAGTGGTAAATAAACTTCATGACCAACCTTAACCCTCAAGATAGTAAACTTCGATATTATGTAATAGAAAATTGAAACAAGATTTGTATGATTTCTCAACATAAGTGTTTATCTTGTACATAGAAAACTTTTGATTTCATTGTTAATGTAGTTCCTTATCAACTCGGTGATGTAATTGTTAACCTAATAATTTCCTTTAAAATTAGTATGTGAGAATTGAACAACAATAGTAGACACTTCATTAGTAAATTCCAATCAAGGTTATCATAAACTTAAATTTGACCCCTTAAATGTATAACTCGTACTTGCAGCTTATATATTGAAAATTTTACTACTCAAATATCAACAAAGTACATATAATTAAAAAAAGTAGCTACTCTTAAAATAGTAAATGATCAATTAACTCATTATATTTCAAATTATTTAAAAACATTAATCTTTGTGTAGGATTTCATTCTTTACTCGAGCGTGATGAGGTGATCGAGGTAGTCAACAAGGTAGGGCTCCTAGAGCCCCCCATTTGGCTAACACTAGAGAGAAGGAGGTTGACATTTCTAGAGGGGATCATATACCCCCTCTTGATCCACCTAAAAACCCAAACTAGGTTATTTTGGATGCTCTACATAATCTAATTGGAGTAGTCCAGCAAAGGTTACCACTAGTGCCTAAGTAGCAGATGTTAGGTAGCCATAGGAAAATGGCCAAAAAGAGGAGTAGTAGCCCTCCACCTAGTCATATTTAGGGTCATGGAGAACATGAGGAGTCAGTTCATTATCTACTACCACATCCTAAGCTATTGGCTTGCATAGTGGAGAGAGCTCCTAGAGACACAAGAGACAAGATTAGGGAGTAAATGTGACTCCAACCTCTCATATTTAAAGGAGATATGGAAGATGTGGAAATAGATGAATGGTTATAGATTTGGTAGTGATGCTTTGGATTGCATCCTTATGGGAGAAATTTGAATGTGTGACTTGCATTGTATCTTCTCTGAGACTCATTCTATCTAGTGGAAGCAAGAGGAGGCCTTAGGTGAGTAAATGTTGGCACACTCTCATGGGAATCATTTCTAAGTAGATTTAGGCATAGGTACTTATCAAATCATTTTAGAAAGAGATAGTTGGAGGCCTTCCATGATCTTTAATAGAGAGGTCTTATAGTATCATAGTATGAGTGTAGGTTTCTTGAGAAAATTCCCTATGTTGAGTACATGAAAGATGAGAAACTATATATTCATCATTTTTCTAAGGGTCTTAATGCACCTCTCTAGGATTCAATGTCTTTCTTTCCCTACTACTTTTAGAGAGGTAGTTGAGACAACCCTAGTTTTAGGAGATATCCATAAAAGGACATAGAATTAGTTTTAGAATCAGAATACCTTAGGTCAATCTTCAGGACAAAAGAGCTCCCCTTAGAAATGGAATAGAAATCAATCAGGAGGGAACTTTAGAGTTCCACATCCATAGTGGGATAATTTCCTAGGATCATCACAAGGATATAGGGGCTCTAATCCTAAGAAGTAGTGGTAGTCTTAGGGTCCTAGATGACATCAGAAGATAGAGAACACTTATACATAGTTAGGTAGGACTCAAAAGTCTAATAGGGGTGGTTTCAATGGATCTAGTAGAACTGGAGGTACTCAAAAAAATAGATCACAAGCTATTCATATTTAGGCTAAAGGACCATGCTACACTTGTGGTGGTATGGGTCACATTGGTAGAGATTTACCCCAAGCTCCAACATTAGGCTTCTAGAGAGCGGTTACTTTAGAGACCATAGTAGGTGACATGGGAAGGTCTCATGGAGAATTTTTAGTAGTTGATAAGTGCTAGGAAGAGCACCAGGCCACGATAATTGAGGTTGTAGGTATCATACAAGGTAGTCAAGTTTCTTTTCTATTTGATTTAGGAAATACTGACTCTTTTATATCTCCATTTTTGGTGGAGCATTCTGGGCTAGTGTTAGTCTAACAAGATGTCACTTGGGAGGTAGAGTTAGCCTCAAGAGCTAGAGTGTTAGTTAATTCCTTGGTTTGTGGTTGTGAGATTCAAATTGGAGACATGACTACCATGGTTCATCTTCACATTACCTCTTTAGGTACATATGATGTAGGTATTGGCATGGATTGGCTATATGCCCACAATGCCAAGATATATTGTCAACAAAAGATAGGCATGGCACTCCCATAGTGATTTCTAGAGTTTAGAGACTTGTATCTCTTCATATGATATTTTTGATGTAGCTTAGTGATGCATACGAAAGGGATGTCATTTATTTTCCATCACTATTAGTCAGAGGGATGAGGATTCCAAGAAGGAAACTTTTCTTGATGAATTTCCTATCTTACAAGAGTTTGCTAATGTTTTTCCTTCTGAGATTCATTATATGCCTCCACTTAGAGAAGTTTATTTTCACATTGATCTTGTGTCAAGAGTTGAGCTTATATCTAGAGCACCATAAAAGATGACTGCACAGGAACTAATTAAGCTCAAGATTTAGTTAGAAGAGATCTTAGATAAGGGACATATTCATCCTAGTGTGTCACCTTGGGGTGCACCATCATTTCTTTGAAGAAGAAGGATGGATCACTTAGGTCATGAATTGATTATTTGTAACTAAAAAAAGTAACGATTAAAAACTGATATCCAATTCCTAGGATTCATGATCTTTTTTATTATCTTAAGGGTTCCCATTTTCTCTCAAAGATATATCTTAAGTCGATTATCATCAGTGGAGGATTGTGGAGAGTGATATCCATAAGATTGATTTTCACATAAGGTATGGTCACTACGAGTTCACTATGGCACCATTTGGCCTAATGAATACTCTAATTTTATTCATGAGTCTCGTTAATGGGGTCTTTAATGCATTTATAAATAATTTTGTGGTGGTTTTCCTTGATAATATTTTCATTTATTTTTGTGATGAAAATGATCATGAGAAGCACTTGAGATAGGTATTGTAGTTGTTAAGGGAGATTCAATTGTATGGTAGTTTGAAGAAATGTGATTTCTACAAATCTAAGAATCATTATTTAGGTCACATTATCATTTATGATGGGATCTCAGTGGACCCATCCAAGATTAGAGTCATTGTGGATTTTCCAACACCTACCAATGTCATGGAGGTGAGGGTTTTTATGGGATTAATAGGTTACTACAGATGCTTTGATGTGGGATTTTCTTGATTTGCGCATCCCATAAAATACCTTTAGAGGAAGGGAAAGAAGTTTGAGTGGAAAAATAAGTGCGAGAGATTTTCAAGATCTCAAGAGGGCACTTACTAGTGCACTCATTCTTGTAATTCCCGATCCATTAGGGGACTTTGTTCTTTGCACTGATGCTTCTTTGGATGGCATAGGAGTAGTCTTTATGCAAGATGCTCGAGTTATAGCATGAGTCTAGGAATATAAAGACTCGTGAGCTTAATTATCCTACTCATGACCTAGAGCTCATAGTATTAGTTCATGCTTTGGTGAGATGGTGATACTTCCTCTTAGGTCATCATTTTTGAGCTTCAATTAGACCATCAAATTTTATAGTATATCTTTTCTCAGTTCAACTTTAGTGCTGGGTAGAGGAAATAGATGGAGTACCTATGAAAGTATGATTTCAATTTTCATTACATCAAAGGGAAGGAGAATTTGGTTGCAGATGCTTTAAATAGGAGATGTTATGTGATATCATCCATGACTACTAGCATAGATTTGAGAGAGTGTGTCTTATGAATTTTACCTAAGGATAAGTCATATAAAGAGGTTTTTCATATAGTTCATTCTTAAGGATCCCTAAAAGGGAAGTATGCAGATTATGCTTTGGAGTCTAGTGGACTTTTACATCATCAAGGACACATTTATGTATCTTCTACCACTGATTTTCTTGAGTTCATTATATTAGAAGCTCATCAAACACCATATGCAATGAATCCTAGTGTTAAGAAGTTACATTCAGATTTGAGACAATTGTATTTTTGGCCAGGCGTGAGACTTTAGATTGCTAATATTATAGCTACACTTCTTAAGTGCTAGAGAGTGAAGGCAGAGAATAATCATTTGGGAGGACTTTTGAAGACACATGAGATACCTATGTGGAAGTGAGATGTGGTTTCTATGGATTTTATTGTTGGTCTTCCTATGTCTTCTTGCCATCATGATGTTATCTTAGTGACAATTGATACACTGACCAAGATTGCCCACTTTTCACCCATTTGTACTACCTTTACAACACTAGTAGTAGCATAGGTGTTCTTGTGATATGTTGTTAGATGTTATGTCATTCCTTATAAGATCATTTATTATAGGGACTCTCTATTCACATCTTTATCCTGGAGTGAGCTTCAGATAGGTTTGGGTACAAGTCTTAATTTTAGTACAACATATCACCCTCAGATAGATGAACAGATAGAGAGGGTTAATTAGATTTTGGAGGATATGTTCTGGATGTATGTGATGGACCATCAAGTTAAGTGGGATGAGTACCTTCATCTTGTGAATTTTTCCTATAATAATGGACATCATACTTCTATAGGTATGCAATCTTACCAGACTTTGTATGGTAGACCTTATAGGACTCCTTTAAGTTGGGATAGGATTAAGGACAGAGTGTCTATTGGACCATGATTGGTCAGAGACATGGAGTAGTAGGTTGATTTGATTAGACATCATCTTATGGAAGCTCAAGATATATAGAATAAGTATGCATATGTGAAGAGGGTAGACAAAGGCTGCATGGTTGGTGACATACTTTTTCTGATAGTGTGATGCATTTTAGAAAGGGTTCTAAGTTTGCACCTCAATTTGTTGGACTATTTGAGATATTAGGGAAGATGGGACTAGTTGCCTACCATTTAGCCTTTCATACATCCACAATTTGTTTTAATTTCAATATTGAGGAAGTATATTTATGATGAGTCTCACATTATAGATTGGGATAGAAAACTAGCACTAGAGCCCATTCACATTTTGGGCTAACGAATCCTAGCACTTCAAGGCAAAGAGATGGGCTAGGTAGAGTCTAGTCGGATTGTTCTGATGAGGTCATGGGTTCATGGGAGGATGCACCTCAAATGAGATCATGGTTCATGTACCTTTTTGATGAACTCCAAGAGGATGTTCATGTTTCATTGGGAAGGATGTGAGGCCTCACCCCAACCCATCATAGCACAACTATTTATTTTCATTTTGGACACTATATATTTTTGAGACCTTGTTATACTTTATAATTATTTTGGATAGTTATTCAGACTATTGGATACCATGTAATGATTACTATATGATGCTTATTTATGATGATTGGGACTTATTATGATAATTGATGATTAAATTATATTCATACTTATGTTTTCTTATTCTATTAATGGACATGTAATCATGTTTTACTATAAATGTTTGATGAAATATATCATGTTTAGTTGATGATGCACATTGGTTTAGAAATGGGAAAATGTCATTTAAAAATTGATTGAGAAATGGTTCATGTTTTGATTTAGTTATGAATGTAGAACTAATTTATGATGTATATATGTATGTGATTTATTTATCTTGGACTATTGACATGTGGTTTGAGCATGCCATAAATAATCATGCTAAAAACATAGAACCAAGACTATACCTTTGTATTGAATGAGAATTCCAAGGCTAGATCTAATGAAGAGATATTAGCCTTTTTGTTTAGTATTTTACTTTTTTAACATAATTTGTCACTTGTAATGTAAAGTATATTATAAATCTCACTTGGCATTTGTGTTTTTATGTGTATAGTAGCAAGTCAAATTGAGATATTGGCAAGGTATCTTTAATTAAAGTAATTAGAAATATTTAAGTTTAATTCAGTTACATAGTATTATCTTATGAAGGATTAAATTATATTAAATTATACTAAATTAGAACTTCAAGTTTAGGATGACTTTAGAGGAGATTATAAGAGTCCTAGAGTGTTCTTTTAGTAAAATTAACCTACCTACATGTTAGTACTATAAGTTAGGGCTCTAATTTTGACCTTATTAATGTAAAATTCACTTTTATGACCCTTTTAAAATCCCATTTACCAAGTGTTGCGAAAATCAAAGTTATCTCAACCAACTTCCTATCTCCTCTACCCTTAATTGGAGTTTCATTCAAGGAAGGAGTCATAGGTAGAGTAATAGGAAGTGTTTACATGCCTATTAGAATGGAATTTGAAATCAGAGTGGTTGTTCACCCACTCTCTAGTTTTTGAGATCTGGTGGAATTGGGAGTTTTGCCAAGGAAGGAAAAGGGATATCTCTTCTCAAGTTGTTCATTTACCATAGCTTTGGATCAAAGTTAGTGGATTTTTCCATAGAATAAATCTCATGTATGTTGTTGTTTTCATTTTATGATTGTAGCAATAAATTTATGTGAATGCATTTGTGGATTGTAAAATTTATTCATGTTCTATGGTATTGGGAATTCTTGATTGTCTTTTCTTCTTTTCTATTTTTATTTTTGCAAGTATGATGTTTATGTGTGTATAAGGACATCATCCATCCTTGATTGGGAAGTGGTAGCCTTTGGGTGAAGAGGTTAGTTAGGCCTTTCTCTGAGTGTAGAGTCTCTTCCCTAGAAGGAAGAGGGACAAGCATGAAGTATGGACTTGACATGCTAATACAATGTTTTGCACTTTGGGAGAGATAAGGGAAAATTTTATATGAGAAATGTGATTTTTTTTGTATGCCTTGTGAAGATAATTGTATTTATGTATTTGGCTTCTCCTCATGGTTTAGGCACACCTTCACCCATCTCTTTCGTTGCTATGGTAACCTGTTATGTAAGCTCAAATGGGTGTTTCAATGTCATAATCTATAAATATTGTTTTCTGAGTTTGTGCTTGTATGTTACCCTATTGGACTTTGTTCTCCAAGCTCAGTGGGTGGTCTCATGGAGACCTAGGTTTCATTTTTTGTTTCTATAGGTTTCAAAGTGGATTTGCATTGAAGAAAAAAAAGCTTGGAAAAATGCATTATATGTTGGAGTTTTCAAGATGCAATATAATGAGTCCTTGTAAAGTTATTGTATTATAAAAGATCATATGTTGATCCTCATTGTTGTAAGTGTGATGTGTCCAAAAGAAATTATAATATGAGAAGTAAAATTCAATGTTGTATATGCTTTTTCCCTCTAAATTATTTCTTGAAAATGATTTAAAAGTTATCAAAAGTTTCTTTACTTGTATTCAAACGATAATTGAGAATTCTTTTTAAATGGGTTTGAAATCATTGAAAAAATCTGATATTGAATTTATATGAATTCTTTAAATGTTTAAGCATATTTAGTAAGTATGTATTGTGTGTGTCTTGTTCAAATTTTGGGTGTGATCACACATTGTTGTAAATAGGCTTTCCTTATTAAGAGCTACAATTAGCCTTTTTGGGAGTTCACATCGGTAGGAGTCATTAGTACACTATTAGGAGTATAGTGAGATCTACTATGTGTTGTAAATAGGGAATACTAAGGGGGATGAATTAGTGTTCCATAAACATTTTCTCAACTATGGATATTATTAACAATATTTAAACTTTCATAGATGATTAAACTAAGATTTAAACATAAGCATAACACAATACAACTCATCACACCATTATTTGCTAACTAGGAAAACCTTGATGAAGGGAAAACCCTAATGGGGATGGTACCCACAAAATGATCCACTAATAAAAAGTATCTTGTGATCTTGTTAGGAGTACATTTTTTTTAGATAGCTTAGAGGGGAGAGGATGGGAGGTGAATCAGTTATATCCAGTTATCTCACAACCCCTTCAAACATTTCATCACTATCTAAGAAACATTAGCATCAACAATAATTTCACTATATCTAATCACTTGGTACACATATACAGGGTAAGTGCACCAAGATGGTGTGCAAAAAGTAGGGTATAAGTGGACACTATTTTTCTAAAAGTACTAATCTTGGAAGACCCATTTGAGCATCATGCACTCAAAATAAGAAAATGAATAAAACACAAATACTGTAGCACTCTAAGTCTAGTTTCTAGACTACTAAGGCTTTTTTTAAATGGATAATATTAAGAAGGTCAAATCCCACATGCACAAAAAAATATTCCTATTTTTTGCTAAAAAATATAACATAGTTGCTTCCATGTGCTCAATAAAACATATAGTTATATTTAGTATTTTGAAAAATCCTTTGGTAGGATGATAGGTAAGAGTGATCTAGAAGTTGTGTATTTTTTCATAATTTTTTGATGAGTATTTTTTACTCTATGATTTTTTGCAGTGACTTCGTCCTGAAATTCTAGTACCTATTCATGCCTTGGGCATAACTTGCATCAAAATAATCTAAAATCAACACTCTATTTTTTTAAGTGTATAGAATCAACTTTAGAAAAATAATAAATAATTTATTTTTCACTTGGTTATGTATATCAAAAGTTATTAAACAAATGGTAGATATGTGTTTGAGAAGATTCTCAAGACACTGATATAGAAAAATCAACTTCACAATGCTAATCTTATCAAAAAATTAAAACAATTATATGGTTAGAAAGGTAAGAAAATGTGAGATTATGGTAATAATTTTAGAGATACTCACTTTACCGTTTGCAAACTTGATGAAGTCAAAGACAAGAATTTATCTTAGAATTTTAAAAAACATCTAAACCAATGAAAAATGGAGGGAAAACATTAACCCAATCCTTTAGGTAGTTAAACAGGCCCATGACCAAGCCTAACGATGATCACACTTTTTTATTGACAATACACAGTCCAGTTATTATTCGTATGACTAAACTATCATACTAGACATAATGTGATCACACAATGTCTAGTATAACTTCACTACACATGCCACTTTTTATCGTATTTTGGTTGGCTTGGATATTTCTTGGCCACTCCCTGGTGAAGTAGTGATTATAGTTGGAGACCATTCATAGACACAAGCACTTGATTATGAGGGTGTCCCCTTCTATTGTCATTGTTGCTTCACTACCAATCACTTGGCTTCTAATTTTTCTCTTTTCTTCCACAAAGGTAATGCATCTTGGTGGAACACCTCTTGTTATGACCATTTGATTGTTTATGTTGATGACTCCCACTTGGAGTCCGCATCTACTAAAAAATATGTTACCCCTATGGAAGATCTTGTTGATGAATGTTTTATGACCCACCAAACAGTAGAACAAAATACCAAAATATATGATCCTCTCTTGAAAAAAGTCTTGTGTATGCTAAGATTGCTTGAAGATCATATGATGACTCCAAGGTTCATTCAATGTCAAGTATTGATTGTGGATAAGCTTGGTGGTTGATCTGATTTTTTGATGATCACAAGGGGCCTTATATGCTTTTACTCATCTTCATTTCAAACCATACTTGATGTGGGAGCTATCTTAAGATTTTCCCATTAAGTATTATTTTGGATTTTCACAAAATACGTAGAAATGAAATAAGATAGGGTTTAGGAATTCTATTATAATCCTAAGGGTAGTGATGACAATAAATGGTACTCTGGCAAAAAAAAAATTCAATTTACCAAGCTCCACTTCGCCAAGTTATACTACAACTACACATGAGCTGATGCAATCTTCAAGGGTTATGCCAAAATATTTCCAAACCATCACATAGACCATCATAAAGAACAATGTATATGAATGATAGAAGTTAAAAATATGCATGAAATGGGTTATGGCTAACTTTGCAGAATGATTTAGAATCACTAAAATGTCAAAAGTATGAACCAAAGGAATCTATCAATACGCTATCATATTCTCCATTGCAATCACAACACTTTAACTAAACTAAAATTGATCTAAATGAGTAGATTTAAGAGAACCAGAAAGCACTAAGACATGTCAAGTATTCACTAAGCTTCAATGAAAACTATATTATCTCTGAAAATCCTCTCTTTACAAATGAGACATGCGACCGTTATATAGGTCCTCAATTATAATGGTAAGCCTAAATGATCACAATAATTTATGGCCAAGATCATTCTACATCAGCCCTAATTAGGGTCAGGAAAAAGAAAACAAAACTATATTCATGCAATAAGGAATCCACCACTATAGTGGGTAATAAATGCTTGTTTAGGAAGGTAGTGGGGTGAGATAAATAACCACTAAGAAAAAACACTATGTATTAAAATAATGTATCCTCAATTCCCTCACTTGAAGGCATGGAATTGATCCAACACTATCTACAACTCTTCTATACTAATGCTTGGTGTTGATTCTTGCTTGAATTCTAGAACTGCAATTGCTCTTTCTAATTTTTCCAAGTGTTCCTCCCAATCTGGTAGGAAGTCCTATGTGGTGTGCATTGTATTTGAGAAGATGGAGAAGTTTTCAAAATCATCTCTTTCATAGACACTTAGTCCAAAGAATTACTCTAACTTAACTTTTAAATTATCAATTGTCATTTCATCTTCCACCAGTGTTTGTGATAATAAGGATGCAACTATATTGGCTACCCCTTGTTTGATGTTGTCAACCACCTTTTTCCATCAAGAAGACTCCTTGGTGAATCTCTCAAACATCCCCTTAAATGTGATCACTACACTATACCATCAAATAAAATCATAGATATCCCCCTTGCTAATAAGTCAACCATCAATCAATGCTTTCTTTGGGATCTCCATCAAATTCTAAATATCAAAAATTATTTCATCTTGGTAAAGATGCTCATCATCCCATGATTCCTCCATGCACTATATCCTAGAGAGTGTAGCTAATGCCCTAATATGTACTTGCACTAATTCTTTTGCATGTTTGAAGACTTCCTCCCAAATTCCTTCAACCCAAACCTTTACAACTTGAGCACTCTGCTTGATCTTGTACTCAATGTCATCTACCACTTTAGTGGAAACACCTATTGGAGGGACGAATGATGGAACTTCCTCTCTTACTAGATGAGGCAAGCCAATCTATGTACTAACATAAGGATCTAATTTCTCTTTTTTGTTTCTTGTACCTTCTTCCACCCTCTTTAGTCTATCTTTCAAAGTTTGCATAGAGTCATCAAATTCTTCTAATATTTTCTGCCAAGAGGCACGACAAAGATTTATTTCCATAACACTATATTCATCTAATTTTTACTCTTGTAGACTATAGGAGTTTCAATCTACAAGATTCTAGACCCCAATTCTCTTTTGACAACCTCAGTGAATCTTTTTACTTCTCCTTGCTTTTCTAATCAATTTTCTCAGTCCAAAATTTCCTATAATTCAATTTTTGGATCAACCTCCTTTTGTTGGCTCTTCTAAATTCATTACCTCAGCCATTCTAGAATGGGTATAGTTTGGTCCCCTAGGATCACTAATTGATCTTTCCTTTGGACAACTTGAATGCCAATCTCCTCTTCACCTCCTTGACTATCTATTGTTACTTCATAAACTATGGCTTCAACATTTGGAATATATATTACTACTACAAGAGCCTCTTCCTCTAGTGGACCAACTTCGGCCTCCATCATTTTTCACTCTAAGATTGTAGCGATACTTTCTTCTATAGCTGTGTATCTCTTTCTCTCCCTTACACATATTTTTCATATGAACTTATACTTAGTATATCATGCACTGGCCTATCCAAATTTTCTTCTTGCTCAAATCTCCTTATGCTTGTCTCAACTTCATGCCTTTCAAATGTTTATATTTCTTGAACACTGGGAGTGTGACTCGGAGAAGAGGGAGCATTTCCATTTTTTTAGTTCTTTTGTTGAGGCTCTTGGATGACTTTCTCAGTCCTAGGATGCTTCTCTTGAGATACCTCTTTCCCTTCTTAGTTCCTACATCTTCTGATGGTGTTTCTCTTTCTTTAATAGTTCCTTCAAATATATGTCTCGATCTTTCATCCCTGAGTGGTTGGTGACCAATCAATCTATATCTGATCCCATTTGTTGTTGCAACTAGTTTTTCAAGATTGCACTTAATACACCACTTTGTAAAATCCAAGACTGGCTTTGAAAGAACATCTAGATCTATGACTTATTTCCTTTTCCAATCATATGGCCAAACTATCATTTCTAGATTGAATCCTTTTCAAATCACATTTGGATCTTTGTCCATCTTATCAAGAACCTGAAACATGTTGCATTCTGATAATGTTCAATGGTAATCTAGAATGCATATTCTTTATAATCTTTTTCTCATCCACAAAATTTTCCCAAAAATCCTTTAGGTAAACTTTATGTAGGTACTTTGATCCCACTACTAATGTGATCTTGTTGTAGGATCAAAATCAACCCATTTTAGATAAAGCAGAAGATGAAAAAATTGAACCTCATCTGGTAATCTCTCTATAGCCTTTAAACATTGGCATACCTCAATTTTTCCTTCTATCAAAATTGGGAACTACAATCCCAACTTCTTCTTCCCTTTTTGGATCCTGTCATAGGTTTTAATTTGTTGAGTAAGCTCTAACAAGACCATCTTATATGTTAGGTACCTAGGAATTTTGTACAACTCCAAGTAAAATCCTTGAATTCCGATGTATGAAAAGGTGGGAAATTGGAAGAACCAAGCAACTTCATCGCACCAATTAGCAATCTCATATGTAGTCCCTTTTGAAGTGTTATAACTATGTGCATGGAAAATACATCATTAACCCTTATGTAATCATCCTTAGATATATACAATCGTGAGTAGCATTCATGGACTTTCAAGTGTTGGGTTACACTTCCAATCAGTCCTTTGTATCTCAACCCATCATAATTCATCCTATGTGCTAGCATGTAGATGATGTAGGAGCTCAAGTAGAATTTTCTTGTGTGCTCTAGATTTATCAACTATTCATTTAGGTTGTCACTTATGAGCCCAACCTATTCTATCATGTCACCTTCTTCTGTCACCTTCTCAAAAAAGTATCACATCCAAGATTCAAATCTATAGGAGTAAGGTATGCCAAAAATATGACTCAGCATCATGATCACATCGGTATAATCTCTCTACAAGTCAAACCATACGTGTTCCTTAGGAATCTTGGAATGATGTGATCTATTCTTTTTCAACCATCTCTTGTTTATTATTTCTTCATAGAACTAGACTTCATAGGTATCGATTCTAAGTGATTGCTCATGTATTTTTGTGACCATCCTCAAGTGAGAAGGAATTCCAAATGCTTCAAAAATGGATGTTGGAGAAAAATCTATGAGAATATTTTGTTCTAAATCCCTAATTGTTCTATCCCTGGGACTATATTGTTTGGTGTATTCCATGATCAACCCTAGATGTTGAAAGGAAGGAGGGAAACCAATTGTAGCAACAATTATGGTAGCTAGGTGTGTAGGATGATGGTCATTGTATTCAAAGATTCTCTAATTAAATTCTTTCAGATGAAGGTCGACAAGGCTTGTATCTCCAATTTCTACCCACTTTGAAATGATTTTGGATCAGGATAGAATCCTCTCCTTTCATTTTTTATCAATTGTCCATGTGTTTCTCATGTTCCTTTGGGTTCTGTCATTCTTCCTTCTTGCAAATTAGAAAATGTCCATACGTAAGAATATGTAGAAAGCATAAAAAGCAGATATAATTTGTCCAAAAGACAAAGATTTTGGCACTTTGTCAAGATTTCCAAATTCTTCTCCTTGGGATTCACTTTTCAAGATTTTCTCAAGAAACATGCAATTTTCCACAACTTGCTAAAAGGGTTTCTCCCTAATAAAATTCAAGATCCTCTATCACGAATTCCCAGAAAGCTCCTCAATAATCTCAAAATTTTCTCCAAAAATCTTCCTTCCAAACTCTCAAGATTCTTCTCCTTTTCTCAATTCATTCTTCAAATTTCTAGGTGTGCCAGAAAGAATGGAATGGTGTCTTATATAAATCCTCTTTTAGAAAAGTTGCCTTCAAAGTTGTACACTAAAATTAGGTGGCTACTTTACTTAACCACCAAGGTTCCCACTTTTGTGTCACTTGTCATTTTTATCCTCGTTTTCAAAAGCTTTTCAATTTGAAGCTAAGTCCTCGTTTATCCACTTTTGACTTTTTGGAAATTAATTTATTAAACATCAATTAAAAAACAATATTTAATTAATTTTCAAGTGCTTTATGCAAAAAATCAAATTTCGTTTCAATTTCCTTCAATGTTTTATTTTTTGGATTATTTATCAAATTAAATATTAATAATAATTAATATTTAATTTTTATGTAAATTAAAAAGAAAAAATCTTTTTAAAATTAAACTTTTTCTCTATCCATGGGGTTCTTCTTTTCCAAACCTTTTGCCTTTTCGATTTATTCGATGGATTTGTTTTCAAACTCTTCAATTTTGGGATTTTATGTCTATTTTGGATTTCACAATCCCCACTGTCATGGATCTTCAAATTTTTCAAATTTTTGCAATTTTTCAAAATTTTCAAAACTTAAAATTTCCAAATGTTTGGGATTTTTCAACTTGTCCCAAATTTTCCAAGTTTTCAAACTTTTCCAACCTTTTCCATTTCTTTAGATTTCTCTAAAATTTTGAGTTCTCAAATTTTTCAAAAAAAAAATCTCATTTGGATTCCATAATTTTCACAACTTTTGGAATTTTTCAAGACATCTTGGATTTTCATGTTTTCCAAGGTTTTGTGATTTTTCAAATTTTCCAAAATAATTTTTTTATCTTTTGGATTTAACCAAATCTTATAATTTTTCTTTTTTTATTTTTTTTGGATTTCGAAAGAGGTGAGAATTCATCCACGAGAAATATTCCACAACAAGGTAAGAATTGTATCAAATAAAGGAGACTTGATAGGAATTCAAAAGGTACAAGCCCATGATTAAATTTTATATGCATTGTGGAGAAAAGGTTTAAACACATGAGGAATTTTCCTCCTTTGGATAGAAACCACAATATGCTGAGAATCTCGCCCCAAGAAATACAAACAGAACACATTTTAGGTAGTAATGGATTCATTTTATTTGGATGAAATCTATAGTGGGGTAAGAAGTCTGACCTAAGAATCACAGAGAGTTTAATTTTCATGAAGTGGAGGATTTCATTGTTTGGAAAAAAATCCCTGGCATGGGTAGATATTGTTGGCAATATGGCTAAGTAGGATGAGTAAGAGTTGTTATTTATGGCAACATATAATTCTAGAAAGGAAGGCAAATTGTGCAGTTGAAGATTCTATGGTCAGAGACAAAAAATTTATCTAAGTGTTGGACAATTTTAATATCAGTACAAATATAGTTTTTTATATTGCAAAGTATATAGTGATATTTGGCACATGCGCAATTAAGGACTAGTAGTGCAAATAGTTTTGATGACATGGATAAGTGCATAGTATGGTACACTTAGTATGGCGTTAGTTATATCAAATTTACAGTAAAGGCAATGAGCAAAGTTGAATAGAGCAGAATAGAGCACTATAGTAAAAGATAAGTAATAGGTTAAAGAATTATTTTGTTTATGAAATAATTACTTAATTATTTAGGGACAACATCCTAGATGTTAACCCTAAGTTAGCATGGGCTAATTTTGTATTTAGCCAAACCTATGAAACCATCAAAGCCGACTGGAAAGAGTTTTGCAAAAAGAAAAGGTATAAGTAAGAAATCATTACTTGTGAAGTGTGTGCTACATATGTAAACTATGTATGTGATATACAAACTTATGTGAAGGCCATGTAATGTGAATTATGATGAAAGATCAAAGATGTGTGAAGTACAAAAGTCGACAATAAATAAGTTTTTGTATCTATCTCATTTTGTATAAAGGCACTATATTGTATAATTGCATGTTAGGGTAGTGGGTTCTTCTTGCATACATTTATAAATGTATTACCAACTCCTAACAGGGTTGAAGAAACTCCTAATAGGGTTGAGGCTTTTAATAGGGCCTATTCCTCTAACAAGGACCAAGACACTATATGTACTTCATCGACTCCTAACAAGGTCAATATACTTAACCAGATTCTTTTGATTAGTGGATCATTTTGTGGGTACCATCCCCACCGAGGTTTTCCCTGGCTAGGGTTTCCCTAGTTAACAAAATATGGTGTTATGAGCTCTCTTTATGTATGGATTTATTTACTATTCAAAATTATTAGTTTACTTTCATATGCATGTTGTAAAGTAATTAATAACATCTAGTTGTGGGAAAAAGTCTGTAGAATACTAATTCCCCCCCTCCCCCACCCCACCTCATAGTATTATCTATTTCTAACAATTGGTATCAGATCTCAGTTACTCAAAGTAAGCTTAATAGCTTGAGTAAGATCCCTATGGATATGGAACAGTTGAAAAGGAATCTTGAAGAAGTCCTTGAGAAAATTAATCTTCTTACAAAAGAAAGAGATAACTTGAAAGAAAAGTATGAAGATTCTAAAGATTACATTGGGAAACTGAAAGATAATATTGATCATCTCAAATCTAGAAAAGAACCTAGAAAGTAGATTGGCAAAAATGATGAGGTAGCAATCCTTAAGAAAGAAAATGAGATTTTGAAACATGAGTTAAAGATTGTTGAGCTAAAATTGAGCTTAAGGAAAGATGATAGTGAGACTAAACCAAATATGAAGTCTAAGAATGCAGACTTAAGATCTCATTAGACAAAAGTGACATCTGAATTAGATTCTATCAAAATAGAGCATGCAAATTTAGAGAAGTACAACACTATCGTGAAAGGAGAATCGACTTGGGATAAGCAATAGTTAGAGAAGTTATATTCCAATAGTGAAAAAATTAATGAATAGCTATTTTATCAAAGATATTATGATAAGACAGGTCTTGGATATCTTATTGGAGAAAAATTTGCAAAGAAATCTAAAGATAGAAAAGAACCAAATCCAATTATTGAAACCCCTAAGCCTAAGGAGAATAATCATAATAGGATTGAATCAAGAAAGTCTAGGGAAGTACCTAAAGAAGTTGAGAAAGTAAGTCAACCTAAGAAATGTGATGAACCTAAACAAACATAGCAAGTTGAACAACCTAAAGAAGTAAGATATGAATTCAAAGGTAGATGTTTTGTATGTAATGAAGTTGGTCATATGAAGAGAGATTGCACAAGTAAGTCTTTCAAACCTATTACTAATTTCTATTGTTATAATTGTAATGGTTTTGGACATTAAGTAGTAGATTGTAACAAACCTAATTTTGATAGTAATAATGGCAATAGTTGAATGTTTAGGGATACTAACCCTATAGGTAATGAAAGAAGGAGATCCTCAAGTAGATCCAATGATGGAGAAGGAGCTAATGGAACAAGGAGAAATGTTGAGTATTACAAGTTTAACAACTTTGGACACATTGCAAGGAACTGTAGAGCACCAATCAATTAGAATGTCCGACCTAATCAAAGAAGGAGTATGCTTGTATGTCAGTTATGTAATAATTTTGGTCACATTGCAAGATTGTGTAGAATGGATATGAGGAAAATCAACAGAAACCCAAACTACAAAAGGAAGAACAAAAGAAATGACAATATCAACAATAGTCAGAAAGAGGCACTTAAAGAGCATGTTGAAGAATTTAAGGAAGCATTTGTGAAGGAAAATTATCCATCAAGTTCACATGTGGTATTAGAAGAACAATATTTGAATGCATCTAATGAGAAATTAAAATCATCCATAGTGTGTGATTCATCTTATTTGAATTAGACACTTTTTTATTGAAGAAAAGAGCATCTGAAAGATGGAACAGAAGTTCAAGATCAAGTTAGAAGTTGTGAAGTTAATGGAAGGTTTAGAATATCACAAGGAATCTCTAGTTAAGAGTGTGACTCATTTGGAGATTGTATGAGGTCGTACGAATGAAGAAAAGTTTACTGCTTAACAGAGAATGACTTTTACGAAATTGGGTAGACGCCTAATCAATGCAAATTTCAAATTGAAAAGAGTTAAGGGATTCGAACAAGATCTTGAATACCATTCAGTCGTGTGAGGAATTAAGAGGAAATTGGGATGGATTTGATAGAGAAGCGAAGGCGAATTTGAAGTATTCACAATGCAAAATAAGAAAAGCCCTAGCTATGCAAATTTTAGGTATTTTACAGAGTTTCGCAGTTATTCTTGAATCGGTTTAAGATGGAAAATCCCATTGTGTGTGATGTGAATGAGAGGTTGAGGTACAAGTTTAAGAAACAAACATTCATGTCGATGGAAGATAATCCTTTGGGAGCATTTTTGCAAGTTCCACCAAACGTATTGCATGTGGAAGATGTTAGGGCATATATTCACTGCAAGTTTGATACCATTAATGAAAATGGTATTCACAAGGATATAGATGTGGTGTGTAACAATGATTTATCATTGAAACAATGTTTTCAATACTTGGAAGAGATGAATATTATCAAGAAGATGTTCTACATAGAGTTTGAAAACCATGATTAGAGCAGAATAATTTTGAGTAGAATTCATGAAGGAATGTTTTGGGAAGGAGATGTCCCTATCATGATTGATAATGACATGATCCGCAAGTTGACTAGACTAATCAATGGAGGGACCAATCTAGTGAATGAGAAGATCGTAAAGAAATTGGTTGAGACCAATCTAAAGACAAAATCAGATGTTAGGAACATGAGAATTGATCTCATTAAGGAAGATGATGTAAGAATAATTAGCAAGATTATAGGCTACAAGATGAACCATAGTTCTAAATTGAACTAAGTACTTGTTGGATTCATCCATGTAGCATATCGTATGACTGTAAAGAAGGAAACCATCAATATGTGCAAAATTGTGAAGCAACAATTGATTGACAACATTGAGAAGTTGAAGAAGACAAAAAGCACAGTGTTCAAATTTGAATCCTTGTTAACTCACTTATTCTTCCAAGTTATTAGAAAGTTTCTAGGTATGACAGATCATTAATGGAATGGAAACAAGTGCACAATGAATTTGGTTACTTATCATTACAGGAGACAATCAAAGGAAAGAATTGTTGAAGACATAATCAGAATGATGAAGAGTTTCTAGATTGAGATGAAGAAGAGATTCAGGATCCCTCCATCTCTAGTGGAGAAGTACAAAGATGACATATGTTTGATGGTTGAAACTGCTATCACATGCATTAAGGCTATAGAACCAAGAGTTAAATTCATAGACCCTATGGGCTATGAAATGAGTGCAGATCTTATAAAAGCCTATGTGAAGATCATCCTAAAGTCCGATAGGGACAAGGAATACCCTAGATGGGGAAGTTATGAGGAAAAGATGAAAGAAGTTCATAGTGAACTTAAGAAATTAAGAAAAAGGTAGATAAGAAGATAGAAGATATCTTGAGAGAATATGGTATGACCAGAGAAGAATTCAATGCAGTTAAAGGGATTGCCTTAGAATTAAGGCAAGTAGACAAACAAAGATATTGTCAGCCACACCCCTTGCAATGATAGGACCCTCTGAAGGTGTAACAATAGCATAATATGTTTCTCAGATACCTATTGTCTCCTATGTCATAGTAGCTGAAGGTATAACAATAGCATAATATGTTTCTCAAATACCTATTGTCTCCTATGTCATAGTAGCACAAGTGCAACCCTTTGTTGCACATACGGTCAAGAAACCTAATGAAGAGGAAGTCACAATTATTGATGTCAAATTAGTTAACCCTCCAAGGAAATCAGAAAGACTCACAAAGGTGAAACAAGAGGTTGAGTCACCCAGCAAGAAAAGAACTAAGTAGTTAGCAAATGGACCAGGAAAGAGGAGGAAGATATTGCAAATGATTGAATCTCATGAGTCATAGGATGAAGAAGAAACAGAGGACATACCCATAGAATAAATATTTGGAGAAGCAAGGACAACCACTGGGAAAAAGCCTTAGAAGCCAAAGTTTGTATAGAAACATGGACAAACTGCAATTAGAAAATGTTATAGTCAAGAATATGATATTGAAGAACAAAAGATTCAAAGATATATAGAAAAATATTCCATAAGATCTATATAATAGACTAGTTAATAGGAGAAGAAGAATCATTGAAGAGGACAAGAAAATTAGAGAAAACTTGATCAAGAAACTTTGTGAAGTTAATAATGATGATGACATGAATGGAACAACGAAGGGTATTGAGCCCTTGTTGAGGAACAAAAGAAGAGCTATTATGTTTATGGGAGGAAACTATGAAGAAGTTAATAAGGAGACAAAGGAAACAATTGTCAAATACATTACTTCTATACCTAAGGTCACATAACAGAGAGAGAAGTTAGGGGGAGTAATCCCTATGTATGTTGAGCATAGTGTATTATTAGCAGTTGTAATAGGAGCCAAGGATACTAAGACGACAGATATATCTTCACAGATCTATATTGGAACCAACACCATGCAATTTGGTGCCACAAAGGTGATAGTAACCATCGCAGAAGATTGTTTCAAGGATCTTGGGCCAAACATTGTTGGCAATATCATTTATTACTCTGACTTTGATGAGGAAGAGGGGAAAAGAAAGAGTGAAGAAAAGGAGAAGAAGAGAGGAAGAAAAAGGAAAGAGTAGAAAATGAAAAGAAGTAGAAAGAAGAAGAAAGAAGAAGAGAAAGAGAAGAAAAGGAAGGAAGAGGAAGGAAGAGGAAGAGAAGAAGAGGAGAGAAGAAGAAGAGAAGAAGAAGAGAGAAGAGGAAGAGAAGAAGAGGAAAGAAGAGGAAGAGAAGAAGAGGAAAGAAGAGGAAGAGAAGAAAAAGAAGGAAGACGAGGAGAACAAGAGAAAAGAGGAAGAAGAAAAGAAGAAAGAGGATGAGAAAACGATAAGAGAAGAAGAATAGAGGAAGAAGAAAGAAGAGGAAGCAAGTGCACCAAGCACTCCTCTAACCCTTGCAACACTTAAAGGTTTTGATGATGATGATCAGTTTGAACTAATATCATCCCTAAGAAAGATCATTAGCAAGAATAAACAAGTGAAGAGTTTGTAGAAGACTCTGATGCATGTAACTGAAAAGTTACAAGGTACATTGACAGTAAAATCACTCAATCCTAATCCAGAGGTTAGAGACAAGGCTATGAATCAAGTATTTTATGTTGAATTCACAAATTTATCAGAGGTAGCAGTATCGCAAGCTCAAGCTAAACATGATGAGCAGATGTTTGACACAATATCAAAAATTATCTAACGACTCTTGATGCTTGCATCAAGGAATTAAGAAGGTGCAAATTTGAAGGTAAGACCTTGTATGCTAAATGTGCCATGTCTTTCAATCATACCAAAGACATTGATGAGGAGCTTAAGAAGAAGTGTGATGAAGTAAAAGCACTGATAGATCAGCTAAGTCAACCTGGTGTAAAGATTGAAGGAATTGAGGCTCGGGTTAGTAAGACTTGTGATGAAATAAGTCTGTTGGAAGACAACAAGGCAAGGATCACAAATAAGTTCTCACTTCTAAGAGAACACCTATCTATGAAGTTAAGTACAATTGAGCATCAGTTAGAAGAATGTCTAATAGCAAAAATATCATTCGACAAGTTTATCTACTCAGACCTAAATGCAGTGGAGATTGCATCTTATGGAGTGTCTGCTCTCCTCAGCATTTCAAAAGGAGTAAAAGACTTATGGGAGAAAAGCATGAAGAGTGTGAGAGTCAGCTTTGCAGACTACATTTCTTACCTATCAGCCTAGAGAAGATGTAATGAATCAAAATTTTGACATGTAAATAAATTGACACCATTGTCATTGATGTCAAAGGGGAGAAGAGGATAGAAAATTGTATAGAATAAAATGTAAAAGAAAGTAACCTTTTTATATTAAGGGGAGTAGTATTATTAGGAAATATAAGGAAAAGATGGTTATAAGTGTAATGATCCACAAATTTTGTGATTATGAAATTTTGTAAAGTTTTCTAAAGGCCAAATTTTGAAGAAGCTTTTGAGTAACATTTTGGGACTTAGTCAATTTTCTCATATGTTGCCATCAATGCCAAAGGGGAAGATTGTTGGCAATATGGCTAAGTAGGATCACTAAGAATTGTTAGTTATGGCAACATATAATTCTAAATGGAAGGCAGAATGTATAGTTGAATATTCTATGGTTGAAGACAAAAAATTGTCTAAGTGTTGGATAGTTTTAATATTGGTACAAAGATAGTTTTTGATATTGTAAAGTCTATAGTGATATTTGGCATATGTGTAGTTAAGGACATGTAGTGTAGATAGTCTTAATGATGTGGCTAAGTGTGCAATACAGTATGGTTAGTACATTGTCAATTATATCATATTTACAAATAAAGCCAATGAACCAAGCATAATAGAGCACCGCAGTAAAAGATGAATAATAGGTTAAGGAGTTATTTTGTTTATGAAATAATTAGTTAATTAGTTAGGGACAACATCCTAGATGTTAACCCTAAGTTAGCATGGGCTAATTTTGTATTTAGCCAAACGTGTGAAACCATCAAAGCCAACTGGACAGAGTTTTGCAAAAAGAAAAGGTATAAGTAAGAAGTCATTACTTGCGAAGTGTGTGGTGTGTATGTGAACTATGTATGCAATATGCGAACTTATTTGAAGGCTATGTAATGTGAATTCTGATGAAAGATCGGAGATATGTGAAGTATAGCAGTCAATAGTAAAGAGGTTTTTGTATTTATCTCATTTTGTATAAATGCACTATATTGTATAACTGCATGTTAGGGCAATGGGCTCTTCTTGCATACATTTGTAATTGTATTACCAACTCCTAACAGGGTGGGTTTTAATAGGGTCTAGTTCTCTAACAAGGACCAAGACACTATATGTACTTCATAGACTCCTATCATGTTCAATGTCCTTAATTTTATTCTTTTGATTAGTGGATAATTTTGTGGGTACCATCCCCACCAGGGTTTTCCTTTGGCCAGGGTTTCCCTAGTTAACAAAAAATGGTGTTATGAGTTCTCTTTGTGTATGGATTTATTTACTGTTCAACATTATTGGTTTACTTTCATATGCATGTTATGAAGTAATTAATAATATCCAGTTGTGGGCAAAAGTTTGTAGAATACTATTTCACCCCCCTCCCCCCCATCCTCTCAGTATAATCTATTTCTAACGGCTACACGCTCTGCAAACTATGGAGAGCACATTTTTAATATAAACCTATGGATTTTCAACGACCCAACACTTTCCTGGAGATGGAGGAAAGTGTGCTCCATCATCTGCGAGGGGCATAATTTCCAGGGAGCTAAGGATTTCCCCGCCGAACCAAATTCCACTATAGGGTTGAAAGTGTACCCCAAAAATAGTAGAGAGTGTAAGTTTTGGGGTGTTCCAGATTAATTTAGGTTGACCATTCCCTAGGGTGAGCTAACTTGTGATCCACAATATTTGCCAATCCATGTTGGACTCCATTTTTTCTGTCGTGTGCACAAACTGAAGGGGTCCCAGGCTTGGGCGAGGGGTGACAAAAGTCACAACACTTATTTTTGTTCATGACCTGACCCTAATTATCATTCATAGGCAAGATTTTGTTGTTGTGCCAAGTCTCTCTACTACTGTTTCCCTTATTGTTTTGCCCACCTTTGTTGGTGCTCATCTCTTGGGTCAGGTGGGAACTTATGCTCACTATTCTTCTGTGGCAATGCACCATGGCTTTGCTAACATTGCTCAACTTCTTTAGCACTTGGGTCATTGTGTTGTTAGCTTCCCTAGCGGTGTCTCCTTTGTTGGGGAACCTAAGGATTGAATCACATGGACAATTGTCTTAAGGCAAAGAAAGAACTCTCGCCTTCCTATAGTAGTGTGAGTTTGGCCCTTGTTGTTTGGCTTTCCCATTGTGCTCTAACATATATCCAGAGGCTCAGGTTATTTTTCATCCACCCTCTCTTGTTGTGAGTTTTGGCTTGCTTTGTTTGGGCAAAGGCCTCAATACCTTGCTCTTTTAGTTTTGTTTTATGTCAACACCCCTCATGCTAACTTTGTGTGGTCTTTGGGTTGTTGGCCGGTTGTTTTTTGGGTCTCATATTTGTAAAAGGGTCAAGCCCCTTATTTGGGGGCTACTATTTTAAAAAACAATCAATATAGATATAAGATTTCCACAGGTTATGAAATCTCCACATTTTATAATTATTATTTTTCTATTGCTTTTGGATTAAATTATGTTTTGAGTTTTTTCATCCATGTTCAAGATTGCATTGTTAGCTCTCTCATCATGATTTCAAAAACTATCATGAGATGTAGAATGTAAACATTGATGGAAAAACTCAACGATTGATGTCCTGTAAAGAAATTTCTCAAGACGATACAATGTTTAAAGAAATTGCCATGCCTTTAGGAAGCATTTACATCTCTTTGCACTCTTTTACATTCTAATGATGGATCACAAAGTGATGAAAATACTTGAGCACAATCAAAAGCTCAAAAACAATATCAAAAATTGAGATGGAATATTTTTTTCTTGGTGGAAAATATTTCTCTAAAGATTTTTAAGTGTTTTATATAAAAATAAAAAATTAAATAGTTGAATCTTGGAGACAAGAACCTACACATTACAATGAAATTAGTAGTTCAAATATAAGCTACAAAAATTAGTAGATCAAACTAAAATCCTCTTAAAGATGAGGAAGTAGAAGATGGGAACAAAGGCAAAAAGAAGAAAACAAAAAGGAGAAGCAAAAGGAGGAGATGAGGAAAATGAGGAAGAGGAGCAGAAGAAGCAAACAAGACAGGAAAGGAGAACACCACGAAGAAAAGGATGAGGAGAAGGGGAAGAAGCAATCCAAACACTTATAGAGATCGAGTTTTTAATCTTTCTTCTTAATACAATAGCACAGTAAATGAATGGGTACAAATGGTACACGAATGAGTAATTCAATCGAATTTGAGAAATAATTGTCTTTAATAATTTGCCTAAATGCTAAGACATTTTCCTACAAAAGGAGGATGCAAAGGACATGATAGATTAGTTGTTCTATTAGAGGAGAAGGAGAAGAAGATGAAGGTGAAGGAGGATAAGAGAGGGCCAAAGGAGGAAGACAGGGAGAGGAAGAATAAGGAGGAGGCCAAGTAGAAAGACAAGATGGGGAAGGAAGAGAGGAAGACAAAGGACAAAAACAAGAAATAAGGCAAAGAAGGAGATGAGGAAACTGAGAAAATTGGGGAGGAGAGAAAATAGAGCAAAACACCAAGAAGAAAAGGATGATGAGGAGAAGGGGAAAGGGAAGAAGAATGAGAAGAATAAAAAAGAGGAGAATATATTGAAGTAAGATAATGCTATCTCCCTTCTCTTCTGAGACCTCTAATCAAAAGAGACTAAATGAATATTGATGTCATGGAACCTTTCTTCAAACAACCGACCAGTTGCATTCCCTTTAAAATAGTAGGGGGTGATTGTTGATTGGTTTATTCATCCCTCTATTCCCACCTAAAGTATATTCCAACCCGTGTGGGGTGGGGGTACTCACCCTACTATTTTATGGGGGTGAGAGGCCCCCCATAATGCTAACGCAGCTATAATTCTAATGTTCACGGCATCAACCTACCACCTATATTCACCCAACCTACATGTGGGCCCTACTACTATGAAAAAAATGGCAGAAGATGGAATGTGAGCAAACCATTGTGAGATTTATGCAACCTCGATGTTGATTCACACCAAGATTCATGTGCACTACCTACACAACCAAGTATCCCAAATCTACAATTTTAATAGCGCACATACTCCCACACTTCATCGAAACCACTACAATAGTTTGTGCTTTCATTAATTACAATGACAATGTTGTTGTTGCACCCATGCTTTTAAAGCATCATGATGGAAAGCATTCAACAATTTGTGCTTCATTAATGACAATGATATTTGTTGCACCCATTCTTTTGGAGGACGATAAAAGCACAAACCATTTTGACCATGACCTCATTAAATTAGTTGTGAACAAAATAGGGTGCAAAGGTAGGTAAAATTTGCGAAGAAGCCAAATTCTTGAAAAGATAAAATGAACATCAACAAAGGAAACTCTAACAAGGTGCATTCAATGGGTATCAAGGACGAAAAAATAATACAGATGAAATTATCTTTAAAAAAAAATTTACGGAGGACACAAAATATTATGAACAAACTTTTACATCAACACTACTATGACATTATTAAATATACATAACCCTTGCCCCCATTTGAAAAATGCAAGTGCTAGTAAATAAGATACATGCATGCCACTTTATTTGTGTATGGGGTCCAATTTAGATGGGCTCATGATGCTGCCTTGAGCCACTCTCCCAATGCTTCACAATCCCAGTTTGTTTGTCCTAGCTAGTAGTCGTATGGGATTTGATACCGCGTTAAAATTTCCATTGTCCAACTAGGAGCTCTCATAGACCAGCGAGTAGTTGAACCTAGAACCTCCCATGTGCTACTAGAGTGCTCCAGTGGCTCTCTTGATCACAGGTCCATTTGCTCATTTTGCAACAATGGAGTAGTTTTTCCTCTCCTTCGACACATTTTATCCCTGATGGAAATTGCAGGCCTAATTAAGATTCATGATATTTCCTTGGCTTCTCGGACACTTATGTTACATAAACAATTCATGAAAAGAATGTGCTCGACAGTGAAGAAATATGGCATTCTTGATCTCGTGTAATGTCTTTCCTCAAAACATTTGGGTAAGCAAACAATGATTAAATACTTGTAAGACAGAAGACCCGCAAATTCTTATGCAAATCTAGAATAGTTTTTACTTCAATTATTTGTTTCTAATCTCTCCGTATTACTCAGAACTTTGGACTGAAATAGTCAGATGTACTTGTTTTAAACCAATGGTTATGTATCACACTTCAGTTGGCAAATGTATAAACTTAAAAAATGATATAGAATCTAAGAGAAAATTTAATAATATCAGATCATTGCTTGCTAGATTATATTTCAACATTAAATTGCAGAGTTCAATTACATGGTCAGAAATCTGAAACACCTTATGTGAAAATCAAAGTAGCTTTTAGTGGGGAAAAAACAGCTGCCTTCAAGCTTACCCATCTTCACATGAAAATTTAAATTCCAAACTATTAATAACAAGGCATTCTTGTAACTGAAAGAAGAGCTCCTGATACAGAAAACCAACCCATTTAATCTGTGAACACGGTTACGTCCATTGGTACAAGACTTAAGGTCAAGAAATCAGAAAATTAATAGTGAGCACAAATAAGCTATAAATTTTGCATTAATTTACACCCATCAACAAAATCACGAAGAAATCCAACATGTTTTTAGGATATGAACAATGTATGCCATGTTTCATCTTCTTCCAAGCGTGGCTCGTTGCAGGGGCTGTATAGGATTGATACTTGTGCAGCAAAGCTAAGTAGTTCTTTTAGTCTTGGATATTCTGAATGCCAGAGTATTAAAATGCATGTTGCAAAAATGCCATTAGCCCTCTAAAAGAAACCATGAAAATGGAATTATGCATGATCACTTCCAGTGAGTGTGTAAATATAAATATTGCCTCAAGGATTCCTGACTGGTGAATGTCAATGCCAGATGAAATGTGTCCAAGGTATAAATCAATTATCTGGTAAGGCAGCTTTTGCATTTAAAATAGCTACAGTGACAGCGAAACATTAGCCTTTATGTATGCATCACAAGATTTGGACTCCTAGATAGTTTCCTGGACATCATATCAATTATCTGGTAAGGCAGCTTTTGCATTTCAAATAGCTACAGTGACAGCGAAACCTTAGGCTTTATGTATGCATCACAAGATTTGGACTCCCAGATAGTTTCCTGGAGTGATTGTGCTCCCCTTCGTATGTCACAATCAACATTGAGGGGTCTTCCAAACAACGCTCCACATGCTTCCTGGCTGGGCAACCCCTCACACTGCTACATTTATAATAACCCCTGCACAAAATAACTTCATTAATTTTCAAAGTCTAGATTGCTCGAACTGGGAGTCCGAAAATCTTATTCAACTTCCACCATTGTAGAGTAGAGCAAGATGTAATACAAAAAAATCATGATTACAGATAATCATTGAAACAATATGCACACACAACAATGCTTCCTTTGAAATTAAGAATGACCAGTTTATGGAGAGCATCATTCATTTGTTCAGCACTAGCATGCAATTAAAAATAAATCTTTAAATTGTTATCATTTCACCCAATAGACTCCAACCATGGTTCAACATAGATGCAAGTGTGGTCATGGGATGAAGGAAACTGCATAGGTGAGGATGTGAAGGTCAAAGCAGAAAAAGATGGATCTATGTCTCATACAAAGAGGGGACTGACTTGATGATGATGAACAAGTCCAGAAAAGGCACAAAACCTAGGTGCAGTGCCAAAATGAAAACATGTAAGAAATATGTTTGAAATTAAACAAAATTTATAGAGATTAGGATTTTGATCCAACTTAGTTCAGCTTCTTGGGGTTCAAATTTTAACCACGATTATTCTCAAGCAGGAGTTTCGCACTTGTAAACCAGGGAATGCAAGGTTGATTCAATTACAAAAAAATCATAAAAAATCATTTGTGTCCACCCAAAAAAGTTAAATTCAAGTTGGTCGTTGGAAAAACAGAAAAGGTATACAAAAATCCATTAGGCACTTAAGCATTGCTCAAGCTACTAAACTCTGCTACCTGATCCTAAACCCTACATGCACGACTGAATCAGTGAAACAATAAAATCAGGCAAAAGCATATTCAATTTTTAAAAAACAACTCGGTTACTTCAGATTCACCATGGGTACCCAAATGGGTAAAACAACTGTGCATTGTACATAACCAACAAATTCAAAAAGATGAACAAGTACCAGCCTGCATTGCAGACAGGTAAAACTAACAGTTTTAAGCAGGTGACAAGGTACTGCCATGCATTGTAGCCGACCAGCAAAAAGATAAAAGAGGTCATTGAGCCCTTGGTCTACAGGTGAAGTTGAAAGGTTCTTAAAAGTCCACCAGGAATCAAGTTTTCAGTCTCCCTGAGTGTGTCGCTCCAACATTGAAAGGATGACTCAACATTGAAAGGATGAGGCTGGGATCGTGCAGCAGGCAGAATGGATACCTCCTAGACCTTGACTAAGAGGTTCAGCAGTCTACAAATATTTCGTGGAAAACCTCCATAAAAACAGATAAAAGAGATTAACAGGATGCCAGTTAGCTTGTAAGCTTGGAAGTTTTGTGTTTAGCCGGTATGACATGTAAAGCCGGTATGGGATGATTCCATGTGCCCGTACCACGCAAATTAAGAAGAAAAACGCCATCAAACCTGACATCTCTGACTAAAGATGTATATGCTATGCACCCCCCCTCGGTGTATTGTTTCTTTTGAAAAAGAGAAAGGGAAAAGAAAAAACAGCAAAACAGAATATGTACAGAAGCCAGAAACAGAGCAGCAGGAATGGCCTCAAAGTCTTAAAAGTGCTACTTATGCAGAGTTCAATCTTGCTTTTCCAGTAAAAGTAAGTACCTTGGATGAGGGGAGCCCTTGATGGGTTTTTGTCCGTATTTCCTCCATGAATAATCATCCGGTGGAATATCTGCCAGTTTGCTACTAATGGCTGGGACTCTAATCGATCTTTTTACTCTCAGCTTCCTGTAACAAAAAAGAGTACCACGTTCACCAAATATTAATTTTCTGAATGGGCGTATAACTCGTGCTTTCTGAGCATCTCTTACGACCAGCCTAGCACCCATGTGATATGGAATCTTAACTCTACAACGAAAAACAACTTTACTTTCTGGAACAAGAAAATGAAAGGAAAAACAAAAATGTGTATCAACAATGTGAAAAAAAACCTCCAAACGTTGAAGAGCATGGAATGTAAGAAAAACTTGCCTTCGTTTTGAGCAATGACACCTTCCAGAGCTCCTACATTTGCCACCGCCAGATTCATCGCCTTTTCCACTACATTTTCTCTTGGAAGATGAAAGTAATGTGTCCTCCTGACTGGTCTGCATCAGCTGATGATGATACGGCAGCAACGGCTTGTCATTGGCAACGCTCCCATCCATGCTGAGAGACGACATGAACGATTTCGTAGATGAAAATGTGGGTGTACAACTGATGGAATTCCCAAACTTGACATAAGAATTGTTCTTCAGCATGAGCTCCGTCTGTAAGCTGAGCTGCTGCTGAAACAGTTGCTGTTGATGATGAAGTGCATTCATTGAGAAAACCGTAGGGGAGCCGCTATGACTAGGAATGAACTGCCTGACTTGACCCAATTGTGGTGGCGATGGGGCAACCGAAGTTGAAGAAACATATGAGCTGAAACCATAACCATCCAGATGTAACAAATTTGGCGCTTCCATGAAAGCCCTAGCACAATCGCCATGGGAGGATTGTCTAGGACCCTTTCTGATCCTTGCATGACCTTTGCTACTCTGAGGACCTAACAAGGAAACCACTCTCTTAAACGTCGCTATGGCGTCCTCCGCGGCCATACACAAATGAGCCATAGGGCTACCACCATTACTGCCGCTCCTTTGCTCCTGCTGCAACAGAATAGCCAAAACTCTGTTGCTGCTTTCAATACCAGCTCTTGCAGCACCCTCAATCTTCTCAACATCCCCCATTTTCTGACCCTCCATCTTAGATCCTCAGCTGTGCCCCATTCACAAATCCATCAAGAACAGGACAACTTAATAACAAAAGTCGAGAAGTAGGTCAAATCCATGTCAGGTCCATGCAATGACACACACAAGCATTAAAACAAGAGGCCCATCTGAACCCCCGCAAACCATTAAATGAAAGTCAATACCTCCAACCAAAACCATCCATGTAAATCCATTCACACCCACAATGCACCAATACCAGAACCACTACACCTAACACATTCACAGGTCAAATTAATACCCCCTCCCGTTCCCATACTTCTCAGAAAAGCCTCTCTGCCATTGTCGAATCCTGAATTCAAGCAAAGCCAACGGATGGCAAAACCAGAAGCGGAAACAAATGTGCCTGAAAACAAGCAAAGCAAACCTCCCAATGATCTTCGAACCGCCCCCCTAAGAATCGGCCCACCCACTCAATCAAAAACCACACGCCATTCGACACATATCATCGGCCAACAATGCAGATAACCGCCACAAATGCAAGCTCATCATCATCCAAATATCTCTGCCACCCCCAGCTACATATTCTCAAATCAATGCCTTCCCCCTTTTTTCTCTCCCTCCACGGCCCATCAAATCCCCTCAAACAAAAAAACACCCACCCGCAAAATCCCACCTCCAATTCATCTCCTCATAACCCATCTTCATTCATTTCATGCCTTCATCCAATAATCCCACTCCCACACTCCCATCTGAAGAAATCTGGAGAAATCCAAATCCCCCTGTGAATGAAAATAAACAAAGCAAGCACGAAAGAAGAGCAGATTTTCAGAGGAGCAATGATTATTACCAACATCAATATATGAGCATCCGATAAAGCTGGCCAACCGCTCCACGCTACGTGGAGCGCACCTCCCTCGTTTGGAGGTCACACGTGTCAGTCTCGTTCGTGCCACGGCAAGTCAGAGAGTTGACCGGAGGCGCACTCCCCTGTAACGCACTCCTCCCGCTTCCCCAGGCCACAGCCGGTGGGGACCGTTGCTCTACTGCTTCACCACCGCCGTCCGATCCCACTTCCCCATGCATCGTGGGCTGTCCGATCAAATATAGCAGTTGTCTGCTGACACTTGTGGGGCCCACTCTCGGTTGACTTTGAATTTATTTTCACCGCCTTTTTAAACGCCTAACTTTGGCACTAACGCCCATTTTAGCTTCGGCTCTATTTTCATCTTGGCGGGCCCTCGGTCATATGGCCGCTTGACTTCCCTTGTATTTATATTTATATTTCTACAAGGAAGCAGGGGAAGGGGATTATGGTTTAATAAAAACACATAGTTAATGCTGCCTAGGGACTTGTAAGTTGTACTGAATATGTTTGTTTGTATGTCTGCAAAAGGAATATTTGTATTCAAGATGATTTGACTTGAATTCAATATGTGATAAACCATAAAAATTCTATATATTTTTATTTTATTAGTATCAAAGTCTAATAATTATTGGAAATAATAATGGGGTGTCTTTTGAGTGGGGTCAATTATGACCTCTTTTTCCTTGATAAAATAGATGCCCTTTTTGGCATTTGTAATATGGTTCATTCTTCTTGGTCTACCTTTTATTTTTGTCATATAAAAATTCCAGGGAACTTTTAAAAGAAATTTTAAGTTTTTAAATGCTGTTTTTTAAAAAAATTATGGAGGTTTCTATGCACTAGGAGAATTTGGTAATTTTTTATTCTATTTTATAGTTGTTTGATGGTGATCAGTGGGGCTATTGGTCTTAAGGAGATTCTTCAAACATCCAACATCTTGTAATCGATTGTTCCTCATCCCTAAGAATTATGGATTCATCATTACAAGTTATAAAGACTACAAAATATTATTGATTAAAATTAATAATAGATTCTCTATTCATTAATAAATACATCTTTCTAACAACAACAACAAAAAATTATTAACTTTTATATTTTTGTCAATTTAATTAATAATATTAAATGTTACATTCTTATGAAACAAAAAGGAAAAATACATAAATGACAACAATAGTATTATTATGATGTGTCGTGTCCTTAATAATATTAGAAACAAATGCATCCTATTTCATAACTTAATTTATTCATACTAGCCTATTTTATAAGAATCAAATGATTGTGTTAGTTTCATTTACAATAAATTTAGGTTAAAGAAGCATATTTAGTCTCCCGTCTATTTCATCGAGATGTAATAACTATAAGACATATGACTAAAACTTTACATCTACTCTACTTGTAAACCCATAAGTTTCTCTCTCTCTCTCTCTCTCTCTCTCTCTCTCTCTCTCTCTCTCTCTCTCTCTCTCTCTCTCTCTCTCTCTCTCTCTCTCTCTCTCTCTCTCTCTCTCTCTATATATATATATATATATATATATATAATTTATTTTAATATCAATTTAAAATCTTTTTAAAATAAAATATATGATTTTTTAAAAATTGTAAAATTTTAAGAACTTGCATAGTAAAATATATTAAATTACTGCTCGGAGTGGCTCAGACGGAAGCTGGGCTGGTCTACCCCCTTCCCTAAATCCCTATCTAATTTGCTTAAGGGCTAGCCCACGACTATGGTAAAGGGTGTTTACAGCAAGCTGTGGAACATCTCTCCTTCAATTATGGTTTAGGAAATCTGGAAGGAAAGAAATTGTCATAACTTTCGAAATTTGGAATAAAATCCCGAAGATCTTATTGCCAAAATAGAAGCCAATGTTGTAGAAACTACCAACTCTTATTTAAGAAATGCTCAGTTGGAAGAAGGTTCCTTCTCGAGTTGGGATGGACTTATGAAGAAACTTTGGCCTAATTTGACTAATCCCCCCTTATTCTATACTAAGAATAACAAAGAGGCTAAGAAAAACTATAGATGGAAGCCGCCACCTTCTGGCTGGGTCAAGTTGAATTTCAACGAAGCGGCTTGTGGCAACCCGAGTATAGCTGGCATCGGATGTATAATAAATAATGATGTTGGGTGTTGGATAGTGAAAAAAGCTATGTCAATCCATCCTACCTCCAACAACCTAATAGAACTTGAAGCGCTTAATCAAGGAATTTGTTTATGTCTAAAGCTTAAATTAACCAAAGTCATCATTGAGGGAGACTCCCAAATTATATTAAATGCCATCAAAAAAAGGTCCACCCCTAACTAGGTTCTAAATTCCCAGTTAGAGGAGGTCCTTGCCTTAATAAATAAATTAGAAGACTATAGGATTTGTCATATTTATCGGGAAGGTAACTGAATTGTGGACTAGCTAGCTAACTCGAGAGCAGATGGAGTCAATTCATTGATATTTAACACTGGACACCCTCCATCTCTCTAAATTTGTGCTCTTATGCATTCTATCTTCTTTATTTCTAAAGCTTCCTTTAGATTAAGATTAGTATGTTTAATATTTATAGCAATAATCCTTTATTGATGTCGTGACCTCATGCAGTATACTTTAGTATGGTCATCCTTGTTTCATTCCCTTAGTTTAATATTACCCTAGTTATCTACCATCGATAACATTCTCTTTTATAAAGTATATATATAATTATTATTCAACTGGGTTTCTACATGTTCCTGATTATTTATTTGACAAGCTTAGGTTTAGGCTTCTTTGAGTGTCATGTAATTATGCCTTCCTTTATGGTGCTTTCCATGTCATGGTACTCTACCTTTAAGTGTCAACTACTAATCTCATCTATATGACATCGTGTCTGCGGTCTCTTTGATAGCATCTAGACATTTCCACTTGTTATTTTTGGGTGTCCACATCAGTGTCTTTCATTTGCAATATCTTTGCTAAACATGGATTCAAACATCTATCTGTTCCATGCCACTAAGAATTGAACCATGGCATTCTGTGGGTCAATGAAACTGGAGAGGTGGAATTAGATTCTATATCCTATGGATGACATGTCTTGAATTGCAATTAGTCGAGCTCTAGTGCAAGGGGTCTTTGATTATCAATACACCTAGAGGACCAACAGTGATATCATAGGGTCTTTTATCGGTTGTCTGGAAAGACACAAAGTAGGGGCTGATGATATCATTAGGCTATGTTGGGATTTGTTTGTTCCAACTTGGAGAAAGGGCTTGGAACAAGTGGTATATAGCATTGATAACAAGCTTAGGATTCCCCTTCTAAAGAAGTATATGAATTTACCCCTGGGGCATCTGGACTTAGTCACCACTTACCATTGTCCTTCCATGGTTATTCAAGAAGGCTTAGCATTTTGTCGCGAGTGGCCTAAAATGGAGGCCAGTTTGAACTTACTCCTTAGATGGTGGGGGATCATTGTAGAAAAAAGCAAGGATTGGCTCCTCAACTATCTTCACATTTTCAATGCATACATTCAGTCGGGGGTGACACTTGACAACCTTGATGATATGAACTTTTTTACCCCAAACGTAGAGAAAACCAGCAGAGCAAAGTTCAACTTCGAGTTTCCCCCAAGTTACTATGTGGAGCAGCCTAACGACATCCCAGAATATATAATTATTATTCAACTAGGTTTCTACACATTCCTCATTATTTCTTTGACAAGCTTAGATTTAGGCTTCTTTGAGTATCTTGTAATTATGCCTTCCCTTATGGTGCTTCACATGTCATGGTACTCTACCTTTGAGTGCCAACTACTAATCTCATCTGTATGACATCATATCTATGGTCTCTTTGATAGCATCTAGATGTTTCCGCTTGTTATTTCTGGGTGTCCACATCAGTGTCTTTCATTTTCAGTATCTCTGCTAAACATGGATTCAAACATCTATCTATTCCATGCCACCGAGAATCAAACCATGGTGTTCTATGGGTCAGTGAAATCGAAGAGGTGGAATTAGATTCTATATCCCATGGATGACATGTCTTGAATTACAATTAGCTGAGCTCTAGGGGAGGGGGTCTTTGATTATCAATACACCTGGAGGACCAACAGTGATATCATAGGGTCTTTTATCGAGTGTCTGGCAAGAGCCAAAGTGGGGGTGATGATATCATTAGGCTATGTTGGGATTTGTTTGTTTCAACTTGGAGAAAGGGCTTGGAACAAGCGATGTATAGCATTAACATCAAGCTTAGGATTCCCCTTCTGGAGAAGTATATGAATTTATCCCTAGGGCATCCGGACTTAGTGACCACTTACCGTCGTCCTTCCATGGTTATTCGAGAAGGCTTAGCACTTTGTTGTGAGTGGCCTAAAATGGAGGCCAGTTTGAACTTCCTCCTTAGATGGTAGGGGATCATTGCAGAAAAAAGAAAGGAGTGGTTCCTCAACTATCTTCACATTTTCAATGCATACATTCAGCCAAGGGTGACACTTGACAACCTCAATGATCTAAACTTTTGTACCCCAAATACAGATAAAACTAGCAGAGCAAAGTTCAACTTTGAGTTTCCCCCAAATTACTATGTGGAGCAGCCTAACGACATCCCATAAGTGGTTATGGTCTATTGGAAGCAAGGTAGGGGCTTGGCTTGACAGAGGGCAATCTACTCTAGTTAGGGTTAGTACTATAGGATCTCATAGTCCTCTATATAGTTAATGGTATATTATTATAGTTAAACATCTGAGACTCGATGGAATTTTGTATTAAATCCTTAGTTCGAGATTTTGTTCTACTCTGATTAAAATCCTAAAGACTCTTCATATGTAAATATGGGAACAATATTATATATATAGTTCGTGGAATTTGGTCTTTGCCTTGATTTCTTATGGTTTGATTGTATTATGCATAATCTTTAATTTGTTAGGTTAAAATTTTGACATTTCAATTAACATAGGATAGCAATTTTCTGGTTGGATGGCCAGTCTTAAGTAGGGTTTTGAACAAGCCCTGGCAACCAACATAAATCTATGGTTTAGTTAGGTTTTTCAGTTATCATATTTATCTGGTTTGTATTATTTAGCATCTCATTATCATTTATCCTTTGTTGGGACCGACTGGCGATTTACAGAGCTCCCCATTTGGGGATTTGCACTAGTTCAAGTAATATCCTACCACTCTGACAGATAGAATTGCGGCTAGTTGATAATGAGAGTCTTCATATAATGTTTTGGTTGAGCTATTTGATTTCATGATGTCAGAGCGTAGGCTTCCTTTCTAATTAAGAAAATAACAAAGATTAATTATTTTTCTTCTCTATTTTAAATTAGATCAACATTTTGGCTTCTCTTTATGGATTTGAGTCTATACCCTGTCACTGTATCTTTGACGCTCTTGCATAATCTTTAATTAATTTCTTTAATCTAGGGTAAGAAATGTGTAAATTTTGATTCAATATATCTCTCTGCCTTTTGTGAGAAAACATTATGATTTGGATTTCCTTTGTATATTAAGGACCCTAAGGATTGCGAGATATGATAGTCACATGGTTATAACATTATTTGACTATGGTTGCAGGATCTTGAATTAATATGATCAAATGTGCACTTTGTCAGTCTTATCTTGTTTCGATAGTATTGATCAAATGTGTGCTCTGTTAGTCTTATCCTGTTTCAATAGTATTGACAATTGTAGATGATTTCCTTCATTTGGAAGTTAGGATTTATGTCATTTGGAAGTTAGGATATGTGTCATGATGGGCTATGTGGCGGTTTGAGAGTTTGTTATGTTTATGTTTCTCTCATTCCTTAGCTGTTATAGTAGTTGTTAGATAGTTGTTATTAGTTGTTATCTCTGGTTTCTTTCATATTTGTTAATTTAGGCATGTCTTTAGATTTCTAACCTCGAGACTGATGGTTAGCATTTAGTTGATTTCTTTGATTAGGCTTGCTTTGTTATTCTCATTCGGCCTTTATTGTATGTTTTAATATATTGCTTATTTTGTTTATTACGACTTAAGGTACTAATCAATGACTTAGGTTATTGTAATTCACTTTCAATGGGAAATTAACCCCCTCGAAAATAAGGATGGTGAGTTGAGTTATCTGGCTTCTTCATATGCCTCATTTTCGATTGTTCAAAATGGCAAGGAGTTGAGTAATTGACTTGAGTTAGATATCCTCTTTCAAAGGTTCTTTGGTCTATGTTGGCATAAGTTGATCTATGAGTTGTTGTATGGGTCACTGTTTTTATCATCAGGAGTATGCCCCTATTCATTATGTAATTTTATTTATAAAATTTCTACTGGGGTATTGCCCCTTTTTAAAATATAATAATATAGGACATCTATCCTGGGCTAGATTGGAGGTTTTCTTCTCCATTCTTTCCTACCAATGCCCGTTTGAATAGAGATAAGCTTTTGTAACTTTTATTTAATTTAATAAAATTAATCAAGGACTTGGCCATTTACCGATCAAAAAATAAATAAATATTAAATTACTTTATGTTTTACATTTTATTCATTTTTAAATCATAATTATATATATATGATAATGCATGTTTTAAAATAATAGGATTATTTGCACTCCTTTATGAAGAATAAACTATTTATAATATTTGATATTTGTATTATAAATTATATTGATAAAATATTCAAAACTAAAATAACTAAACTATTCATAAATTCAAATAAATTGACAATCAAATTCTAGGCCAACACCATAATGATGTTAATATTAGGAGACCCTTAAAGGGGGTGAATCAAAGTAGTTAAAGATTTAGATACCTTCGCTAATACTTTCTACAAAATATAACATGTAAAGCAAACAACAATGTAGTAGCAATACTCTTTTATTATTTCCTAGTGCTTGAATGGCGAGTGCGAGCGGTGGTCGAAGAGTCTCTCAAAATTTGAATTTGAAAAAGGGCAAGATTCCTCTAGTTTGTTGGGATCGGATCCCTGGACTGGAGCATGGGTTGCAAAAGGAGGACAGTCAAGGTTTGTGTATAGCGGATCCATTAGAAAATGTTGATGGGGACCTAAATGCTCCCCCCAAGGAAGCGGACAAGATTCCTTTGGTTCCTAAAGGTGGTCAGCCAACTAAATGGTCTTCCCTTTTCGGTATCAAGCCCTCAGGTAAGTCTTCTTTTTCACCTGTTAAGATTCTTCCAAAGTCAGAGAAAGGTTATCATGCCATTGTCATCCCGGATGAAATCATGGATCATAGCATTTGATCCATGGCTTCTACCTTGATTGGCAAATTTCTAGGGCCTAGGCCGAACATTGATGTCATAAGGAACTTTATTAAGAAGAAATGGGCTCTCAAAGGTCAGGTATCGGTCATGGCCATGGCCAAAGGTTTTTTTTATTTTGAGTTTACCTATATGGAAGATCTTTCTTTCATTCTCAGTAAAGGGCAATGGGCTATTGGTCGCTCCACTTTGGTCCTCCAGAAGTGGTCTTCCAAGCTTAATCTGAATGACTCTTTTTTTGTTCAAGCCCCTATTTGGGTTAGATTGCCTGAATTGCCTCTAGAATACTGGAGAAAAGATGTGTTTGTGGGGCTAGCCAAATCTTTTGGAGAGTTACTATCCATTGATCCTATCACTGCCTCCAAAAGATGCCTCAACTATGCACGCATTTGTATAGGGGTAAGAGAAGGAATAGACATGTGAGAATCTGTGTCTTTCCACTCAAAACTCGGGGTGCATGCTCAAAAATTGATCTATGAAACTGTGCCTTTTTCCTGCTTCCTTTGTTTGAAGGCAGGACATAAAGCTAATCAGTGCCCAAAAGTTGTGAAGCAGAACAGTCAGAAAAGTCAGGATCCTGCTAACTTGGTCAAAGCAAAGCAGAACTCCAAATCCACTAGAACCTCTGTTAAGGGAAGGAAGAAACTGATCTGGAGATGCAGATATGCTAAAAAGCCTAAGAATCAGGATGGCAAGAAAGCTAAGGGCATCTCGGCTAGACAAGAAGGTTTTCAAGTGAGTTGGATTCCCAGGTTAATCTCCATGTTAATGCTCCTAATGAGCCTTTGAAGGATGACCCAATTGTTGTGGACATAGATGTGGCAGAAGACAATGTGATATCTGAAAAGGAGCAGATTACTGGAAGGAAGGAGATCCCTCACATGGAGAATCCTAGGATTTCTGACCTAGATCCCTTGAAGGAAGTAGTCAGCAAAGAGCCTGATCAAGTGGGAAGTATTGGGACTTTGACGAAGAAGGTTGTATCTAAAGACTTGTGAACTAAGATCATAGAGTTTATAAACAACTCTTCCCCAGAGAAGATCTCTCAATGGGAGGAGTGGATTGACAGTTGTTCTCAAGATAGTAACAATGACTGGAGTTTGGTTAAGAGAAAGAAGAAAAACCATGAACATCATCCTCTTTCATGAGCGATAACCAGAAGCAGGGTTAAGGCTAATGTTGGGAGTTCAATCAAATCTCCAGGAAGGAAAAAAATGAACTAGTTACTACAGGAAGAGGCCAAAAGGAACTTGGCAGATGGGAGCTAGAGAACCATCAAGGAATACTCTGGTAAGAAATGAAGATCATCTCTTGGAATATAAGGGGCCTAAATGGGGCTCATAAATAGGAGCTAGTTAGGAACATGATCAGAGACCAAAGACCTAACTTTTTTCTAATTCAAGAAACTAAAATGAGAAAAGAAGTGGTAGGCAAGGTTTATTTCAACAAAAACATGAGTTACGAGGCCACAAAAATAGAGGGAGCTATAGGTGAGGTGTTGATCCTCTACAACAACAAGGCTTATCAGGTTTTCACTATCTATAATGGAAGTAATGCCCTCCTATGTAAGATGTCGCACATACATAGCAATGAATCCTGGTTTATTTTAAACTTGTACACTCCCAATTCCAAAAGGGAGAGAAAGGCTTTTTGGTTTAAGCTCACAGAGGTTATCAATTCAAACAACATAAATAATAGAATTATAATGGGGGATTTCAATTCCCCCCTAACTGATGATGACAAAAGCAGAGGGATTGCCCTGGATCAGGAGAGTAAGCTAGACTTCTCAAACTTCATTAAAAATTGAGCCTTAATGGATGTTGACCTATCGGGGGGTAGATTCACTTGGTCCAAAAAGAGAGTTGGGAGGGATTGCATCGAGGTCTGTCTTAATAGAGCCTTTATTTCCCCTATTTGGCTGCAAACTCACTCTTACAGACTTTCTCTTCTCCCTAGATTGGGATTGAACCACTCCCCCATATCTCTCTCTCAGTTTGTCCCCTTTCTTTCAAATAGTACTTCCCTTTCCATTTTGAGAAAATGTGGATTTCTCATCTAGTTCTAGAAGCCAAGATTTCTTCATGGTGGAACATTAAGGTGGAGGGTACTGTAATGTTCAGGGTGGCCCAAAAAATGAAGAATGTGAAAAGAAATATTAAGATATGGAACAAAATAGACTTTGGCCACATTTTCCAGGAAAAGGATGAGAGGACTAATCAATTTCACACAATCCAGGAAGTGATTCAACAAGATGGATATAATGATCAGAATTGGTTGCAAGAAAGGAATATTCTCTTTAACCTTCCTAAATTCATTACCAGGGAAGAACACTTTTGGAAGCAAAGATCAAGAGTTAATTGGCTTAAAGAAGGAGATTAGAACACTAGATTTTTCCACCTAAGCACTTTAAAACATAGGGTTGTTAACAAGATTTCAAGTATCAAGAAAGGGCAGGCTTTATTATCTAAGGACAATGAGATAGCAAATGAAGCAGTGTAGTTTTTCTCATCCCTCCTTTCTAAGGATTACACTCTCTTGAGGGCTAATCAGGAGAATGTTCTGTCTTCCATTCCTTCTATTCTGCAAGCCCACCATAACTCTATGCTAAAAGCTATTCCTACCCTAGAGGAAAATTTTCAAGCTATCTCTTCTCTTCTAGGTCATAAGGCCCCTAGCCTGGATGGTTTCCCAACTTTCTTCTTCCAAGTCTACTGGGAAGTGGTCAAAGGGGACATTATGAAGGCTATGTAGGAGTTTTTCGAGGCCAAAAACCTTTTGAAAGAACTCGATGCTACATTTCTAGTCCTCATTCCAAAATCCCTGGGGGCAGATTCGATGGACAAGTTTAGGTCCATCAACCTTTGTAATTCCTTCTACAAAATCATTTCCAAGGTTCTCACTACTAGGCTCCTCAAAGTTCTTGACCTGATCATCTCTCACTAGCAAACTGGTTTTGTTCCAGGGAGACAGATTTTAGATTCTATTATCACAATGCACAAGGTGATTCACTCTCTTGAATCTAGAAAGAGAGAAGGTTTCCTACTTAAGCTTGATATGTCTAAAGCTTATGACAGGGTGGATTGGAATTTCTTGTTGGCAGTCCTTCAAGCTTTTGGTTTTGACTCCCAGGTTTGTAAACTCATCTCTCAGCTCATTTCTTCCCCTTCCTTATCTGTTTTGGTTAATGGCTCCCCTTCAAATTTCTTTTTCCCTTCAAGAGGTTTGATAAGGGTGATCCTCTTTCCCATGTTCTCTTCATCATTTTGGCTAATTGTCTGGGAAGACTTATTTTAAGAAAAAGACAAGACCTGAGATTGCAAGGACTCAAGCCTTCATCTAGTCCTCTTTCTTTCACTCACCAACAATTTGTGGATGATACTATTCTGGGGGGTGAGGCCTTGGTCCAGGAGGCCAAAGAGTTCAAGGGCTTGCTCAATACTTATACCAGGGGATCCGGCCAGGCTATCAATTGGGACAAGAGTTCTGTTTCCTTCATCAACACTTTGCTAGAGAGACAAAGGAAAATAGCTCAAATATTAGAAGTGGTATTGGTACCCTTCTTGCAAGTTATCTTGGCATGCCTCTAGGTTCCAAACCCTCGAAATCCTTTTGGAATAGCATCATAGATAGATTCAATAAGAAACTTGTGGGCTGGAAAGGTGCATCTCTCAGCTAGGCAGGCAAATGTGCTTTGGTGAAATCTATTTTCCAAAACCTCCCCACTCATGCCTTAAGTCTCTTTGGGATCCCAGCTAAGCATGCTCACAGAATGGAGAAGATTCAAAGGGATTTTTTTTAGTCAAGAGTCGAAGAACATAAAAGATATCATTTAGTTGCCTAAGACCATGTTTGCCTTCCCAAATGTTATGGAGGCCTTGGTATCAAAAAAATCAAACATCTCAACAATGCCTTCTAGCCAAACAAATATGGCACATTTTTTAGAGTAATGGAGAATGGAAGGAAATCATGACTAAAAAGTACTTGAATAGGCAGTTGCTAAGCCTTTTCTTCAAGAGGTTGATTTACCTCAAGGATCTTACATATGGAATGGGGTCCTAAAGGCTATGACATTGGCTAAGTCCAAGGCAAAATAGAAAGTTGGCAAAGGTGAGAATATTTTGTTTTGGCAGGACAATTGAACCAGCTAGAGACCTCTCATTGATCACCCTAATTATGGTAGATGGGAAAAGCAATGTATAAGAAGATATGGTATGAAAGTTAGTGATTACAAAATAAGTAATGGATGGCAAGACTTGTCTTTGATATCCCCAAATCTTAATCTCCTGATAATTACTTCGAATGTGATTCCAATAAATAATAAGGTGGATGAAGTCATTTGGGGAGGTAACTCAAATAACCTTTACTCTATCGCCTCTAGATACTTCTCTTTGTGGGATAGAATGGAGAAACCCATCTGGGCAAAAGCTTGGATCCCTGGTCTTACCCCTAAAATAAATATATTTTTTTGGCTTCTGCTCCAAGACAAGATCCTTACTCTAGACAATCTTGCTAAGCGTGGTCAGATTATCCCCAACAGATGGAATTTATGCAAGCAAGATCTGGAAATGGTCAATCATTTGTTTATCCATTGTCCCTATTCCTCTAAATTCTAGAACATCCTTACTAGGAATTTTGGGATCAACTGGTGTCCTCCGGCCACTATTCAAAATTTCTTCAGCCAATGGAGAGCTCACATAATGACTTAATCTCTCATTTGATTGCCTCTTGGTCCCTTTTGCATTTCTGTTGAGGCATTTGGAAAGAGAGGAATAATCGAATCTTTAGAGATGAGGAAGCCCCTAAGTTTGTCATTGCAGAGAAAATTGAAGGTCTAATGAAGGAGAGCTTCACCACCACCAAGAATGGTAACATTGTGAAAGGAGGGAATAGAAGATAGAGGAAAATGTATAGGGATAGGAAAAGACAAGAGGCCAGGTGGTCTTTTCCCCCTAAAAATTAGTTCAAGGCTAGTTTTGATGGGGCTGCTAAAGGGAACCCAGAACCTATGAGCAGTAGAGGCATCATTAGGAATAGTCATGGGGAGGAGTTGCGGCCTTTTCCTACCCACTCAGACATCAGACAAATCATTTCACTGAAGCTAGTGCCACTGGTCACATTGTCAAGCTGGCCCTGGCTTCTGGGATTGAGAACCTATGGTTGGAGGGGGACTCTTTAAACATCATCAACTGTCTCAATGGTCATGTTAAGCCCTCGTGGACCATTGCAAATATAATTGACGAATTAAAGTCTGACCCAAGAAAGTTCAACAAGACCTATATCACTCATGTGTACAAGGAGGGTAATTCAACTGTTGATTGGTTTACCAATGAAGCAATCACCAAAAATGCGGAGAGGACATGGCATGTTAGTGACATCTTTTCGGCGGCAATAAATAATTTTCTATTGCAAGATCACATTCAGGGAAGTACTAGAAATATCCAAAATAAATGATAGAAAGATTTGCAAGATTGCACGTAGGAGGGGGAGTTATTAAAAATCATGTGAAACTCTTTTATCATAATAGTGTGTACGTACGACATGTTTTATGGGCTATTTTAAATACAACCATTAATAATGGTATTCTCGATAACATTTTAGTGCTTCACAATTTAAAGAAAGCCAAGGTTTAGAAGAAAACTATGAGTAGGTGGGGGATTTTAGTTACAGACAAAACCATGGTGGGAGAGAGAAATAGAAGGGAGTCATCAGGAGAGGTGGGGAACTCGAAGGAGAAACTGAAGGTTTGGCATAAATTGGAAAAGGACAGGATTTCTCAATTCCTAGAGAAGCTCCATGGTTTTGATGCAAGGATAGCCAAGGTCATGGTGGACTCCTAGAAAACTGGGAGAGTCAGAATTGATCGAGTCTCCCATCAAGTTAATGCAGAGTTGATAGCTTTGGTTGCTGAAATTCCTCTGGAAGGAACCAATTTTTTAGAGATAAGAAAATGTTGACAAACATTGTCAAAGTTTTTGCGAAGGATGAAAAGGAGCTAAATAAGCTCGTCAAGGTGGAGACGTACTATGGCATGGAGTCAATAAAAAAGCTATGGAGGTATGTTCTTAGGAGTATCATTGAGTAAATTTCCCTAGACTCCAGATTTAATAGCATAAGAACACATCATTTTTTTTTCTTAATCATTTTAGGCATAAAATCAAAATTTCTTTTCCCTTCTATCTTTTTACTTCCATGAGCAAGGGTATCGAGGGTTTTAAGAGAAAAATCACTACTAATCTTGCCCTTCATGAGGGATTGCTCCTCTTGGTCTATGAGCATCTAAAGGCTCAAACTAGGGGAAAATCCCTTGTTGATGTTGGGGTGCATTTGAGGAAACTGGGAGCTCAGATTTTGAGGAAGTGTAGAGCATAAAATCGGAGGAAGAGGAGTCCAAATCCATAGAAGATAGGAAACCCTTAGCCCACATCACCTACAGAAAGAGCCCAAGAGGTTTAACCCTCATTCCCCCTAAGCTTGAGCCTTAAGAGGTGGAGGAGGATAGTGAGGAGGAAGAGGACATTGATTCAGAGGAAGAGGAGAATGAAGAGGGTGATGAAAAGGAGGAAAAGAAGGGGAGGGATAGTGAAAAGGAGGAGGAGGATTTTGCCGATGTGTCAAGGAATCCTAAGAAAAGGAAAGTTAAAGAGGCCTTTAATAGTAAAGACCAAATTCCTGAGATTCTTGGCCCTGGTCCCACTTCTTCCCTGACTATAGACATTTTGAGAAAAGAGCATGGGGAGGTGGTTACAAAAAATAGGAGGAGATCTTGGAAGAATTTTAATTCGAATAAAGCCAAATTGGGGATTGTCAGGGAGCCTTTGAACATTCAAGTGATGAAGGACATTGATGGGAAAACCCATTATGAGGACGTCATTGACCCCGATCTGATCATGATTTCAAATAATGCTAGGGAAACTGGGCTTAACCTTTTGAACAACACTAGGAACAACATGGTAGACAACTTTCGGTCTATCAAGTGGTTGTTCCATGAAATTGAAGAACTCAAGGGGAGAAAAAGTTAGGAAGGAGACCAATACAGAGGTAATGACTAGGGGAACATTAATTAGGAGAGAAGCCAAGATGAAACACAACTGCATATCTACGTCCAGGATCACATGGCTGACCAGGAGGACAAAATCACAAAGGTTGAAAAAAGAGTCCAATAGATGGAATTTTTCCACCCCAACCTTGCCAATCAAGTGATTGCCACCTTAACTACCCTAAATAAAAATATTAATAGCCTGGGTGAATCACTGATTAGTGCTAGTTTTGGTGGGGAAATTTTGGAGAAGGACAACTAGGATAATAGGCAAGCTAAGGACAATCTGAAAGAGACCAGGGACCAGGTGGATGCTCAGAACTAGGACCAGGAGGACACAGACAATAGGAGGACTATTGAAGCTATAGAATCCCTGTAGGTTCTTGACAAATAGAATTGATAGTTAGGTTTTTGTTCTTTCCTAGTGTTGTTGGCTCTTTTTTATCTTGTTTTACTAGTTTTTTGTTTCTGGCTGTCGGCCGATTTTATGGTTGGCTTTTGTTAAGCTGTTTCATTTTAGCTGGAATTTACTGAAAATTTTAATTATTAATATGCTGTAATACTTTTAGGTGTCAGGATCCTTGTAAAACCTATTTTTCTTAATAAAAAACAATGTAGCAGCAAAGCAAATTAAACATCCACATTGTTAGGTTGTCCTAGTAGGAGCATGATCTATTAAAAATCTACCTGGTTAAGCAATTTTAGAACTTCTTTTAAGAGTCACCTTGTTAGAGAATTTTATCTTCATAACTTTTAGGATCTCAAGAAGTAATAGTTGATCTAGAAGTTGCACTCAATGTGTGAAAGATTCACTAAGATATTGATAATTTGTTAGGTGCCTTCTTGATGGTAGATGACAACTCCTATAATCTTTTGCATTCTACTTACACTCACATTCTTGTAGAAATGGATATCTCTGATAGTTTTCTTGTTGAAATTTATATCAACTCATCTCATGGATGTTGGGTGCAATCCATTGAATATGTAGGGATTCCTTTCATATGTAGAAGATGTTTCCTTATAGGTCATGTAGCTACAAATTGTAAACATGTGCATGAATCTAATACTACTACTTCATGGAAAGATGTCTCCAATCAACATTGTCTAGTTGAGAAACATAGAAGTTTCTCCCAAGTTGTGGCTAATAATGGTTCACATGCCTCTAAAGTGGCTTCCCCTTAGAAAATCAATCTTTAAGGAAGCTAATTGATAGTGTGTATGATGGTCCTGGTGTGCCTCATCCAGTCAAGGTGTCTACATCAAATGGTAGAGAGAAAGGATGATAGAATGGTTAGCATATATAGATGGATATAATGGCAAAGGATAGCAATGTTATTGATGAGAATTCTTGGAAGGTGAATGGTGAGCTAGAACCCAAGGATAACTCATGGAAGCTAGAGGCTACTAGAGTTGAAGATGGATGGAAAGTGGTGAAGAGAAAAAAGGAAAGGGTTCCAAGGAAACTAGATATGGTTCTTAGGTCTCATACTAAAGGAGATGCTAGATAATTGTGTTTAGTTATTTTTGGGAGGTTTTATTATATTCAGGTTGCTCATTGTGTTTCTTCTTTGCTGATGGGATAGTGAAACCCTTGTTTCCACTCTTTCTTCAGGGCAAGTTCATCTTAATGCCTATTAATAAAATCTCATTATTATAAAAAAGAAGAAGAAGGTCTATTTGATCAAAGTGATCATTGGTATGATTGATTTATAACCTTTAGATCACTTGTTTGCCAATAATGACAATATAGGAATGATGATTCGACAATCTAACAACAAATAAATAGGTCAAGGCACATACATATCTTGAAAAGATTAAACATTATGAACAAAATGTCTTACTTTGCCCACATTAATCATATAGAGTGACACTCTTGCATATATTCATTAGAATGAGTATTTTAGTTTTGAAGGTGTCATATATACAAAATCTCTCACCCCTTAACACATCCAATAACTAGACAAACTTATATTAGGGTTTAATATCTATTGTCTCGTTCCATTAGGCCTTTAGTAAACAGAGTGTCACACTCTCTCAAGCTTCTTTGAGCTAGTCAATCTCATATTAATATTCCTACATAATTTTCTTTAATGAATTTGTAAGGATTTGAAACCATATTCTCTCAAGAAATTTTTGAATTTTTACACTATTTTATTTTTTTGTTAGGTAATTTTCAAATGTAGAAAATACTATTTTAAATTCATTTCTAAAATCAAACTAAGGGTATGTTTTTTATACTAAATTATTTATAATATATCTTAAAAAATGATGTGGAAATTTGTGTATTTTGATTATGCATAGAAATGGTAGATGTGTTCATTCTCTTAATGGTTTAGTTATTGTGACATGTGTACATAATCATTTTTTCTTGGTATGTTTACTAGTAAAAAAATATTGACCTTAACATGAATTTTCAAGTATGAAAATTATTCTCATAGTTTGTTTTTTCATCTTGAAATTTTTTATAAAACTGATTGTGAATACAAGGAAACTAAAATAAAAATGCACCAAAACTAAAATTTATTGATAAGTTCATATTTGATTACATATTTTAGTTTAGTACATAATATTTTATTTACAAAAACTTCTAAATCAAGTATCAAACTTCTAGTGTAATTTGAACTCAAATAAGGTGAGCATATCAATTGTAAATCACCCAAACTACATTAAAACACACTAAAAGTGTATCCAAACTTGCACAAATGAATCTTGGTAGCTAAATAGAGGTACACATAATAATAAAATATAATATATAGAGCTGGAAACACATAGAAAACTCTATTACAAAACCATAATAAACTTGAGAAACATGGAGACCATGTCCTAGACAAGCCATTCTATCTTCTTCTTTCTTTTTAAGTCCTTAAAGCTAAGATCTAAGATTTTGAAGTTTGGCCTCTTTTACTTTCACAACTCCTTCATAGATTCTTTGCAACTTGTTTCAAGGTTATTTTGTAGATTTATAGTGCATAACTTTCAAATTTATTGTCAGATAGCCCACTAAGAATTACATGTTTCACCTCATCATTATAATTATACTCCTTAGTCATCAAGATCAGTTGGAGGTATATCCTATTGTAACCATTACTAATTTTCCCCCACACATCACAACCTACTAAAGAAAAATAAGTTTCCATTCTTCTACCCCAGGAGGTATAATTAGTACCATCAAACATAGAATTTTTTTAAAGAAGATGCATCTTGTTTATCTGTGTGTTCCTAAACTAAGATCTCCCCTAGTTGAAGAAAGATATTCAAGATGAAACCTAACACTCCTATATTAATTAAAGGGACATGAATGGACCAATAAGAGATAGATAAAACAATAATATTTTAAAATATTTTTCTTTTTAAACTCTATGTAACACAAATTACAATGAATGATTAGTAGTCACAGAGGATAATAACAATTTAAACAACACAAATTATTCACAACTCAACACCATGTATATGAGGAAACATCATAGTGGGGAAAAACCTTGGCAAGAAACATTGCTAGAGTCTACTTCTCTAATTCAACCTCACAAATAATCACATTTGATTACAACATTTTTGAAAACATATCTAAAGGAGAGATACCACTAAGTTTATGAGAATCAACCCATAGACTTTATTAGTACCAACCCAAAGGAACACCAACCTTTAATCAAAGCATCCACTTTAATCCAATGAATATAATTAAGATAATAAAGGTGATGTATTACCTTGTTGCAAATAATCTTTTGTAAATATCTTCTCTTATTTGGACATCAACTCACTTCAACTATCTTCTTTTGTAACTATTGAATCTTTTTGTATCATTTCACTTGCAGATGACATAACTTCTAAGCTTTATTTTCTTGGATATTACAAAAACTCTTCTCTTTTTTCCTATATTTTCTACTTGTTACCAAGTGTTTTCTAATGCTCAATTATTCTCCTTTTTAAACTATTGTAGGAAACCTTTTTATGTTTGCATTATTTTCTTTTCGCTAACAACAAGATAAATCAATCTTTCATTTACTTACTATTTAGATATGAACTACAACATATACTTATCTTTTTTCCATTTATTTCTACATAGTTCCCTCTTATCTTCACTCACTTGTTACCTGCTCAAATACTTTGTTCATTCGGTAGATTTTTCTTTCTTTCTCATTTTGAATCTTCAATCACCCACTCTACAATGTCATTCACTAAGACTTTATTTGTATTTTGGTCCATACACACATACTCACACTGTGCAAATATGTTCTTCTTTTCTTTTTCTGATACAAATGTTCTTCTTAAGTTTCCCTTATTTTTCTCCCATATAGTCACTTGTTTTTCTTCTCTTCACTTATATGTATGCTTCTACAAGAGATACTTTTCATTTGTTTGATCATTCACACTCAATATATGCATTGTCTCAATTGTTACTTCTAGATTTAGCACATACTCCTCTCCACCCTTACTCCTTATAATACTATAACTTATTCAAGTATGTACAACTACATAGACACTATCATTTCCTTTATAGTTTTTCCACATTGAATTTTCCCTACTTCACATTCTCATCTCTATACAGTCACCAATATAGATTGGTTCCCCTCTTTTGAATGCATAAATAATCAATACTTTTCCAACCCTCAAACATATATTAATCTTTAATTACTATAGTTGATATTATGCATACTCATTAGTTCTTCTTACTTTAGTTTATAATTTGTCAAAAACCACACAACTACTCTACATTTAATTCAATGTTAATGCAACTACATTGTTCTTCTCTCTAAATCCATGCATCTCCAATGTTTCTCTATTATTTTCAAAAATGCTCTAGTTCTACTCTACCAAAATCCATGCATCTTATTTCAGCCAATTTTAGGCATACACTTGCACACCAAAAAAATTTATGCACAATTTTCTTATTTGAATACATATAAACACATACAAATCACTACCCTAGGTCAAACATATTTTAAGTCAAGGTCAATGATACCTTCATTCATCCACTAGTTTTAGATATCCTTCATGGAGAAATAAATTTTATTTGAACCATCAAACATAAAATAAAAATAAAAATAATCTTAAACTACATATGTCAATCATAGTTCATTTTTTTGCCAATTAGTCTTACATGACATTAAAAAAAAATCTAATGTGTTTGATCGATATCGTCAAATACCCTAGTTTCTCTATTTGGGTATGGTTTGACTTATCCAAATTCTCCATTTGTAAGGTTAATTCAAATAGAAGTTTGTTATTACACATTTGTGTGTTTTAACCCTTACAAATTTGATCCATTCACAAGTTGAGTTCTCTTGTGCTTTGAACAAATTTAAATCTACAAGAATTTAATGTTGTTCCTCAATAAGTTTCAAGGCTATACAAGTAATTTTTTTGAAGAATTACATCTCACAAGTTATCTTATTCATTTCCAGAGTATATTTTTAATTTCCCTACATTTATTTCTTCTCTTTCTTTATTCACCCCAACTCTTTAACTAAATTTTGTTGGAGATGAAGTTATGATTGATGGATTTTCTCAAAATTCCTATTGGAATCTATAATTAGAATAATTGTTATGTTTTCATTGATATCAAACCTTATTGGTAAGACATTTTTTAATCTAATTTGGGTATCATATCTAGATGATTGATGAAGAGGATTTGAGAAGTTGGACATAACAAAAGTGCCTAGAGAAAAGGATGAGTTATGAGAAGAAACTACAAATGGGCACTTGATTAGTTAAAATTTGACAAGATAAAGTGATTTTTTAATTATGCTACAAGTAAAGAAGATAGTTGTAATGAAGCTTTGAAGAAGTGATCAAAGATTGACCAAATGTGCAGGCTTGACCAAGAAATAAAGCATAAGATTAAGGAACTTGAAGTTGTGTCGAGTGATACTAATGTTGACTGAACCATAATATGTGTCGAGAAGAAATAGTGTTGGCCAAGCATCAGTATTGACTGAGTGTTAGTATATGTATTGAATGAAATGTTGGTAGTAACTGAGTAACCCAAGGATGACCAAGTGTTAGAACATAGTGTTGGCCAAAGGATACCATTTTGACATTTTATGAGGGAATTATGATTTCTAGCTAAGCTAAGATGTTGGAAGAGTTCAATGAATCTAACTTAAACTTAAGATCTACGGTGGTGTTTAAGCATAAAAAGATTAGAATTTCTTATTTAAGGAGGTATAAGGGATAACCTAGTGAGGTTGGAGCAATTGTTGATGCTATTGATTGGTGAACTTAAGAAGACGGATGAGAATAGTTGAGAAGAGGTGAAGAGTGATTTCTTGAAGGTTGCCAAGTCAATTAGAGACTGAGATGATGGGGAAGGCTAGTCAGTGGATTATTATTTGAGCCAAATTATGAACTATATTTGTAAAAAATTTCTCCTAATAGAGCTCACTTTAGAAGAATGAAATAATAGTGACATGCTGTTGGTGGTTTTTTCAAATTGGGTTTCCATGTTAAATCCCAATGTCAAACTTGTGTGGATGTTATTTGTGATGATTTACTGCTAATGTTTACATTATGTAAGTCTATTATATTTAGGATAGTGCACTACTACTTTATGTTACTGCAAGTTTACTATAGAGGTCAAGCTAATGAATATTAAGATTTGAAGTAGTTTAAGTGTTTGTTAAATTGGTATATCTAGACCTTGGATAACTGATTAACCCCCCCACCCCCTCTCTTGCTTATTCTAAACATTATAATAATTGGTATAAGAGTATTGGTGCTTTTAAAGAAAAGTTTGAAGGTACATGAAGCTAAATACCAAAATGTAGAAAAGGAGGTGCCAAGGTTGAACAAAGAGAACTTCCCTACATGGACAAGTTTGAGATAACAACATATGTGGAGATAAAAATAGTTCCTTTGACAACTCAACAACTAAAAAAGAAGCAAGAACACAACCAAGCTATGTTGGAGATTGCATCAGCCCTAAGCTATGTCAAGTTTAATGATATAAAAGATTGCAAGACTTCTAAAAAAATGTGGAATACACTATAGACCATCTATGGAGGAGACAAGAATATCTTGAGAGCAAAATCAAAGATCTTGAGAGGTAAGTTTGATGGAATGAGAATGATGGAAGGTGAGAATATTGTTCAATATTGTGGAAAATTAAAGAGGTTGTAAATTCTATAAGAGGAGCACATGGAAAGATTGATGATTAAATTGTTATAAAAAAGGTATTGAGAACTCTGCTTCTTATTTATGATATTAGGGTTTCTACAATACAAGAACTAAGATGTTGTCCAAGTAATGACCTAACTCTAGAAGGTGTGATTGGAAGACTTACTACTTTTGAGATGTTAAATTTTGATAATTTCACTCCTACCACTATTAAATATGCTTTAAAATCACAATTGGTTCTTAGAAAGGAAGGAAAAGAAAAATATGTGAAAAGTGACAGTGATACTTCTAACGATGAACTTGATGAGCTTGAAACATGAATGGCTAGTAGACTTCCAAGAGGCAAAGGGAAACATAGAAGACAAGGATGAAAAGAAGGAAAGTGAGTACAAAGGAAGAAGAGATGACCAGGATAACAATAGAAATGAGGACTAAAAAGACAAAGGTAAGAAATCTCATTACATTTTTGAAGAAGAAACTAATAATGAATTTGAAAGTAATGATGAAGAAGTTGTCTATATCGCTATGAAAGAAGATTCTGATGAAGATGAGAAAACTACATTAATCTCTTATATGAACAAAAGTGATAGATAGATAATTAATAGTGGTTGTTCAAATCACATGGCTGGTGATAAAAGTCAATTTGAGACCATTGGATCATACAAGGGTAGTTGTGTTAAGTTTGGTAATGATGTGTCATGTCTTGTGAAAGGTAAAGGAACAATGCAATTGACTAATAAGATCAAGTGTGACAATGTTTATTAGGTTGAAGGACTTAAATATAACTTGTTAAGTGTTTCACAATTGATCAAATTAGGATATAGAGTTGAATTCCATCATATAAAGGCCAAGATATTTGATGTTGATGGTGAACTAATTGAAAGTGGTGATCAAACTGAAGGAAACTTATTCTATCTAGATTTATTTGATGAGATATGTTTGTTTGCATAATATGAAGATATATGGTTATGGCATAGGAGGTTATGTCATGTAAATTTTGACAATTTGGTTAGCATTAGTAAGATTAAAAGAGTAAGAGGTTTTCCAAAAATGAAGAAACCTGACCATGTCATGTGTAAACAATGTCAATTAGGAAAAATGACAAAGTCTAGTTTCAAGAGAAAGACATATTTATATGATGATATCTTGGAATTGGTTCATGCTAAACTTTGTGGACCTATTGGAGTACAAAGCTATTGTGGAGACAAAAATTTTATTCTATTTGTTGATGACTATGATATTTCTTAAAGAAAAATATGATACTTTTCATTTGTTTAAGTGGTATTTGGCCAGAGTTGAAAAGGAGATATGAAAGAGTCTAAAGTGCTTGAGATCTAATAGAGGTGGAGAATTCATTTCCACTGAATTTAACATATTCCACAATGATAGAGGATTCAAAAGACAAATGTTGGCACCTAGGACCCCTCCTCAAAATGGAATAGTTGAAAGGAGAAATAAATTGATCATGTATTGTGCTAGAACACTGATGATAGAGAAGAATGTATCACATAAATATTGGAGAGAAGATGTAAGTACAACAATTTATATTTTGAATAGAGTGCAAGTCAAGAAAGGTACAAATGTTACATCCTTTGAATTATGGTATGGATATGCATCTAATGTAAGTTATTTTAAAGATTTTGGAAGTAAATGCTATACACTAAAAGATAATAGAAATGGAAAGATTGATGTTAAAGTGATGAAGGCATATTCCTAGATTATTCCACTAAGAGGAAACTTTATAAGTGTTTGAATTCTAACATTAACAAAGTTGTGGAAAGTGAAATTGTGAAAGTTGATGAATATGTAGAAAAAATGAAGTTGAATGCAAGATAGAACCTGAAGACTATAGTACATTCATATATGTCAATGAAGGTGCTCCCAACACCCCACTTGAGCAAGAGAAAAAAGTTGTGAATCAAAAAAAAAATGGGAATACCAAGTCACAATAGCAAGTTGCTGAGCAATAAATTGTAGGTGTTGAGCAACATCAAAATAATGTTGAGTCATGGATAGAAGGAGCCAAACATAAGGAAGGCAATGTTAAGCAAGTTGAACATGAAGGTAAACTTGAACAAGAGAGAGACAATGAGCTTGAAATCATTTTTCAAGATGAGCTTGTAGAAGAAGATAGATAGAAAGAACGTGTACTAAAAAAATATGTGAAAAGACAACATGCACTTGAGAAAATTATTGGAGATAAAGAGTCTAGTGTTATGACAAGGAAAACACTTAGAAGTGAGACATGTTTTTTTTGTGATTTTGAGCCCAAATCTATAAAAGATGCTTTAGAGGATGAGGATTGGATACAAGCAATGAATGAAGAAATTGAGCAAATAGAAAATAACCTAGACCTAAGGACAAAAATATTATTGGAGCAAAGTGGGTATTCAGGAACAAGATAAATGAAAAAGGTGAATTCACAAGGAATAAGGCTAGACTGGTATGCAAAGGATATGCACAAGAAGAAGGAGTTGATTATGGGGATACATTTTCTCCTATTGCAAGACTAGAAGGAATTAGAAAACTACTTGCATATTCTGCCTATAAAGAATTTAAGGTATACCATATGGATGCCAAATATGAATTTCTAAATGGAATACTTGAAGAAGAAGTTTGCATAGAGCAACCAAGAGGATTTTTTGACCCTAGCAAGAAAAATATGGTATGTAAGCTATACAAGGCTCTATATGGTTTGAAACAAGCTCTAAAGCATGGTATGAAAGACTACACAATTATTTGGTAAAGATTGGTTTTACTAGAACTAATGATAACAACAATCTATACTTGAAGACTAGTATTAACAATGAGGTATTATTATCTAAAATCTTTGTTGATGATATTATATGTGGAGAAAGGAGGCATTATGCAAATCATTTGTAGATGAGATGAAGAAGGAATTTGAAATGTCTATGTTTGGTGAAATCAAATTATTTGTTGGTGTACAAGTATATCAAATGAAGCAAGGGATTTTAATTACTCAATACAAACACATCAAGGAGATATTGAGAACATTTGGAATGGGAGATTAAAGAACAATTAGTACACCTATGGCCACATGACATAAGTTATCTAAGAATGATGATTCTACTAATGTGAACTAGACATTGTATAGATCAATGATTGGAAAACTACAATATGTTATTCATAGTAGACCTAGTATTGCATTAGTAGTTGGGATAGTTGCAAGATATTTTACAAGTCCTAAGAAGAATCACTTGATGGTAGTAAAAGGGATACCGAGATATCTGAAAGGAACAAAAAACTATGAATTGTATTACAAGAAGAATGATAATTTTGAACAAAAAGTGTTCACTTATTCAAATTGGACAAGAGATGTTGATGAGAGAAAAATTACAAGTGGAGGAGATTTCTTTCTAGGAAAGAGACTAGTTTCGTGGACAAGAGAGAAAGAAAATTGCATTTCTCAGTCAATAGTTGAAGCTAAATATGTGACATCAGTAGTGAATTGTTCAAATATTACATGGATCAAGAAATTGTTGAAAGGAATAAAGGAAAAGATCACTAATCTAGTTGTTATCTATTGTGATAACACTAGTGTTATAAACACATCAAAGAGTCTTGTAATGCACACAAAGACTAAGCATGTTGCTATCAAGTATCATTACTTGAGAGAGCTAGTTCAAGACAAAGAAGTGAGATTGGAGTATGTAAACACTAAGGAGAAAATAGATGATATTTTCACTAAAGAATTACCTAAGGATTCTCATGAATATATGAGGTAAATTAGGGGTGATTCCCCTAGACAAGGCTAATTAAGCCTAGATGGAGCTCTGCATCAAATGTGCTGATCTGAATATCTTACAAGTTGATAAAAACAATCATACCTTAGGAGTTGTCCAAAGTAATGAAGAAAGAAGGATAGAATGTTGTATCACTCATACAAAGATGAAAAAGTAGAATTCAACATTGACATGAAGATATCTAATGATCAAGATGCATGAGATAGCTAAAGTGTCTTTGGCATTGTTTTCAAAGTGGGAGATGTTGTGAAGAAATTACCATGAGGTAATAAGAAAGAGGGAGAGTTTGACGATAAGAAATAGGGAGAGTGTGTTAGATGAAGAAATGTTGCATAGTAGAACTGAAATGGGGTGTTGCCACTAATACAAAAGAATCTAATTGATTTCATGATCTAATATGATAGAGGAAGCTTATGAGTTGTATATTAGAGTTGCATGGATGAGAATAAGAATGAAAATAAAAGAAAGAGATTGTTGGACATAGAGTTGAGAATCATAATGAAACTAAGGATATTAATGAAGATTTGTAACTATACACAAAGGGAGTTTGCTTGATGCAGTACATGTTTTGGATTGCATGGTAACTAGAGGTGTTGTCATCAATGCCAAAGTGGGAGATTGTTGGAAACTACAATTGGAATAACTGTTATGTTGTCATTAATGTCAAACCTTATTGGTAAGATAGTTTTCTATCCGATTTGAGTGTCATATCTAGATGATTGATGAAGAGGATTTGAGAAGTTGGATATAACAAAAGAACTTAAAGGACAGGTTGAGTTATGAGAAGAAACTAAAAATGAGAACTTGATTAGTTAGACTTTGAAAAGATAAAGTGATTGTTTAATCATGCTACAAGTAAAAAAGATAGTAGTACTAAATCTTTGAAGAGGTGATCAAAGGTTGACCAAATTCATAGGCTTTATTGAGCAATAGAGCAAAAGATAAGGAACTTGAAGTTTGTGCCAAGTGAAGTTAGTACCAACTGAGCCATAATATATGCCGAATAGAAATAGTGTTGACCAAGCATCAATATTGATCAAGTGTTAGTACATGTACCAAAAAATTTTTGGTAGCAAAAAAATAACCCAGTGATAACCGAGTGTCAGAACATAGTGTTGGCTAAGGGACAACATTATGATAGTTGATGAGAAAATCATGATTTCTACCCAAAAGAGTTGATTTCTTGGAATATGTAAAGCATGTTGAAGATAAGGATGGATGATCTAGAACATTTAAATCAAAGGACACCATTTTTATGTATTTCTATGCAAGGACTCAAAGGGAAGTTTCTAGAAGATAAGAGATGTTGGAAGGATTTGATGAATCTAACTGAACCCTAAGATCTATAATGGCATTTAAGCAGAAAAAGCTTAGAATTACCTATTTAAGGAGGTATAAGGGCTAACCTAGTGAGGTTGGAGAAATTTTTAATGATATTGATTGGTGAACTTAAGTAGAAGGTTGAGAAGAGTTGAGAAGAGGTGAAGAGTGATTTCTTGAAGAGTTTCCAAAAGAATCAAAGACTGAGATGGCAAGGAAGGCTAGCCAATGGGTCACAATTTGAGTCAAACTATGATCTATATTTGTAAAGGTTAGATCCTAATAGAGCTTAGTTTAGAAGAGTGAAAGATTGGTGACGTGTTTCTAGTGGTTTTTCCCAAATTAGGTTTCCATGTTAAATCTTAGGGTCAAACTTGTGTGGATGTTATTTGTGATGATTTACTAGTAATGTTTATTGTAATACCCCACTTGAAGATCCTTGGAAATAAGGATAAATATAAGCCAATATAATTTTTTTGAACAAGTAAGGATGCACATGACATACAACTTATGAGGATCACACAAATCACAATAGAAGACTAAACAACCATCCAAATGCCAACAGATCTCCAATTGCCACTACTGACCATAATGACAAACCATGGAAGGATGCAAACAAATATGAATATGAAAAGATACCAATTTTAAAATGCAACTCCAAGGTATTCAAGGAAACCATAAAGGGTATCCAGAACACCTCTGAAAAACTTTTGGACAAACTAAAAAGTGTCCACTATTCGCCTAAGCAGGTTTTTCCAAAACCTAGGTGACACTTTAAATCAGCATAGTACGATACTTTCTAGTATCGTACAACCTTTCCTATAAAGGCATGTGATACAATCAGGGTCACATGATAAATCTCCTTTGGGCATGTGATACTTAAAATTATCGTCCAATGGTGATGCATGGTCACCCAGGAACAATAGGAATTACTCTAAGGATGAATCAAGGGATAAAACAAGAACTTAAAACCTCCATAGAAGGGTGTACTAGATCCACAGTATAGGTATAGGCACTCAAAAACAATAACTATAAGACTGAAAATGCATCTAACTATCTAGTAATGAAGGGAAAGTACAAAAGGAAACATCATAGTGTACTAAAACAACATTGCAATAAACTGAAACAACATTGCAATGAACAAAACAACCAAACTAAGTACTTAGTTCCTCCCATCTATTATATCATCATAAGACCATCATGGGTCCTAGCCATCCCCTACACATTACATCCAAAACTACTAACTAGATCGTTGGTGCTATCTTATGAGGATGTCACCACTAAAACATTTTACAAAATAAGAATGAGAAAATCTAACATGCTAGAAGTAAAGCATAAGATAATCCTACAACTCAACTCATCATCTACCATATGCTAAACATCATAATAAGGAAATGTGACAATACTAACATCATCTAAACATGATATACAAGCATTCCAATGAAAGCATAAATCACAAGAAAGCATACTCTAAAACTTGAAGTACCAAGTAAAAACATCCAACAATGGTACACTGTTATAGTAGACCGTCTCTGTACATTGGTCCCCAATAGTGGTGAAGGTAGCTACGCCTCCCTACCATGTGGAACTCATAGGTCCACTCCTTCCATGCTGATAGAGATAATGATCCAATCACAAACACACACACATAAAGTAAATGTCTATGGCTAACACTCAAGCTAGACAATATGATGACTGAAACCAAGAACATAGACAATGCATAAACTACAGGTCCTCGTTAGACACTCAATGAGCTACTATGTAGGGGCTGACATCATAGAGAGTCACTTGGAATCCAAAAGCCCAAGCCAGTATTGGTAGCTAAACTCCCCAATGGGAAACACACACTCTAGGTGGTAGCTCTTCCCAATAGAAGGTGCACTGTTAGGATTAAACCATGAATAGAAATAATAATTACATGCAAATATAACCAATAACAGAAAATAATAGATCACACAGAAAAGAACACAAGGCACCAAGAATTAATGTGGTTCACCCAATCCTTGGGCTATGTCCACCAAACAACAAGTCCAATATTTTTATGATCTAGTGAATACAACCTGATTACAATATGTAATCCCTTACAACTGAATACCACCACAAGAACTAATTTTGCATCACAACTCATGAAATAATCCCTAGCCCTAAGCCCTTTAATACAAGTATTTTAACTACTTTAGGGTTATAATTAATAATTACATGTCAGCCCAAAATATCGATAAAATAGGGCCCAATTTTTTTTTTTGGGGTGATGCCCCGAACCCTAAAGAATTTATGAAGTATGTATAGTACTTTCTTGATTAGTCACCACAATCTAATAATCTCCCACTTGGGGACTGATCAGGCTCCATACTAAACAACAATCTCCCACTTGGAGACTGATCCTATAGCAATACCACTACCACATGGGGCTCCCATTGGATCAAACCACCCTAGACTCTACTATTCTTTTATTCATATTCAGTCTAGAAGACGAACCAAAGCTAAAAAGGAGTTAAAATTCTCCCTTGTTACTACCTTTGTGAATATATTTGCTAGATTTTCATTTGTATGTATCTTCTCTAGCTTTAACTATCCATCCTCCAAAACTAACCGAATGAAATGGTACCGTAACTGTATGTGTTTGATCTTGGAATGTAGAGTTGAATTCTTTGCAAGATGAATGACACTCTGACTATTTATGAACAAATAATTATCCTTCTGAGGATGTCCAAATTCTTGCAAGAAGAACCGAAGCCATATCATCTCCTTGGCTACCCCTATAGTAGCAGCATACTCTACCTCTATTGTAGATAAAGAATTAACCTTTTGTACGTATTGGATGTACCTCTCAAATATCTGGGAATCCATTTGATCGCATTCCAATGCTCAATTCTTGGATAACTCATATACCTGCTAACAACTCCCACTGCATGTGCAATATTTGGCCTAGTACATACCATAGCATTCATCAAGCTTCCTACAGCTGAAGCATAGGGTACCTTGGACATCTTATCCTCCTCTTCCTATGTCTTATGACACATCTCCTTAGTCAATTTCAAATGACTAGGTAAAGGTGTACTAACAGCTTTAGCATTCTCCATAGAGAAATTTTGTAACACCTTCTCAACATAATCAGCTTGAGATAGCGTCAATATTTTGTTTTTCCTATCTCTAAAAATCTTCATACCAAGGATTTTTTTTGCTGCCCCCAGATCCTTCATAGCCAATGCATGTGCTAATTGGCTTTTCAACCCCTTAATGTGATCCATGTTAGACCCGACTACAAGCATATCATCAACATATAAACATAAAATAATGTAGCTATCATCATCCAACCTCTTACAGTAAACACAGTAATCTGAATGACACCTATTATATCCATGCTCATGCATAAAACTATCAAATTTTAGATGCCATTGTCCAGGTGCTTGCTTCAAGCCATATAAACTTTTCTTCTATTTGCACACTAAGTTCTCCTTACCTTTGAACTCAAATCCCTGTGGTTAAGCCATATATATATCTTCATCCAAATCGCCATGAAGGAAGGCTATTTTGACATCTAGCTACTCTAAATGAAAATCTTCAGTAGCCACTAGACTTAAAATAGTACGGATCGAAGTCATTTTAAAAATAGGAGAAAATATTTCATGAAAATCAATTCCCTTTTTCTATGCAAATCCTTTTACAACTAACTTGGCTTTAAATCTTTTCTTACCTCCATACTCTTCTTTTAACTTGTAAACCCACTTATTCTATAAAGCCTTTTTAGCTGCAGGCAACTTGCACAAATCCCATGTCTTATTCTTCAGCAAAGAGTCAATTTCATCTTTCATTGTAAACTCCCACTGAATCTTAGTATCCACCTACATAGCTTCATCATAACTTATAGGTTCACCAGGATCAATAAGTAAAATAGAATACAAAGAGGGAGAAAATCTTTGTGGAGGTCTGATTTACCTTGTTGACTGTCTAACATTCACTGGTGTGTGTTGTATTTGTTGTTACGGTTGTTGCAGATCATGATGAATGACTAGAACATTAGCTTTTGGAGTATCATCTAGCACTGCATAATCATCTTCTATCTTCTCATGTTGCTGCAATAGATCTTTGTACAACACTTTCTCATTGAATATGACATCCCTACTTCTTACAATTTTATGATTTTCAAAATCACAAAGCCTATAACCAAACTCATTAATGTCATATCCAAAAAATACACATTTCTTTGACTTAGCTTCTAGCTTGGTTCTATTTTTAGAATCTATGTGAGAAAATTCTTCAGAACCAAAGGTTTTGAGAAAAGAATAACTCACCTTCTTACTAGTCCATGCCTCCTCTGGAATACTATATCCCAAAGGAGTAGAGGGACCTCTATTAATCAAATATATAGTAGTATTGATAGCCTTTTCCCACATGTGTAAGGGCAACCCAACATGCAACCTCATGCTCCTTGCACATTCCATTATAGTCTTCTTCATGCGTTCAGCCACTCCATTTTCCTGTGGAGTCCTTGGAATAGTTTTCTATGTATGAATACCATTAGTGGAGCAATAATCTTCAAATTTATGATTGCAATACTCACCACCATTATCAGATCTGAGACATTTTAATTTTTTACCAGTCTCATTTTCAACCAAGCATTTCCATTTCTTAAATGTTTGAAATACATTAGATTTCTATCTAAGGAAATAAACCCATACTTTTTCTAGTTGCATCATCAATAAATGTAACATATTATTGAGAGCCACCAAAGGAAGATACCTGAGCTGGTCCCCATTCATCGGTATGCACAAGCTCTAATTTCTCCCTTTTATTTTCCTTCCTAGTCTTTGCAAAACTCAATTTCTTTTGTTTTTCATACACACAACTTTAATAGAAATCCATATTAACACATTTCAAACTTGGTAAAAATTTCTTTGAATGAAGTACTTTCATACCTTTCTCACTCATGTGCCCAAGTCTATTGTGCCATAGTGCTATATCAGAATCTACATCAGCTATTTGTTCTCCTTGCTCAACTGCAACAATTGTTCCTAAGCATTCATTTTTCTCTAAAACAATTAAAATAGAAGGAACAATATGACCTATACAAAGATATAAGGTACCTACTTTCACACCTTTTGCTACTACAAGGGAACCTTTTGAAATTTTCCAATTTTTATCATTAAAAGTAACTACACAACCCTCATCGCTGAGTTGCCTTACTGAAATTAAATTCCTACTCAGCCTTGGAACATGTCTTACCTCATGTAGTAGCCAATGATTCCCATTCTGCAACTTAATCTTAATTTTTCCCTTTCCAACAATCTAATAGGGTTCATTATCCCCCAAATAAACAAGCCCAAAATCCCCTTGGACATAATCAATGAAATAACCTCTATGAGGTGTAGCATGAAATGAAGCACCAGAATCTAAAACCCATGAATCATCAACACTTTCTAAAGATAGAAGCAAAGCATCCTCTTCAAATTTGTTACTTACCACATTTGCCTCCTTGTCTCCATCTGATTTATCTCCTTCATTTTTCTTTCGATTCCAACAATCTTTCTTTTTGTGCCCTAGTTTCCCATAGTACTAGTAGTCATTTGGTGCTCTCAATTGAGACCTCTCCCCTTTGACTTTCCTCTTGATTTCCCACGATTTCTAGAATTACACTTCCTAATGTAGATCCACCTGAGGTTTTCCTATGAGTTTTCTCACTCAAAATAAGACTGATCACATCATCATAGTTTAGGCTACTAGATCCAGGAACAAAATTACTCACAACCATTACCAAGCCATTCCAGCTTTTAGGCAAAGAACACAAAATAAAGAGAGCCCTAATTTCTTCTTCAAAATTGATACTCATAGAATATAATTGACTAGTAATAGTATTAAACTCATTTAAATGATCTATAACAGATCCACCTTCAACCATTTTCATATTAAATAAATGCTTCATGAGAAATACCTTGTTTGAAGCGGAGGGCTTTTCATACAATGCCACTAGGGTTTTCATCAATTCTTCTGTTATCTTTGCTTTTGTAATATTAAATGCCATTGATGGTGCCAGGCATAATCGAATGCTTCCAAGTGCCTTTCTGTCCAAAAGATCCCATTCATCATTTGACATAGATCCCTGATTCTTGGCTTTGCCTTCCAACGGCTTCCATAAATCCTTTTGATACAGATAGTCTTCCATCTATAACTAGAGGTTCTGCCCATTAAACCTATCAACCCTTAGCTTACCCTTATTTTCCATTGCTCACATTCAACTGTGAGACTCCCACTCAACCGTGAAACTTTCCTGCAAAGGATAACTGAAAAATAACCTGGCTCTGATACCACTTGTTAGGATTAAACCATGAACAGAAATAATAATTACATGCAAATATAACCAATAATAGAAAATAATAGATCACATAGAAAAGAACACAAGGCACCAAGATTTAATGTGGTTCACCCAATCCCTGGGCTACATCCACCAAATAGTAAGTCCAATATTTTTATGATCTAGTGAATACAACCTGATTACAATCTATAATCCCTTACAACTCAATATCACTGCAAGAAGTAATTTTGCATCACAACTCATGAAACAATCCCTAACCCTAAGCCCTTTTATACAAATATTTTAACCGCTTTATGGTTATAATTAATAATTACATGTCGGCCCAAAATCCTGATAAAATAGGGCCCAATTTTTTTTTCCGGGGTGATGGCCTGAACTCCAAAGAATTTATGAAGTATGTACAGTACCTTCCTGATTAGTCACCACAATCTAACATGCAAAAGCCCAACTTTTTAATTATCTTATATTTATTATGCCTAGTAATTTCATTTAGTTATAACTTATTTATAACTTCCTCTACAAATTGATGGGAAATAGTCACCAAGTTGCAAGATAGAAGCCCTTCTATGTGCTACCCTACCCTACCCCTGTTCATCCAATGATGAGTGCCCATAGGCATGCATATTCCCAACCCAACCCCAAATGATCATAACTACCAAAAATACCACTGAAGATCAAGACTCTCAAGTCACTCAACAAATGTACATACATGTACTCGTGTGTGGTGCACCACCATCACAAAGATCATAACATAACGATTGGATGAGAACACAATGCAAAAATACACTCAATTGAAAATAGCCTTAGGAGGAAAGATGTGATAGAAATCCCAATGAAACATAAAAGTGCAACAATAGTCTAACTAACATCCAAATGGATGATCCAAGTCCTCGACCAACATCATGCCAAGAAAACCCAAGAAAATAGGGTGATACACAAAATGAAGTAAAAACCCCCAAAATTTGGAAACTTCAAAATTAAAATCCATTTGGTCTTTGGGCACCAAAACCCTCAAAATCTAATAAAATTTGGGTTTGGACATCGTATGCAAAAACAACCAACATAATGGTGCAAAACTCCAAACCCCATCCCAAAAATAGGAAAAATGTTCATACCTGACCAATCGGGAAAAACTAGCAAACAAAAATGGAGGGGAACACTATTTCTCAACCTCCTAACAAACTACTACCAAAAACATAAGGTGAAATCAAGCAAAAATAAGAAAACGAGAAAGCCCTACCTGACAACAAAAGGGGTTGAAATTGAAAACAACACAATAAAACAAATCACCCACTAAAATTGTTAGAAATCACAGCACAACAAGGTTTACCCAAGCCAAATCTAATGAGACTAACCTTGTGACGATCCCATGCTCACAAATCCCATAATGAACAGAAACATGCTCCTCTTAAAGAGGACTCTAAAAAAAACTCTCAAATTTGTCTTTTGAAAAAGTGAGAAGTGAGAAAACAATTACTTTTTCCAATACTTATTCACTTTTTGAGTGAATAATTGATTAGGGCAAATAACTAGCCAACCTAGTTAAACCTTGAATTGACCCAAACAAATAAATAGGCTATTCCTAGAAATAGGAATTCATCTATGAAAAAGCTACCAAAAATGTAATTTGATATAAATTAAAGCCCAAAAACCCAAAATCATAGAAATTAACGTAACAACTTTCATTACAATGCAAACCTCTAAATGCCCAAACACACTCATTGGTCTAGTCACATAATGAAGATGAGTTCAAATTTACTAATCATCAAAAGGTTTAATTAAAAAATTAAAATAAGGATACATTGACCATATAGGGACAACATTGGTGAAATATGAATAGTTGAATCACTAATTCCATGTGCCACTGCCATGGAATTAAATCCTGCACACTAAAACACACAATCAAGTGCAATTGTATATAATATCATATTTGAAGCAATAAATGCATTAAATAACTAATTTAACAATTTATTCAATCATACCTAAATAATCCATTTACATCAACCATGTTCACATAAAGCATAAAGATACAAGAATGAAGCAAATAACCATAGCACAAAATTCATCAGATAACAGAATCAGAGATATGTCCAAATACCAAATAATCTGATATCATCATAGACCTACAGTCATCTAAAAATGACATCAAAATTTAAATATGATAAACTGAAAAACATAGTAGTGAAGCATCTATGGTATTAAAATCAAAGTATAATATCCAACCCTCAAGTCATCTCAAAGTACATATAATAAGAGTATTAGGTATCTCTTGAATCAAAATAACAATAAGGTATAGAATGCAAACACAAGAGGCACTACATCCTCTCTCTCTAGCATAGACTTACTCCTGGAAGCCAAAAAAAAGATAGGGGTACAATTCCCTCAATCATGTAGCATCTTCCCAAGTTGTAGAAGTCTCATAGCTCAGGTCCCATTGGACCCTTACCTACTTGATGTCCTAACCTCACAAGGTCACCCTCTGCTACCCTTGATCTAATAGAGACCCACTCAATTCACTTCCCACAGAATCATAACCACTTATATCCCTTGCATCAACACCACCTCAGCCTTAGCCATTTCTTAATGGTTTCATAACCTGACCACCTAAATGAACTTTCTTGTTTGCCTCTGCCTTCACCTCTAAAGATAGAGGCCTAGAATTCTAGGGGATCGCCTCGCTCCAAATTAAGCTACCTATTTTCTACCTACAAAACATCCCAATAAGGAACATGGGTCACATCTGGAATATACTGCATCAAAATAGAAACATGAAAGATATTGTGGATGCATGATAGGCTAGGTGGCAACACTAGTCGATAAGCAACAAAACTAATCCTCTCAAAGATCTCAAATGGTTTGACAAAATGTGGCACCAACTTAGAGTATTTCTCATAACAGATGGAGTTGTTCCTCAACTGCACTCACAAAATACCTGGTCACCAACATAAAAGTGATGATCTAACCTATGAGAATTTGCATACTTCTTCTACCTATCTTGAGTAGTAATCAAATGCTCCCTAATATGAGCAACTTGAAGCATCTCTAGACCCAAAAGAACATGGTCCTCTAAATGATCCCAACTCAAAGGAGTATGACATTATCTACTGTACAAGGCCTGAAAAGGTGACATGTCAAGAGAACTATGATACCCATTGTTGTATGCAAACTCAACAAAGGTATAAATAATCCTCCCACTTCACTTGCCTGTCCATCACATACATGCAAAGCATATCCTCCAAAACCTGATTCACTCTCTCAGTCTGACCATCAGTCTTTGGGTGATATACTAAACTAAAATTGAGTTGCACACCTAAAGCATGCTGGAGAGACATCCACAGTGAAAAAGTAAACACTAGATCTCTATTCAAAATAATTCAATAAGGGATCCCATGCAAATGAATAATATCCTCCAAGAAAACATGCACTACTAAAGAAGCTATGTAGGATGCTCTCATGGGTGAAAAATGTGCTACCTTAGACAACTTGTCCACTATCACCATGATACAAGCATGCCTCTATGATGAGATAGGAAACCTTGTGATAAAATCAATAGATATCATATCCCACTTCCACTCTAGAATGGTATGTAGCTGCAAAAGACCTGTTGGATGTTGATGCTTTGCCTTCACTCTCTTGCACTCGAGACATCGAACAACAAAATTAGCAACATCGTGCCTCATCCCTACCAAAAAGTACATCTATTTAAGATCATCATGCATCTTCTTGACACTAGGATGTGTAGAATATGGTGCATAAGGTACTTTTGATATGCCCCTAGTTTCATTGTAGCCCATCGAGGTCAAGCAGATAACCTGAAAATACCCCCTCAAGGGTACATCTAGACTTGATCTCTGCCCCCACCTCTTGATACAAAGTGTGACTAGGAAAGGCCTCCAAGATATGGCCTCACAAATCCACTTCTAATGACATCACTAATACCTCATGTCACCTCCTACTCAAGTCATTTGCGATGTAATTCTCCTTCCCTTTAATGTAATGAACATCAAAGTCATACTCACACAAGAACTCCATACAGTGACATTGTCATGCATTTAGGTTTGGTTGAGTAAAGATATAGTGCAAGCTCCTATGATCGCTATGCAACTCAAACCTGTGTCCCAAAAGAAAATACCTCTAATGGACAAAGGCATGCACCATAGCCATGAGTTCCAAATCATGAGTAGGGTAATTAAGCTCATGGTCCTTGAGTTTTCTAGACTCATATATGATCATTCGACCATCCTACATCAACACCACACCCACACCTTCTAATGAAGTATCTATGCAAACCATGAAATCACCTACATGATTAGGTACTGCAAGGACTGGTGCACTAGTCAAACACTCCTTAAGAGCATTAAATGCTACCTCAAACTACTCTGACCAAACATACCTCTTCCCTTTCCACTAAAGAGAAGTGATGGGATTTGCTACTCATGAGAAATCCTTCACAAAGTGATGGTAGTAACACACCAATCCCATGAAACTACAAACTTTTGAGACATTAGTGGGTACTGACCAATCTATGATAGCATGAATCTTCTCCAGATCCACTACAATTCCATCACCAATGATGATATGCCCCAAATACTTTACCTCCAATTGGAAGAATCCATATTTACTCAAGTTTCCATGCAACTGATGGTCTCTCAATCATTGCAATACCGGACATAAATGCACTTCATGCTCCTCCACAATATTTGAATAAATAAATATGTCAACCAAGAAGAAAATGACACACTGATAAAGGTAAATGCAAAATCCACCATTCATCAAACTCATAAACACTGATACCACATTGGTTAAACTAAAGGGCACACATGTGAGCTCATAATAGCCATACTGTGTATGAAAAGTTGTTTGATGAATGTTAGCCTCCTAGAAATGAAGCTGATGGTATCCTGACTTCAAATCAATCTTTGAGAACACTTGTGCTCCCTTCATCTGATCAAACAAGTCATCTATCCTTAGAAAAGGATATCACTTCTTCACTGCCACCTTATTTAACTACTGATAGTCAATGCACAAGCACAAAGATCCATCATTTTTTTTTTAAAATATGACTAGTGCACCCCACAAGGATACACTAGGATGAATATGGCCCTTGGAAAATAATTCCTCCAATTATAATCTAAGCTCACTGAAATCTTGAGTAGTCATGCAGTAAGGAGCTCATCAAATCAGCTCTACTCCGGGTACAAGATCAATCTAAAAATCAATCTCATGTTGAGGTGGAATACCTAGAATGCCATTAGGAAACACATTTTCATACTCATGAAGGAGTGGGTGATCATCAAGTGTCACCATATGACTCTTAGGTTCCTAAGATCACTAACAAAAATAAGAAATAACTGACAACCTTTTCACACACTACACTTCAGCTGATTAGCTGAGATCATCCAAAGTGAGATTGGTCTTAGGATTACCAAAATCTCTACCTATCCACCTGTGTCATCAAAAAACTATACCATCTTATGATGATAATGTCTATTTTCCTAACGGGTAGTTAACCAATACATGCCCACCACAATGTCATATGATCCCAAAGGTAGAATGCATAGATCTACTATGGTGGTGAAGGTTCTCAAATTAAAAATACAAGTACTGACCAAGGAGTCTAAAACCACTTTGGAACCTATGACTAACTCAATTTTCCACCTATCAACTTGATGCACTACTATTAGTCCACATTGTTGGACAAGAGATGGTGAAATGAAAGAATTTGAAGCACCAGAGTCAAACAAAAATGAAGCTAAAGTACCATACAACATACTTGTAGCCTCAACTATTCTACCTTGTTGTTTAGCTTGATAGTTATCAACTGCCAAACACTCAATGACTCCTTCCAACATTTCCCACTATAAGTTTGCATCAACCTACACTCTAACTAGGTCCTATAGATGGTTTGCTAGAAAACTCAAAAGATCTAAGGCCAGGATGACCATAAGAATAACAATTCCCTGCAAAGCTAGAACCTATTCCACAACCATCCTAAGTAGCACTAGGGTAAGGTGCACTACCCTTATTAGAGTTTTGTTGAACACTCTAAGGAGGATGATCTTGCTGAGATTTCTGCCCCTGACTTTGGTTATCTCCTTTCTTCCTTGAGTCACCTACATACTATCCACCTTTAGGCCATTTCCCCCTTGGTTAGAAATGATGACTACCACCTTGTGTGGGTGAAGATTAGGTTTGGCCCTTCCTTGAGATTTGGGTAAACTATGCATCCTATCTTGAATTCTATGCAATTTGGTTCTGAGAACCATATTTTCTACTAAGACCCATAGCCAAATTTTCCTCTGTAATATGTGCATTGTCAATAGTAAGAATAAGAGTCTTAGGTTGATGCATATGGACTTCTCCAATAAGGGCATCCTTAAGGCCTCAAATGAAATGATGAGCCAGGAGTAAATCATCATGATTGTGGCATGAGTACTACCTAAGTTCAAAGAATCAGATTTTGTACTGATCTACTATCATGTTTCCTTGTTAGATTGTGTGGAACTCACTAGCATGGGCATCTCTAAACTAAGGAGACAAGAATCTCTCTCAGAACCTCTCCTTAAAGATCTCCCAGGTGAGATCTACAATAATGATCTAGAGCTTCTTCCACTCAATATTTCACCATATGGATGTGTGGTCCCTCAACTGCATAATCACAAAATGTGCCTTCATATTGTTGCATATGGGTACATGTTGAAGCAATACTCCATGTCCAATAACCAAGTTTCTACCTTGAGTTCACTTCCCTTACCATCATACAATGGTATTTTGGATTGATGAAGAGAATTCATGATATCCAAATGGATGGAATCTTCATTTTATAATCGCTACCACCTCCATGGTGTCCTTAGCCACCTAGTGGGGTACGAGAATATTCATGTTCGCACTCCTCCTCTCTATGCTCTAATTGATGGGATTATCCATGATGAGATCCCTCTACCTAATTATGATCCTATTGGTCTTCCTCTACATGAGATCCCATCCAAGTAAGAATCTCCTGGAGCATTGGCATTAATACCTCAATACCACCTTGATTGTTATTACCCTTTTCTTCTCCTCCACCCCAACATTCCTCTTCTTGGTGGTCTTCTTCATAGTTATTGCTATGGGTACCACCCTGACTACCAGATCTACATACAAGAGGCATCACTATGGAAGCAACAAGGAAAGGTCTAAACAATGATTCATAAGCATAAGAGTCATAACAAGATATCAAAATAATAACCACTAACTAACAATACATATACAAAGTCAAAACCATAGTAGAAGCAAAACACAAAGATCCCAATGTTGCAACATGAGCTCTGATACTAGATGTAATGCCCCACCTAGACATCCTTGGAAAAAAGGATAAATATAACCCAAGATATATATATTTTGAACAAGTAAGGATGCACACAACATACAACTCACAAGGATCATAAAGATCGCAATAAAAGACTAAACAACCATCCAAACGCCAGTGGATCTCCAAATGCCACTATTGACCATAATGACAAACCACAAAAGGACACAAACAAATACAAATCCAAAAACATATTGAATTCAAAATGAAACTCCAAGGCATTCAAGAAAACTATAAAGGGTATCCAAAACACCTTGAAAAAACTTTTGGATAAATCGAAAAGTGCCTGCTATCCACCTGAGTAGGTTTTTCCAAAACCTAGGTCATACTTAAAATTAACATCGTATGATACTTTCTAGTATTGTATAACCTTTCTAATGAAGGTGTGTGATACAATTAGGGGTCACATGATAAATCTCCTTTGGGCATGTGATACTTAAAGGTATCACCCAATGCTAATGCATGGTCACCTAGGAACAACAAGAATTACTCTAAGGATGAATCAAGGGATAAACAAGAACTTAAAACGTCCACACCAAGGAGTACTAGATCCATAGTCAAGGTAAAGGCACTCAAACACAATATCTATAAGATAGAAACTACATCTAACCATCTAACATAGTAGTGAAGGGAAAGTATAGAAAGAAACATTACAACATACTAAAACAACATCATAATAAACTGAAACAACATCACAATGAATAGAACAACCAAACTAAGTACATGGTTCCTCCCATCCATAATAGCATCATAAGACCATCATGGGTCCTAGCCATCCCCATGCATAACATCCAAAGCCATCAACTAGATCATCAGTGCTATCTTATGAGGATGTCACTACTAGCATATGCTACAACATAAGAATGAGGAAATCTAACATGCTAGAAGTAAAGCATAAGATAATCCTACAACTCAACTTATTGTCTACAATATGATAAAAATTATAATAAGGAAATATGAAAATAGTAACATCATCTAAGCATGATATACAAGCATTGAAATGAAAGCATAAATCACAAGAAAGCATACTCTAGAACCTGAAGTACCAAGTAAAAACATCCAGCAATGGTCGCACAAGGATTGTAGACCATCTCTGTACATTAGTCCCCAGCTACGGTAAATTTAGTTACAATTACCTACCATGTGGAACTCATAGGTCCACTCCCAATGTGCTAATGGAGATAATGATCCAACAAAAAATACACACATAAAGAAAATGTCCATGGCTAACACTCATGCCAGACAATATGATGATTGGAACCAAGAACATAGGCAATGCATAAACTATAGGTCCTGGCTAGACACTCAATGGGCTACTATGTAGGGGTTGACGTCATGGAGAGTTGCTTGACATCCAAAATCCCAAGAAAATATTGGTAGCTAAACTCCCTAATGGGAAACACACACTCCGAGTGCCGGCTCCTCCCAGTGGAAGGTGCACAAGCCCAACTGTTTAATTATCTTATATTTATTATGAGTATTTTAATTTAGTCATCACTTATATAAAACTTCCTCTACCAACCAATGAGAAATAGTCACCAGGTTGTGAGATAGAAGCCCCTCCACGTGCTACCCTACCCTACCCATGCTCATCCAATGATGAGTTCCCATAGGCATGCATATTACCAACCTAACCCCAAATGATCATAACTTCCAAAAATACCATGAAAGATCAGGACTCACAAGTCACTCGACAAATGTACATGCATGTACTCATTTGTGGCACACTACCATCACAAAGATCATAACAAAAGGACTAGATGAGAACACAATGTGAAAATACACTCAATCAAAAATAAACTTAGGAGAAAAGATGTAACACACATCCCAATACAACATAAAAGTACAAAAATGGTCTAATTGATATCCAAATGGATGATCCAGGTCCATGACCAACATCATGCCAAGAAAATTTGAGAAAATAGGTCAGCACACAAAATAAGGTAAAAACCCCAAAAAATGGAAAATTTTGAAATTAAAACCCATTTGTTATTTGGGCACAAAAACCCCAAAAATCCAATAAAATTTGGGTTTAGATATTGTATGCAAAAACAACCAACATAACAGCACAAAACCCCAAACCCCCATCCCAAAAATAGGGAAAATGTTCATACCCAACCAACTAGGCAGAACCAACAAACAAAAATGGAGGGGAACATTAGTTCTTAGCCTCCTAACAATTTGCTACTAGAAAAAAAAGAGCTGAAACAGAGCAGAAATAAGAACACGGGAAAGCCTACCTGATAGCAAAAGGGGCTGAAATTGAAAACAACACAATAAAATAAATCACTCACTAAAATTGTTAGAAATCACAGTATAGCAAGGTTTACCCGAGCTGGATTCAAAGAGATTGACCTCGCATTGATCTCACACTCATAGCTCCCACAACAAATAGAAAAGTGATCCTCCAAAAGAGGATTCTCAAAAAAGCTTTCAAATTTGCATTTTGCAAAAGTGAGAAGTGAGAAAATAATTACTTTTTCCAATACTTATTCACTTTTGAGTGAATAATTGATTAGGGAAAATAACTATCCAACCTAGTTAAACCCAAAATCAATCTAAACAAAAATAGGTTTTTCTTAGAAATGAGAATTCATCTATGGAAAAGCTACTATAAATTAAATTCAATTAGAATTAAAGCTTGAAAACTCAAAATCACAAAAATGAACGCAACAACTTTCACAACAATGCAAACCTCTAAATGTAAAGACATGCTTACTAGTCTGGTCACATAATGCAGATGAGTTTGCATTTACTAATCACTGAAAGATTTAATTAAATAATTAAAACAAGGATACATCAACCATACATGGTCATTGGTGAAATATGAATAGTTGAATGACTAACTCTATGTGCCATTGCCAAGGATATAAATCGTGCACACTAAAACACATGATCAAGTGAAATTTCATATAATATCATATCCAAAGCAATAAATGCTTTAAATTACTAATTTAACCATTTATTCAATTATACCTAAAAAATCCATTACATCACTCACATTCACATAAAGCGTAGAGATACAAGAATGAAGTAAATAACCATAGCATAAAATCCATCACATAACATAATTAGAGATATGTCCAAATACCAAATAATCAGATACCATCATAGACCTTTTTTCGTCTCAAAATGACATCAACATGCAAATATGATAAACTACAAAATATAGCAGTAAAGCATCTATGGTACTGAAATCAAAGTATAACATCTGACCCTCAGGTCATCTCAAAGTACATATAATAAGAGTATCAACTATCTCTCGAATCAAAATAACAAGTTACAGACTGCAAACATGAGACACACTATATTCTACAAGTCTATTAATTTTAGGATAATGGACTGCTAGTTTATGTTACTAAAATTTTACAATAGTAGTCGAGCTAATGGATATTAAGATCTAAAGCAGTTTAAGTGTTTGTTCAATTGATACATCTGGACCTTGGATAATTTATTCACTCCCCTCTTAGTTATTCTAAATATTCTAACAAATTACATCCCTAACTCCTCTTCCTCTATATCTCTTCATCCCAACATTTATCATACATTTCTTTCTTGGCTTCCTTTGACCCCTTTTGTGTTTTAATACTGAAGCACCCAAAATAGTTTCTCATTACAGACTATTTATCACTTTCAAAGGATACCCTCAACCAACCAAACAACATCTTCTAACTTATAATGGATTTCCTCAAATATCTATCAAAGGAAAACATAGAAGTCCTTTGGAATCCTTTAATTATAGAGATTTAGTGGCTCATACTTACTATATATAGAATAACACTCAACCAACTAATTTGGTTCTTCCTACTTCTTTTTCCCCTTCTCAACCAATGGTTCCTTCACCATCTTATTTATCTCCCAATCTTGAAAATGAGTATAATTTGGTTGAACAATTACATCTTGTCCCCACCAAAATTTATTTATGGAAACTCCTTTAAAAACCTTCTACATATCATGGAGCCTTGTAAAAAGCTTTAACTATACTTTCAACTCTTCCTAATCAAGAAAGTACTCCTTCTTGGAATGTATGCATAATGTGCCTATTACTCCTCAATGCTTTTTTATTCAATATGATTTTACATCACATGAAGTTCAAAAATAATATGATGGCCTTAGTTTGGTTGTTATTATTAATTATGATCTTATTTGAAAAACTTTAGTTAATAATATGGTCTAAATGTATGTAGCTTGGATATTTTAAAATAGATCAGAGCTTACATGACAACTCTCAAGCCTAATAATGTTCATATTATGGCTTTGATAATCTTTCTAAGAAGACATTGGAAATTATAACTATTCCTATCAAAGTTGGTTCTGTTGGTTTCTGATTCAAGATATTTAATAATACCATAAAAATAGTAAATAAGATGATACCTAGGGGTTAGCTACTTCCCATACCTAGTACATCCTATTTGAGTCTAGACCAACTAACAAAGCAATGATGATTTCTACTCTTTTGGCTCTGCTAAACCAAGGTGGGTCAACCTAAGGATTTGACAATTCATGAATAATACTTTATCTTACAAATCCCCTATAACATATTTGGTCTTGAAAGTTCTTGTAATTACAATTTAATGAAATTTTATATTAGCCAAAATAAACTTGAAAAATTATTGCAACAAGAGATAACCAACTTTATATCTCATTTGGTAGAATTATTTAATGATTTTGATTTGTAAAATTTAATTCAAGCAAAACTAAGATTAATTTTCTTGATTCTTCAACTAAATGACTAGTGCCTTAATCCATTGCTACAATAGAGTCATATCAGTCAATATTAATAGATCTATTTGGCTTGCAATTAAATTTATCAACTATTAACCTCTAAATTATCTACTTACAATATTCCTATCATACTTAAAATGACCCTATCATCCCATATAAGCATATACTTAATTCTTTGAATTAAAAGCAACAATGAAATTATATACAACCCACTTGAATTGTACTTGAATAAATTGAAACTTGTTAATTCATTCACAAGATCCCAAAAGTATGAAAATAGAGACAAAATTTGGAGATACAGGTATTCTACAATGTTCCTTGTATTAATCTCTTTGAGAATCATATATATATTTTATAATGAGACTTATGAAAATAATATAGGATTAAAACCAATATTTCATTTACTTTAAACTTTCAAAAGAAACAAGCTAAAATATCTCTAGATTTAACACAAAAACTAGACCGACTCATATGATAATATCCATCACACAATTGGATTTTGGACCCCTCTTCCCAATCTTGGAAATCCTTTTATAGAGAAAGGATTGCAACAAGCTTTAGATTTGGGAAGACACATGTCATTACATGTCTCATAAAACAAGTTATAGAGAATATAAAATATTGTTTCCAAATATTCTCTGCAAATAAAATAATTTGGGAAGTAGCTCAAAATTTGGTAGCAAGCATCTTCATGTTTAGGTTCAACCTTTGTTTGTAGTGTAGGTGTATCGATAGAAAGTTAGTGCAAAAGTAAGATACCCTGATATGATTTCTTTCCTTCCTCTATTTTGTCTTTCATTTGTCCTTATCAACTATTCTCTAACTAATTCGTATGGGTAAAGCCTTGTTCTCACCAATTGCTTCCCACACATAAATCTCTTTGTTGGTTGGCATTTTGATGCCTCTAACTATTTCAAAATCATTAACAAATTTTCTCCACCTAGCATCTGTAATGGCCTTTGATTCTGTAACAAACTTGTTCATATCAACTTCCACCTTGAACATAGTATCAATCAGATCATAAAATGATTCCTCATCCGCATCAAATTTTTTTGTAAATTTCTCTAATGTCAGAATGTGATCAAAGGATGTCAATTACTCTTGCCAATCTTTCATCTTATTTTCTTCATCAACAATTGAAGGAATAAAAATATCAATACCCTCATTCATTATCTTCATCTTCCCTATGATTATTTGTAACTTACTTGTAAAGAAACCAATCAATTCTTTCATCATCTCTAAAGCCTCCTTTACCGTGAAAATCTTATTAGGCAATTCTGGTTTCTTAGCCATCAAGATAACTAACCTATCAAGGAATTGAATGTATGGGCCCCATTGGCTAAAAATAGGGTAGAGCCATGTAAAAGCTTCATTGTACACATGTTCTACACTTTGTAAGGAGATGAAAACACTGTGAACTTGCTAGGATATCCTTTTTAATACCTCAAATCTGTGATATGGCATCCCCTTAAGCACATCTACCTTTTGCTGATCTTTTTGACCCAGAGCTTCAATCTCCATCACAACAACTACATGTTCAATCTCAACTTCCTTGTCTTTAGTCATGAGAGAAACTTGTTCATTTGTTCCTTTTGGATCCTTAACCCTTATCTTGTTTTGTTTTCTTCTTAGGTTTTGAGTTGCTCCTTCAAAGATGCAACCTCACTTTCTTGTTCTTGTATCCTATTCTCCAACTCCTTCATCCTCTATTCTAACATATAACTCTTCTTGAGATCTTCTTTGTATAAATTTCTAGTATCAATGTATTCTCTGAATGTGTGGGCAATTCAATCCTTAATCTAATCAACCTTGGCCTAATTCATAAATGATAAATGCTTCAAGAGCTTGAGATCTCACTATCAGTAGTTGAGTCCAATGTCTACATTATTGCACTTCGCTGAGTTGTATCTTGTATGTCCATCAATCTGGGCTTATTTTATTTAGGAGTAATGTTCCACACAACTAATGTCTTACTATCAATATTGAAACCAAAGCCTCTTTATATACCTTGTGCATTGAATGCTACATATGAAATTGAATTTTCTTCCCTCCTTATTTGATCCAAAATAAATATGTTTCCAAGTCCTATCTAGGCACAAGTAGCATCCCATTCCTTTGCATGAGGTCTCTTGCCTCACTCACTATCATTATTTCACTACTAAGGTCATATGCTAGTAGTTTTTCAATGAGTTCTTTAGTTATTTCCTCTGACTCCCTTGGCTTTAATGTCAGTTTCAATTCACTTTTCTTAACCTTATACAAGATAATTTTAAATTCTTTAAATTTAATGAATTCATCATCTTCTAAGAATTTCTCTATCTAAATGATCCTATCATCTAGTCTTGTAGTAGTCAATTGCAAGTCTATCAAGGAAATTTTAGCTACCTTAACCCTTTCTTACAAGAAATGTTGCCTCATATCAACAAAATATTAACTTCTGCTAGACATTAGTTGTAGTTTCCTCTCCTTAATTTTCTCATGCATATGGACAATATTTTGCCTTTTGTTGCCTTTTCATACCAAAGTAAATGTCTCAGACTGTTCATCTATCTCTTTTGGAACTACATCTAGATTAGGAGAGTCTGGGTTCACTATATTTTCCTCCACTATTGGGTCCTATGGCATCTAAGACATTATATGATAATAGTTCTCTAACAATTTCTCCAATATGAAAGGATAGGTAACTTCCAAGCAAAAACCCTTGAAATCAGGGTCACTCTTCTTCAATTCCTTCTCTACCCTTTGAATGTCCTCATATTTTCTCAACCTCTCTTCCACATCACTTTCAATTAGATTATTTCTAATTATGTCTTCTTGGGGAAACTTCTTGTTGTTTGGGAGAGTGTAGTTTCATATTTCTTTCAAAGCACTCCTAACTACATCCTCAAGATCATATATTCTATAAGGAGCAGAAGATAAATAATAATGTCTCAAAAAATCATGAATCTACTCAATGGCTTCTTTCCAAATTGTGAAATCATCAATCTTAAAACATATACACAAAAAAGTTACTTTGTGTATCTTAGGACCTAGATATTCCCTATCCATCATGATGAGTTTCCACATGAATTCAATTATCCCTAGCATAGTAGGTATATATCTTGGTAATATGTGTGGGGGTTGAGGGCCAGCATAAACTCTCACAAGTGAAATTTTTTGAAACAAAAATACGTCTCCCTAGTTATGATCTAATTTGGTATCATCTCTTAATAAAGCACACCTCAATAATTTCTTTAAAATTTCAAGAATCCTATCTTGTTGGGCACCTACCATCCTCATAATAACAGAACTAAAATTATGGAGAAATGACATAAAACTAGAAAAAGAATAATGCTTGTCCCATACCCAGGTCCAAAGTAGGACTGGAAAATCTCCATCGAGGACTAAGGTTTTATCAATGAAATTTGTATTGAAGTAGCCAATGTTCTTGTACAAAATCAAATGCCTCAACAACAAATAATGGTGGAATTTAAAATTCCAAAATTTCCCTCTCTGGATAGCTTCAACTTGTTCTTGCATTTTTTCAATAATATATTTTACATAGTCATACTCAATATTTGTGAATGGTTCTTGAATATTTAGGGCCATGAGGTAAAGTCCTCCATACACCACATCTAAACCATTAGTCTCGAGTGCCTTAAGCAAGCTGTAGATTGTATTTTGAAGATAATTATTGAACTTATTCACTAGGAGCATCTTATCCACCTTCTTTGGTATTTCTCCAATTAATTTGAGCTCATATGGAATATAATGTAGCATCACCTTCCCAGTGTAAAACTTGACATTCCTTTCAAATTTCTCTTCAAAATCCTAGACATTAATCTGTACACTCATCTAGCCTTCAAGCCCAAAAGCTTCAATGAAGGCACAGTCCAATATACATAGTATGCTCCTATCCATCTTATGAAAGGATTTTGTGGTAGGTTTGTAAGATTCTATAAGAGCCTTCAATATATCTACATCCACATATGCTTGTGGGAATATAAGCTTTGCCAAATTTCTTTGCCATGAATTTGAGGCTAGAGGCTTCTTGAATTTATTACTATAAAAGAACATAAAAAGATCATATGTATTTTTTCCTAGGTATATAGCATCTCTGCAATATATATATATATATATATGGATCCCAAAAATCATGGTCATTTTCTAAAATCCCATTTGACAATCCAAGTATGACTCGAGCCCATTCTTCTGCATATTTTTTTGGAATACTTTGTCTAGATTTTCTTGCCTTTGATGTTGTTGATAACTAGACAAAATCTATGTCCTTGGATTGACCCTTATCACTTCCAATCTATGAAATTTTTATTGAAAATAAACTTCCAACCTTGAAACTTGCGAGAAATAATTTAAGAAATTGATAGCCTAGACACTCTGTAACTCAATGATTTCTTTAACCTCGACAATTGGTATTTTTCCTTATGAATAGAGAATTTCTTTATGTATGCACATGCTTCATCAAATTCCTTTACTCCATTAAATTTATGCATGCACGAGGATTCAAAATTCATAGTATGTGTGTCACTTCAAAATTTGGTGGTGTTAGTAGCCAACTAAGCCTTTTTGATTTTATATCAAAATTTCTGATTGACTAGAAATCTTTTATCAAATTATCTTTTCCCTTTTTAGCAAAATCATACTTTTCATTCTATCCTATTAGGGTTCTAATCTTACACTCCATTGAATTCTAATATTTTCATAACCTTGTGAACCTAAAAGCCAAAGTCTCCCAAACTTATGTTTTGTAGTTTGTCGCGTAGTCAGAGACCTTACCTATTATATCCCTTTCAAAGTTGTGAACATATGTTGGTGGTTAATATCATCTCACCATAGTATTGGAACTATTAATCCTTCCTTTAAAAATATACTTCTGGTCTTACATTCCTCCTTAGTCATAGTATCAAATGACCCTTGTAACTCACCCTATAGTTCTATGCTTTCCCTTTGATCATATCATTGGAAGACTTGGTGCCCTATGGGAATTATCATTTATGCATTCATGCTCAAACCCTAGTCTTATCATTGAGGCTTATTTATAGGCTTAAGGACTAAGAATTACAACTCTATTCTTGACATTTGGAATGTAAAGTTGGGATACATTTTCACCTCTACAAAGATATGCTTCATTCCTAGGCATAAGGTCAAGACTCTTGGTTCATAATGAGTAAAAATATTTTATGACTATATGCTTAACCCTTAGTTAGGAGATCAAGGAAGAATAAAGAATACTCCAATTTTGATTCAAAAATTCCCACTCATGAATAAGAACAAGGAATAGGGAAAAGTGTAGACAATAGTATAAAGCATTTTCAACTAGGTAAACAATATGGCTAAGACACTTAACCCAATCTTCAGTTATAAAAGATAACTTAGAATTTTTGTTAGAAATGCTTTAGAATAACTGAGAGGGAGGGGTGAATAAGTTATTCAAGGTCCAAATGTCCTATTCAAACTTTTCACTAAGTATAGTGAGCCCATTCAACCATTCATTCATCCAAACTATAAATTTTCTAATTAGCAAGTTATTGTAAATCAACATGCAAGTGTAACACATAAGAAATCAACACATAACACAGTGATTTACATGGAAACCCAATTTGGGAAAAACCCACTAGTAGCATGCTACTCAATTCTCACTCTTCTGAAGTGATTCCCTATGAAAGGCCTGCCCTGTTAAAGGCTAAAAACATACTATTAAATGTGACCTTGTTAGAGGATTCAACCACCTTGTTAGAAGTGGGCCTAGTTAGAGGACTTTAGAACATTCACTTGGAATGAGACCCTGTTAAAGGATTTACAAATGGCTATTAAACCAACCTAAGTCCATAGGATTTTCAAATCTAATATAATTGCTAGAGAGTATTGTAAAATCTTGACCTAACTATAACATACAACTTATCTTGTAGATCTCAGATCACTTCTTAGCTCATACTCTTGCCTGGCCTTCAATCTCTGCAACTCTTGATAGCTTGCCCTCTTTTCAAGCTTAGTCTCCTTGAGTCTCCATGCTCAATGTACCAGTGCAATCATCTCTTCATGACCACTTGTAGAAGTAGAGCCTCTATGCTCTTCCTTCTCTAGATGTCTCCTCATTGACACCCTTCTAACTACTTTGTAGATTTGGCTCTTTAGCAGCAACAATATTAGCAACACTTTTCTTCTTGGTCTATGACTCCTTAAATAGAAGTCTTGGAGTTTTTTTTCCTACTTGATTCTTCCATTCTGTAATTTCAATTCACATGGATTAGGTAGGATTCATTGCATCCAACCCATATTTTGTTTCCTCTAGAAACTTCTTGAATAATCCTTTAGAATTCGTCCAAAAATGGTTTACATAGATTTTTGTGCCACTAGCTCATCATCCTTATCTTCCAAATCATTCAAAAAATTCAAAATAACCACTTTGTTAGCTTAGATTTGGTGAATATTTATCATTTAAAATAATACAATAGCTTGACACTATTGAAATACTGGTGCTCAGCACATACTGTGTTATTCATCATCAACTATGTTTTTCCTAATGCTCGACACTTGAAGATCACTTGGCACCAACTAAGAATTTTTTGATGCTTGGTGCCTAATCTTCACTCAACACTTGATCCTATAATTTTTTGATGCTCAACTTGAGCTGAGAATTTTCTTAGCTTCAACTAACTTGCTCGGCACCCACTAATGATCTTAGTTTAAGCTTTGCATTCAACCTTATTACAACTTCTTCCTCCAATGTTTCTAAGTGTGGGCAACCTTTGTATCTTTGAGTATGTTATTAGTACATCATTTAACCATTGTCTTAATTGATCCTTGCACTTCATTACAACATGATAACTCAACCTTTCCCTTAGGTACTCTTGTTACATCTTGTTTCTCAAATCCTCTTCATCAATCAACTAAGTGATAGTACTTGAATCTTATAAGAAAATATCATTCCTACAAGTAGTAGGTTTTTCATCAATGAAAAAAAATGATTGAAAACATTCTCTTACAACAATCTTCCTTCTTTGCAACAATCTCCCTCTTTTTTCTTCAACAATGAGCTTTTCAATCAGATTTCCAACAATCTCCCTCTTTGGCATTGATAACAAACCAAACTGATCAACCATTAGACTAAACTATTTAACCACAATCTTTCTAGGTTAGAATAGTAAGTCAAATGCCAAAAAATAATTGTATCTTCACATCTCCTTCTACTATTCTGATTGCTTCATTTCTACTTCTCCCTCTTTATTGTAGTTTTCTACTATTTCTCCCTCTTTGACAACAATGTCAAAGACACATTAGCATCTTGGTATGCAAGTGTAGCTTTTTTAGGTTCATTCTATTTCTCACTCTATCACTTTGCTTGTGACTAATTTGGAGCTTTAGCACTTGTACTACTTTAGGCATGAATCCTAAAGTAAACATGCTTTGCATCAATGTGTAAAATTTTCAACATTTAGCTTATTTGATGTAGGGTAGTCTTGCTTTTTCTTTAAGTAGCCTTAGCTAGGGGTATCACCCCTAACTTACCTCTAAGATACTCAAAAGCATTTTTAGGTAGTGCCTTTGTGAAGATGTCAGCAATCTATTCCTTTGAGCTAACATATTCCATCTTCACTTGTTTGTCTTCCACCAACTCTCTTACACAGTGATACTTGATTGCAATATGCTTGGTTTTAGCATGCATTACAGGGTTCTTTGAGATGTTTATAGCACTTGTATTATCACAATAAAGTATCACAGGCTCAATTACTTCTTCCTTCATACCTTGCAACAATACAATATTGGTGCAATTTATAGTAGCTACAACATATCCAGCTTCGACAGTAGACTGTGAGGTACAACTTTGCTTTTTACTAGTCCATGTGATCAACCTTTTTCTTAAGAAAAGCCTCCACTAGTGCTTTTGTTGGATACAATTGTTAATTGTGTATTGTCTTTGATGTTACACAAATGTCATATCAGTTATCAGACAGAGTCTATCGAGCTCAGATGATCAGCAAAGCAATTTACAGTGTCTACCGAATGTTCCCAAACATTACTCAGTAAAGTCAATTCTTACCGAGCTCACTTGGGCATCAAAGGATTTTTTAGTAGAAAGTTAGTGTTAACTGAGCTCCCAAGGTTAATGAAGAAAAGTTAATGTTTATTGAGCTCACTCGGGCATCAAAGGATTTTGTAGCAAAAAGTTAGTGTTAATTGAGCTCCCAAGGTTAACGAAGAAAAGTTAATGTTTACCGAGCTCACTTGGGCATAAGAGGAAATTAGTTTCTACCGAGCTCACAAGGACAACAAAAGAAGGTCAGTGCTAATCGATTTTACTCGGTCTTTAAAGGATTTTTGAAGGGTTTGCAGTGTTTACCAAGCTTCACTTGGTTAATACTAGAAAACCATTCTGGAGCAGTGGTTACCGAGTTGAGTCAGCCAGCAAAGGATCTTATTGTTTTAATATTAAGTTCAATTGTTTCATGCAATAAGTGCAGCCAACTAATGTAATAATTTTTTTTAGTTGTTGTAATTTATATTTGAGCCGACTTGATAATCTGAAAGGTATATATATAGATGTTCAAATTGTGAATTGAAGTGTGAGTATGAGTATATGGATAAGGATGGAATAAGCGAATATTGAGCAAATTTTGATGAAGGATTAAATATCCTAGAGGAGCTGCAAAGTTGTATTCAATTAGTAAGGATCTAGTGAAGTAGAACAGAGATCTATAATCAGCAAAAGATAAGTTGCATATCATTCAGGTCACCTCATTATTGCTTTCTAATCATTGTAACAGTGAATCCAGGATCTCTTTATAGAGTTGGTTTAACAACCATTTTGTAAATCCTCTAACAAGGTGACAATTTAGTTGAATTTTTCTAGAGATCTCTAACCAGGCCACTCCTAACAGGGTGATTAAATTCTCTAATAAGGTCACACCTAATAGTGTGAATTGTAACCTTTAACAGGGTTGGCTCCTAACAGGGCTCACTTCAGAAGAGTAAAAATTGGTGACTAGTTACTTGGTTTTTTCCCATATTGGGTTTCCATGTTAAATTTGGTGTCTCTTGTGTTCATTTATTTTAACCTTTGCAAGAATAATAATAACTATGAACTCTAAATGATCAGTAATTAGTTAATCTACCGAGTTACAATATTCCTACACTATTTACCGAGTATCACCAGTAAGTAAAGACATCAAAGGGATTTTTTGGAATTGTTTTTGTGGTAACTGATTCACCCCTCCCCTCTCAGTTACTTCATCTATATTTCCAACAATTGGTATCAAAGCTTTTGGTGCTTGTAAGATAAGATTTCAAAGATCTAAGCCAAAGATCAGGATGTCTTATAAGAGAGAAATTCCAAGACTTAATAGAGACAACTTCTGAGTATGGCAAGGGTTGATGAGACTTCATCTAGCTTCTATTGGAGATATAGGACTAAAAAACTTTGATGAAAAATATGTAGAACCATCTGGTACACTATCTGTTAATGATATTGATAAAAAGAAGACCCACAACATTATGATGATAGATATAGCATCTGCTCAGACTTATGAAGAATTTGATGACACCAAGGACTACAAATCTGCCTTTGAAATGTGGGAAAAGCTAAAAGAAATCTATGGAGGAGATGATAATGTAAGAAGAGCCAAAGCAGAAAGTCTAAGAGGACAATTTGATCAAATGAGGATGAGAGAGGATAAAAACATTGCAAAATATGTTGAAAGAGTCAAAGCATGTGTCAGTGCAATCAAAGCATCTGGAGGAGATATCAAGGAGGAGATAGTAATAAGTAAATTTATTAGAACTCTACTTCCCATTTATGTAATCAGAGTTTTTGTGATTCAAGAAAGAAGAAGTGAAGCAAATCACAAGATAAATCTAGAGGCCATAGTTGGAAGATTAACTGCATTTGAACTAGACAACTTTGACAACTATGTTCCAGCTTCCAAGACCATTGAATTAGCATTTGAAGCCAAGCTTTCACTCAAGGAGAAAAGAAAAAAGAAAAAGGAATCTTAGTTAGGAAGTGAAGATGAATCAGACCAAAGTTCAGATAGTGATCTTGAAGTGATTGAAGCTCTACTAGCAAGGAAATATTCTAGAGGTCGAGGAAAATATAAAGGTAAAGTTCCTCTAATCTATTTTTCATGTAAAGAAGTTGGTCATATTGCTGCTAGGTGCCCAAACAAGTAGAAAAAAGATGAGAAGAAAGACTACAAGTACAATGGCAAGAAAGACTTCAAATCATTCAAGGATAAAGGTAAGAAAACATTTTTTATGGCTAAAGATTCTAATGACTCTAATGATGAAGAAGAAGATGAAATTGTCTACATTGTTGTGAAAGATGAATCTGATAATAATGAGGAAATGGCACTCATTTCTCTTATGAGCGAAAATGATACATGGATCATAGATAGTGGTTGTTCTCATCATATGACTGGTGATAAAACTAAGTTTGAATACTTTGAAGACTATGATGGTGGTAGTGTAAGATTTGGTAACAATGAACCTTGTTGTATAAAAGGAAGAGGAAGAATCTCTCTAACCAAAGAACTTATATGTGATAATTCCTATTGGGTAGAAGGACTAAAGCATAATTTGTTGAGTGTGGCATAGCTACTCAATAATGGATTCAAAGTAGAATTCATGCATGGAAAAGCAAGACTGCTAGATGGCAAAGGAAAACTGATTCGATCAGGCACTCAAACAAAATGTAACTTATTTTATCTTGAACTTAATGAATGTTCATGTTTTATTGCTCAAGTTGAAGAAAGTTGGTTATGGCATAAAAGGTTGTGTCATGTCCATTTTGATAATTTGGTGAAGATAAGAAAATTCAAGAAAGTAAGAGGCATTCCTAACATAAAGAAACCTGAGGTTGATCTATGCGAGAATTGTCAGATTGGTAAAATGGGAAAGACTAGTTTTAAAAGTAAAAACTATCAGTCAGAAGATATATTAAAAATTGTGCATACTGATTTATGTGGACCCATTGGAATTGAAATCTATACTGGAGAAAAGTTCTTCATTCTTTTTGTTGATGATTACTCAAGAATGATGACTATCATGTATCTAAGAAACGAATTAGAAGCATTTGAGAAATTCAAATGGTATTTGGCCAGAGTAGAAAATGAAACAGGGAAAAGATTGAAATGCTTGAGGTCAGACAAAGGTGGAGAATTCATTTCACATGAGTTCAATAACTTTTTCATTGAAAGAGGAATCAAAAGATAGGTATCAGCCCCTAGAACTCTTGAACAAAATGGAATAGCTAAAAGGAGGAACAAATCTATCATGGATTGTGTAAGAAACTTAATGATTGAAAAGAGCATTGCTATCAAATACTGGAAGGAAGCTATCAGCACTGCAATTCATACCTTGAACTGAGTACAACTAAAAATAGACTCATTCAAAACTCTCTATGAGTTATGGTGTGACTATTAACCTAATGTAAGTTATCGAAAAGTATTTGGAAGTAAATGTTACATTTTGAAAGAATCTAGAAAAGGCAAATTTGATGTAAAAGGTGATGAAGGAATATTTTTGGGATACTCTTGCAAAAGTAAAGCATATAGATGTTTGAACTTGTCTACTTACAAAGTCATAGAAAGTGCACATGTGAAAGTTGATGAGTTTGCAGAAAGGACTAAAGAAGAAAGCAAAAGGGAACCAAAAGATTATAGAAGGTTTGTTTTCACTGAACTTGATACAGTACTAGTCAATCAAGAATCTTCTACTCTTGAGTCATCAGTAACTCAGTTATAAGAAGTTCAAATCGAGCTATAGCAACACGAGTCACATTCAGATGCTACTGAGCAAGTGTCTACTGAGTTTGAAGGACTTGAGCCAATATCTACTAAGCTAGAACAGCCAGAACCTGAAGTTGAAATGTAAGAGGATAACAATGAAACTCATTCAAAAGGCAAGGAAATTGTATTAGCAAAATATGTCAGGAGACATCATTCAATAGATTAGATCATTGGAGACAAATCTAAAGGAACCATGACAAGAAGTAAGGTGAAAGGTACTTGTTTACTTGTTGATTTTGAACCTAGAAATATCAAAGATGCTTTGGGAAATGATAGTTGGATTGAGGCTATGAATGAAGAAATATAGCAGATAGAGAAAAAAAAGACATGGACTCTTGTACCCAGGCCTAAAGATAAAAATATGATTGGAACTAAGTGAATATTTAGAAACAAGTTGACTGAAGATGGTAAGGTATCAAGAACAAAGCTAGACTAGTATGCAAAGGATATGCTCAAGAAGAAGGAATAGACTATGGAGAAACTTTTGCTCTTGTTGCAAGATTGGAAGGAGTCATAACCTTACTTGAATATGCTACTCACAAAGGATTCAAAGTTTATCAGTTGGATGTCAAGTCAACATTCCTCAATGGTATACTAGATGAAGAGGTTTATATTGAACAACCTGAAGGTTTTGTTGATCCAGATAAAAGGAACATGGTCTGCAAATTACAGAACGCATTGTATGGTTTAAAACAATCCCCTAGAGCATGGTATGAAAGATTGCATAACTATCTTATTCAGATTGGTTTTCTAAGAATTAATGATAACAGTAGCTTGTATATAAAGGAAGGATCAGATAATAAGATTGTCTTGGCAGAAATATTTGTAGATGATACTATTTTCATAGGGAATGATGATCTTTGCAAAGAATTTTCAGAACAAATGAACAAGGAATTTGAAATGTTTATGTTTGGTGAAATCAAATTGTTTGTTGGTCTTCAAATTCAGCAGAATAAAAATGGTATCTACATCACTCAATCAAAATGCATCAAGGAGATATTGAAAAAGTTTGGTATGGAAAATTGTAAACCAATTAGGACTCCTATGTGTACTGGATTAAAACTTACCAAGGAAGATGAATCAAAAGAAGTAGATCAAACATTGTATAGATCTATGATTGGAAAGTTGTAGTAAGTAGTCCATACTAGACTAGATATTACCCTTGCAGTTGGTATTGTAGCAAGATTTTTAGCAAAACCAAGAGAAAATCACATGATGGCAATCAAAAGAATAATGAGATATTTGAAAGGAACTAAAGATTATGGTTTATGGTACAAATTCAGAGGTAATCTAGATTTGAAAGTGTTTACTGATGCTGATTGGGCAAGAAACCTTGATGACAAAAAAAGTACAAGTGGAGGAGCATTCTTTCTTGGAAAGAGGTTGGTTTCTTGGACAAGCAAAAAGCAAAATTGTACATCCCAATCTATAGTAGAGGAAGAGTATGTTGCTGCTGCAGTAAACTGTTCTAATATTGTTTGGTTTAAATAGTTGTTGGGAGGCATGAAGGTGGAAATCAAAAAACTAGTTGTTATGTTCTATGATAATAAAAGTGCAATCAACATATCTAAGAATCCAGTGATGCATTCCAAAACCAAGCACATTGAAATAAAATATCATTTTGTTAGAGAATTAGTGCAAGATAAGGAGATCAAATTGGAATATATCCATACAAAAGAACAAATTGCTGACATATTCACAAAGCCATTATCTAAGGATGCATTCTTGTATCTAAGAAGTAAGCTAGGGGTCACTCCCATATTTGAAGTTCACTAAAATAAAATTTTAGTGATGCATCAATGCATACCAAGTTGAAGATTTATCAATTGATGCAACATAATCAGGAAATATTGCATATGAATTAGTACTAAAGGTACATTAAAATTCATTTGAGTTGTGTTGTCTTTGGCATGTGTCGTCAAAGAGGGAGAGTTTTACTATCATATCTTTCTGAAATTTGTTTGAGAGGAAAAGTTTGCTATGGAATTCCTTCATAGAGGGAGATTACTGAAAGAGGGAGAGTTTTCTATCTAATAGAGAAAGTTTTTTTGATAGGAAAAGACTTGTTAGACTTGCTTTCAAATTTCATTCTGCTATGACATGTTGTGTTGCCATCAATGCAAAAGAGGGAGATTGTTGGATACAATTGTTAATTGTGTATTGTCTTTGATGTTACACAAATGTCATATTAGTCATCAGACAGAGTCTACTAAGCTCAGATGATCAACAAAGCAATTTACAGTGTCTACCGAATGTTCTCGAACATTACTCAGTAAAGTCAGTTCTTGCCAAGCTCACTCGGGCATCAAAGGATTTTGTAGTAGAAAGTTAGTGTTAACTAAGCTCCCAAGGTTAACGAAGAAAAGTTAATATTTACCAAGCTCACTCAAGCATCAAAGGATTTTTTAGCAGAAAGTTAGTGTTAACTGAGCTCCCAGAGTTAACGAAGAAAAGTTAATGTTTACCGAGCTCACTCGGGCATCAACGGAAATTAATTTCTATCGAGCTCACAAGGACAATAAAGGAAGGTCAGTTCTAATCAAGTTTACTCGGTCTTCAAAGGATTTTTGAAGGGTTTGCAGTGTTTACCAAGCTTCATTTGGTTAACACTAGAAAACCATTCTGGAGCAGTGGTTACCGAGCTGGGTCAGCCAACAAAGGATCTTATTGTTTTAATATTAAGTTCAATTTTTTTGTGCAACAAGTGCAACCGACTGATGTAATGAATTTTTTTAGTTGTTGTAACTTATATTTGAGCTGAATTGATAATCTAAAAGGTATATATATAGATGTCCAAATTATGAATTGAAGTGTGAGTATGAGTATATGGATGAGAATGTAATAAGCGAATATTGAGCAAATTTTGATGAAGGATTAAATATCCTGGAGGAGCTGCAAAGTTGTATTCAATCAGTAAGGATCTAGTGAAGCAGAATAGAGATCTATAATCAACAAAAGATAAGTTGCATATCATTTAGATCACCTAACTATTGCTTTCTAATCATTGTAACAGTGAATTCAGAATCTCTTTACAGAGTTGGTTTAACAGCCATTTTGTAAATCCTCTAACAAGGTGACAATTTAGTTGAATTGTTCTAAAGACCTCTAACCAGGCCACTCCTAACAAGGTGATTAAATCCTCTAACAAGGTTGCACCTAACAGTGTGAATTGTAACCTTTGATAGGGTTGGCTCCTAATAGGGTTCACTTTAGAAGAGTTGGTGACTAGTTACTTGGTGGTTTTTCCTATATTGGGTTTCCACATTAAATCTGGTGTCTCTTGTGTTCATTTATTTTAACCTTTGCAAGCATAATAATAACTATGAATGCTAAATGATCAGTAATTAGTTAATCTACTGAGTTACAATATTCTTGCACTATTTACCGAGTATTAGCAGTAAGTAAAGACATCAAAGGGATTTTTTTGGAATTGTTTTTGTGGTAACTAATTTACCCCTCCCCTCTTAGTTACTTCATCTATATTTCCAACAACTTTATCTATCATTAATGTTACCTCCCCAATCTACATTAGTGTAGGCTCTCAGTTCAAAATTTTCACTCCTTTTGTAGTACAAACCAAAGTCATTAGTTCCTTTTAGGTACCTTAGTATTCTCTTTACTACCATTAAGTGATTTTCTCTTGGATTTGCAAAATTTTTTTCCATTATTCCAACAGCTAATGTAATGTCTGGTCTACTATGTACAACATATTGTAGCTTTCCAATCATTGATTTGTACAATGTATGATTCACTTTAGTTGATTCATCATTCTTGGATAGCTTATGTCCAGTTGCCATAGGTGTGCTGATTGGTTTTGAGTCTTCTAACCCAAATGTTTTGAGTATCTCCTTGATGTACTTGGATTGACTCACAAATATACCATGCTTCAATTGATGTACTTGTAATTCAACAAAGAATTTGATTTCTCAAAACATTGACATCTCAAATTCATGCTTCATTTGATCAGCAAAATCTTTGCAAAGAACATATTTTTCTCCAAATATTATATCATCAACAAAGATTTCTAATATCAAAATGTCTTTATCTTTTTCAGCTTTGATGTACAAGTTGTTGTTGTCATCTTTTCTCTCAAATCCTATCTTCACAAGATATTTGTGCAGCCTCTCATACCATGCTCTAGGTGCTGGTTTTAATCCATAAAGTGCTTTGTGTAGTTTGCAGACCATGTCCTTGTTCTTTTCATCAACAAATCCATTTGGTTGTTCGATGTAGACTTCCTCTTCTAGTATACCATTAAGAAAAGTAGAATTCACATCCACTTGGTAGACTTTGAAACCTTTATATGTAGCATATGCAAGTAATGTTCTTACTCCTTCCATTCTTGCAATAGGGGTAAATGTTTCCCCATAATCCAATCCTTCTTCTTATGCATAGCCTTTGCAAACTAGTCTGGCTTTGTTTCTTGTTATCTCACCATTCTCATCAAGTTTGTTTTTAAACACCCATTTGGTACCAATCACATTCTTATTAGCTGGTTTGGGAACTAGGGTCCATTTCTTCTCAATTTTGTCTATCTCTTCTTCCATGGCTTTATACTAGTCATCATCTTGTAGTGCTTCTTTCACTATTTTAGATTCAACCTTGCTCAATAGACATGATTCATTCCTGAGTCTGTTCCTTGTCATTGGTTTGGCATCCTTGTCACCAATGATTTGATCTGCAGGGTGATGTCTTCTCACATACTTAGCTAACCTTGGTTCTATCCTTCTTTCCATGTTTGATCCCTCAACTTTAGAGTCATTTTGTTCTTCTTCATTTGGAACTTCATCGTTCCTTTCATGTGTACTATTTTTAGAGTTAGAATATGCATTTTCTACATTCTATAGCTCAACTTCTGAATGCACCTCGACATTCATAGGTTGAGACTCGGTAGAAACTAAAATTTGTTTTTGATTCCCAACTTGATTTGCAACATTATGTTCAACAGTCATCCCTTCATAGAAATATACAAAGGATCTATAATTCTTTGATTGCTTGGACTCATCAACCTAAACTTCTGCATGCTCATCAAAATTTACATTCACACTCTTCACAATCTTGTTAGTGTTAGTATTTAAACACTTATATGCCTTACTTCTAGTGGAGTATCCAAAGAATATGCCTTCATCACTTTTTGCATCAAACTTTCCATTTCTAGTGTCTTTTAGAATATAGAATTTACAACCAAATACTTTGAAATGTTTAACATTAGGTGAGTGATCATACCACAATTCAAAAAGTGTTGCATTTGTACCTTTCTTGACTTGGACTTTATTCAATATGTAGACTACAATACTTACAACTTCTCTCCAATACTTTAGTGTAACATTTTTCTCCACCATCAAGGTTCTAGCACAATCAATGACTAACCTATTCCTTCTTTTAGCAATACCATTCTATGATGGAGTTATTGGTGCTGATGTTTTTCTTTTGATACCTTTGTCAGTACAAAATATTTCAAATTCTTTTGATGTGAACTCACCTCCTCTATCTAACCTTAGGCATTTTAGATTCTTTCTTGTTTCCTTCTCAACTCTGGCCAAGTACCACTTAAAAATTTGAAGTGCATTGGATTTTTGCTTTAAAAACATAGCAGTCATCATCCTGGAATAGTCATCTACAAATAACATTATGTATATGTCTCCTAGGTAGCTTTGCACTTCTATTGGACCACATAAGTCTATATGGACTAACTCTAGTACTTCATTAGAAGTGTATGTTTTTCTTTTGAAACTAGACTTAGTCATCTTCCCTAGTTGACATTGTTTGCACATTGTGTTCTTAGGTTTCTTCAATTTGGGTAACCCTCTGACTTTGTTCTTTTTGCTTATGCTAATCAAATTATCAAAGTTAACATGACACAACCTTTTATGCCACAACCACACATCATCAAGTCTAACAAGAAGACATGTTGTATTTTTCATATCTAGGTAAAATAGATTACTCCTATTTTTTTCACCATTTCCTATTATATTTCCATCAATGTCATAGATCTAAGTAGTTTTGTTTCCAAATTCAACTTTGCAACCTACATTGCCTAACTGTGATACACTCAACAAGTTGTAATTCAATCCTTCAACATAGTATGCATTATCATATGAAATTTTCTCTATGAGTTTAATAGAGCCCTTTACTTTTATTTGACACAATGCATCATTACCAAATCTAACACTATTTCCATCATATTGAGTAAAGGTAATGAACTTACTTTTATCTCCTATCATGTGATGTGATTATCCACTGTCTATGATCCACTTGTCATTCTTGTTCACACAAGAAACTAATGTTGTTGCTTCATCTTTATCTGATTCATCCTTCATGGCCACATAGACTACTTCATCATCATTCTCATCATAATCTTCTTCAACAATGTAGCATCTTTTTCCTTTCTCCTTGTAGTCTTTGCAAGCATCTTCTCTTTTGTTCCTATTCTTGTTTCCTTCTTTGTGGATCTTCTTCTGTGTACATATTGTAGCAATATGACCTACTTCATTGCAATTGAAAAATATGATAGGGATCTTACCTTTGAATTTACCTTTGCCTCTACGAAATCTCCTAGCCAATAGTGCTTCTAACTATTCCACATCTTCCTCATCTGTGCTGCTATCACTTGATGCATGTTTTCCTTTTCTTCTCTTCTTGTTTGATGTCTCCTCCTTAGTGCCTTTTATTTTCATATTGGCCTTGAAAGTAGATTCAAGGTTCTCAGGTCTGTAGTTATCAAAATTTGATAGCTCAAATGTAGTAAGTCTTTCCACTATTCCTTCAAAGGTTAGTGTGTTTCCTTATACACATCTTAGCTTTTGGATAGCTGAAACTCTAATAACATAAATAGGGAGTAGAGTTTTTAAGTACTTTTTGATGATAGTTTCTTCTGCCAATTGACCACCTAGACTCCTTATTGCACTTACCACTTCTTTTATTCTTGCATCATATTGAGCAACATTTTCATCTTCCTCCATTTTCATGTGATCAAAATTTTCTCTGATGCTTTCTCTCTTTGCTCTCTGGACATTCTGATCTCCTCCATAGATATTAGATAAGGCTTTCCACATCTTAAATGCAGTATCACTATCTTTGATGTCATCATATTCTACATAGTTAAGTGTAGAGGCAATCTCTAGCATTGCTTGATTGTGCTCCTTTTTGTTCAAATCATCTACAGTAAGAGGTCCTGCTAGATTTACATGTTCTTTTCCAATTGAGGTTTGTGCATAGTCACCTATTGATCCGAGGTGCAATTTCATCAGGCTTTTCTATGTAGAAAAATTGTCTTTTTGAGCTTGGGAACTTCTCTCTTGGACATCTTGATCTTCCTGCTTCTAGTACCTTGAAACTAAATTGGCAGATGGCTCTGATACCAATTGCTAGAAATGCTTTTGAATAATTAAGAGGGGGGGGGGGGGGGGGGGGGGGTGGTGAATTAGTTATTCAAGGTCTAAATGTCCCATTGAAACTTTTCACTAGGTATAGAGAGCCCATTCAACCATTCATTCATCCAAGCTTTAACTTTTCTAACCAAAAAGTTACTGTAAATCAACATGCAAGTATAACACTAAGAAATCAACACATAACAAAAACTCAATTTGGGAAAAAATCACCAATAACATGCTACTCAATTCTCACTCTTTTGAAGTGATGCCCTATGAAAGGCCTACCCTATTAAAGGCTTACAACACACTGTTAAATGTGACCTTGTTAGAGGATTTTACCACCTTGTTAGAAGTGGGCCTGGGTAGAGGACTTTAGAACATTCACTTGGAATGCCACCCTATTAAAGGATTTACAAATGGCTATTAAACCAACCTAAGTCTATAAGATTTTCAGATCTAATACAATTGCTAGAGGGTATTAGAAAATCTTGACCTGACTACAACATACAACTTATCTTGCAGATCTCAGATCACTTCTCAGCTTATACTCTTGCCTGACCTTCAATCTTTGCAACTCTTGACAACTTGCCCTCTTTTCAAGCTTAGTCTCCTTGAGTCTCCATGCTCAATGTACAAGTGCAATCATCTCCTCATGACCACTTGTAGAAGTAGAGCCTCTATACTCTTTCTTCTCTAGATGTCTCCTCCTTGACACCCTTCTAACTACTTTGTAGATTTGGCTCTTCAACAAAAACAATATCAACAACACTTTTCTTCTTGGTCTATGACTCCTTAAATAGAATTCTTGTAGTTCTTTTTCTTGCTCGATTCTTCCATTCTTTAATTTAAATTTGCATGGATTAGGTAGGATTCATTACATTTAACCCATATTTTTTTCCTCTAGAAACTTCTTGAATAATCCTTAAGAATTCATCCAAAAATGGTTTACATAAATTTCTATGTCACCAGCTCATCATCCTTATCTTCCAACTCGTTCACAAAATTCAAGGTAACCACTTTTTTGGCTTAGATTTGGAAAATCTTCATCGTTTAAAATAATGCAGCAACTCGACACAATTGAAATACTAGTGCTTGACACATACCATGTTACTCGTCATCAACTATGTTTTTCTTGATGCTCAACACTTGAAGATCACTCAACACCAACTAAGAATTTTCTAATGCTCAGCACCTGATCTTCACTGGACACTTGAACATCACTCAACACACACTAGAATTTTTTGATGCTCAACTCCAACCGAGAATTTTCTTGGCTTCAACTAACTTGCTCGGCACCCACTAATGATCTTAGTTTAAGCTTTGCATTCAACCTTGTTACAACTTCTTCCTCCAATGTTTCAATGTGTGACCAACCTTTTTATCTTTGAGCATGTTATCAATACATCATTTATCCATTGTCTTAAGTGATCCTTACACTTCATTACAACATCATAACTCAACCTTTCCCTTTGGTACTCTTGTTACATCTTGTTGATCAAATCCTCTTTATCAATCAACTAAGTGATAGTACTTGGATCTTATAAGAAAATATCATTCCTACAAGTAGCAAGTTTTTCATCAATGACAAAACAATGATTGAAAACATTCTTTTACAACAATCTTCCTTCTTTGCAACAATCTCCCTCTTTGTTCTTCAACAATGAGCTTTTCAATCAGATTTCCAACAACTTTAACATAATGTAGGGCATGAGATAATTTAATTAGTGTTTCTCCTATAAAATTTTCACAAAAAATACATGAAACCCTTCCTACACATGTTTACCTAATTTTCTCAATATTTTCAAAACTTTTTGGCATGGTGAAAATATAGGCCATTAGGTCTAATGATTTTAGACACTCCTATTCACATTATTACGACCTTCTTTTGGGAAAACCATAGTTACATAATATGCATGTTATCCCATCAATCTTCACTTTAACATTAAATTCATCTAAAATAATGTAATTTATACTCATATAGATGATAAACCAAATGGTTGTTTAAACATTGAATTTTTAAAGTCTCCTAAAGATAAAAAAGGACATTGAATCTAAATCAAATGACCAATCAATCAAAGAAATAGTTTCCTCTTCTATTCCAAAAGATGATTGGGGGTCTTTGGATTTTACTCTCACATTCATTGGAGAATATAAAGTTTCAAATATTTCATTCATGAAAACTAAAACTAAAAGGGTAAATGATATTGTTACTCCAACTCTCTTGTTTGGTGAATTAAGAAATAACTTTGTCACTAACTCATCAAATAAAACTTTAGAGACTATCAAGTCTAATTGTTTTGATACAGTGTCTAATGAAGCCTCACTAAATCTCTCATACATGACTCCTCACTATGGTCCTAGTTGTTATTTCCTTTCTAAATATAGATTTAATGGTAAAGGTTGTAGAAAATTTGAGAAAGGAATTCAAGTGTCATTAGATAATGATGCACTTGAGATTTTTTATGGATTGGGATTATTTCTTATAAGAAACCTCGAATGGTTACTTTAAATCTTAATCACATTTGTAATGATCTTCTCAATATTTTTAATCCTAATCTCATTTATTTTGATCACAAATCATCCTTGGACATCTTTAGTATTGATGATGTTTTAGCCGATTTTATCATGATAGAAGAATGCCTTATTATTTTAAAGTTTAAGAATATTTTGGGAAAGAAGATAACTCTATACATTTTATTGATTCTCCTTTACCTGTGGAATTCTCTCCAAAACGTAATCTATTAATAACTAATACTATTGATGTGCAAATGGATCGTGATAATCCTAAAAAGGATATCAAAGTTGAAAAAATTATTAATGATAGAGAATGTACAAAATTTACTTTTTTACTTCTTGAATTTTCTAATATCTTTTCTTGGACTTATTCTAATATGCCTAACATTGATCCTAGGATTTTTACTCATAATATTATTCTTTCTCTAAATCCCAAGCTTGTTAAACAAAAGATATGTAAGATGAATCATCCTATCACTCTCTTGGTCAAAGATGAAATATAATTCAAAATTCTTGATGTTGGTTTCATTAATCCTATAGACAACTCTCATTGGATTTCAAATATTGTGGCAATATAAAAAGTAGAAAACAAGATTCAAATGTATACTGATTCTTGAGGCTTTAAAAAATCTTATGTAAAAGATAATTTTCCTCTTCCATACATTGATATGATTGTGGATTCTATTGTAAAACATGCTTTATTATCCTTTATGGCTGATTTTACAAGTTATAATCAAATACTCATTCCTCATCAAGATCATATAAAGTTGCTTTTATCACAAGATGGGGAACCTTTTGTTGGGTTGTGACACCTTATGGGTTTAAAAAAATTGTGTGTACTACATATGAACATGAAATGACATTAATTCTCATGATTACATTCTTAAAATTCTTGAAGATTATGACAATGATATTCTTGTTAAGAACACTAAGCATGGTGAACATGTGCCTATTGTAATACCCACCCCTTTGCTATCACTATAGATTTTGTTGTTAAACCATACTAGACCCTTTTGTGACCATGTTAGTTCTTCAATTATATTTGGTGATGTAGTGCTTTTATATTTGGAGTATTTTATTATAGCATGTTATTGGATGGTGATGATTATTTTGGGAATAAAAAATTGAAGAGGATTTTTAGTACCATGTTATGAGACTTTTGAAAACTACCCCTATAAACAATTTTCATGCTTATGTACCCAGTTGTCATTTTGATTCATATGATGAGTTTCAGGTGTTTCACAACTTTTATTTAGCATGTACATGCATATTAGGTTGTTAGTTTAAATTTTTGAATCATTTCATGAGATGCCATTTTGAGCATTTGAGAAATCCGCATTTTTGCTAAAGTGTTAAACAATGTTTGAAGGGCTAGTTTGTATTTGAATATCTTGCATCTAATTTAGTGTCATGACTCACCACTTTGGGAATATTTAGAATGCATATTAGAGAACCATTTTTCCATATTTTAAGTAATTTTGATATGTTTTGATAGGATTTTGAGTTCCTCAGAGTTGGTTGTTCATTTCTATCATGATTTTTCACCTCACATTAATTCGAGATGCCCTATTTGACAGTGAATATTTTATAACCCATTGAGTATCTTGAAGAAATGGCCATATCATTTTATTTTAGTCATATATGACATCCTATGCCCTAATAAATCCTTTTGATAAGTTATCCAAGCTAGTTTCACTTGTAAAACCTTAAAAGAAAGTGGTCATTTGTGACAGTTTACCGGTAGCCCAGTTTGATCAACCATAAATTTGACCCAATTGACCCTATAGTTTCCATTTCATTTTAGAGTTCAAATACTCCCTATGTTTCAAATTTTATATTATGATGAATATGTTTGCTCATTTTTCAAACATGATTTTGTTTACAATTCCTAACATTTTGATCCATACTTGATTCATAGATTAATTAGTAGTCGTGTTCCTAAAATTATAATTTGGAAACCATGATAGATATGCCTAAACTAATTGTAACCTTGTATTCTAAATTGAAGAATCTACAAGTGTGCCAAATTGTAGGTTTTGGCTAATCCATTTGCACACTTGCCTAGATCCATTTCATTTACAAAAAATATTAGTTTTACTAGTAATCCAGTTCTACAAATCTCAATAGCCAACTTTGCAAGCCTACTAAATGCACCATTTCATGCATCATGAACTAAAATTGTACCTTCATATTATCCACAAAAAATTGAACCCATGCCCCAAGTTATGAATTCCCAAGTGATCATTTGACTTGTTTTTGAAGTTGAAACCAAACAAAATTATCTGTTTCTAACATGTTCATTGATGAGGCATATTAATGTCTCAAATTTGATATAGTTTTTATATAGTCTAAACTTACTATTTGAGCCATGTGAAAAACATTTCCAATATATCTATTTTAAATGTCTTGTGAACTTATGTTGAATGCAACTAGAACCTATTAAACCTATGGATAGTGGATATAACATACCTTGCTTAATATTATATATAAAGTGTAGTATTTCATATAAATATTTTAAGCTATGTTTTAATATTTGAATGAGAGTAGAAATGTTGTTTTGAATATGTGTTTGAATGTTTCTAATTTTCAAGAAATGGAAAAGTGGCACAAAGAGTGGTGAGCACCTTATTAAAGAAGGAGTAATGAAGATCGGTCATAGCATGAGAAGTGTAGACACCTAAAACTGTCCAAATCTTGTTTCTTGACCAATTAAATAAATATTTTTTATTTATTTAATTCCCTTGACTTTAATTAAATAAATTTTGCATTTATTTAATTGTGTTCACCTTTTCTTGATTTAAATAAATTAAGGTTTATTTAAATCCTAACCTATTCCCTTTGCATCTTAACCCATTCACTTTAATTAAGTACTTCATTTACTTAATTAATTCCTTGCCTAATCCCAATTGGAATTAAATATTAAATTTAATCCTATTTGAGCACATGGCTCCTAACTTTAACCCTCACCTAACCTCACTTCCCTAACCTAACCCATCCTTCTAACCTAGGTCAATCCACTTATCCACTAATTAATCCTAGTTTCTCATCTAATATCATCCTTAACAATTTGCACAATCCTAATCAAAGGATTAACAAACCCTAGTCACATGTGACATGTGACTCTTACACACTTACACCTTTGTCCCCCTTCACATGTCACATCAAAGGTGTCTCACACATGTGTGAGAAACCTTGAGCTTTCAACCCTCTTACACCTGTCATAGACATGTCATATCAAAGGTTGCTCATGTAATGCCCTGCCAAGGGATCCAAAGAATTAATCTATAATTTCACTAAGTTTTCCAAACAATTTTTTTTTCAAACATGAAAGTAAAACCATTCATAGCATTTGCAGAAGCAATAGTAACAATTCAAATGAAAGTAAACATAACATAACATATTACATTCTTTAAAGATCCCTTGACATTGTATCATATCTAAATTAGCTATTCATCTAACATCACATCCTTAGCAATGTTACATCCAATGTTCTTAAACAATATTACAAGTGTCCTTTTAGTAATTACATTTTAGATTGCTCAATCATCCACTGTACATGTCACAAGGTATGAAAGGCTTAAAAAAATAAACATCCATGTAAATAAAGTACATCATCATCCAATATTAATCCATGATGCAATTAAAGTAAATGAAACCATACATGATACATCATCATCATAAAGATATAAACATCCATCATAAAAGATAACCATATATCACAAAACATAACTAACTAAGTGCATGGTTCCTCCCAACCATAAATAACATCATTAGACCATCGTGGATCCTAGCCATCCCTCTGTGCATAACATTCCAAAGCACCAAAGAGATCATCAATATTATCATAGTAGGAATGCCACACCTAAATCATACTACATCATATGCAGAAAGTAATCTAACATGCAAGTAAAGTATAAGATAACATCATCTAACATATGCAAATCATCAATATAAGAAACATACCAGTAAATACATCCATCATGAGTATATCATCTATCATAATGATCCAGGAATAGAATGAAGATAAATACCAACCAAGAATGCTCCAGCCACGGTGTCTCGGATGGATCTCAAATGATAAGAGTGGAAAAAACACTACCACCTGACCGCGTGGAACCTAAGTGGTCCACTCCCATTGCGCTGAGGAGATAATCTCAAGTCTTAAACAGGCTATCAAAACCACAAAGTATAAATACTCTCTAAGTCCAAGAATCCTAAAAGTATACTAACTCAAAGGTTCCAATCACAAACCTGACATCTAATTCCCAAAGGCACACAATGACATGTAGGAAACCTAATCTGCAAGCGAGAAAGTGTCATCACATTTATCACATACAAGTTACCTTGGAAATTAGCTAAACTCCATGGGTCCATACTAATCTCATGCGGCCACTAGTATCCTCTCATACTGATGAGGCATACTATGGAATGCAAGGTTGCAACCATGCATTCTCTCTACTCCCATCCTAGTCTGTACAAGCACTCAAGGCATCGACGAGAACATCAAAACAATTATCTTTTTAGGTTCATTTAATCCCTATTTAATGTGTAAATGTTATCACTTATTAACCAAACTTACAATGAGTTACCTTGGTAGCCACTTAGGGCCCCGACCCCCATTGCAAGCCACTTCTCAACACTACAAGTAGATCACCTACCCTAAGCTCATGGAATCATAAAATCACCATAGTCCTGTACAAGCGATTGTAAAAATACTAAAAGATAACCCATAAAAAGAATCATCAAATATCCATGATAAAAGCATCAAAAATCCACGATAAGAATCATCAAATCTCCATGATAAGAATCATCAAATCTCCATGAGCATCTGAAAAGCATCCATAGAAAATCATGACCTCAACATTTCTCTATTGGAAATTGAAGGCATCACTGATAATCATAATAATCATTGGTTCTCAGTAACCAAAATATATCTCAAAATAAATCACAATATCCATTGGTTCTCATCAAGCAACCAAGAATATCCCAAAATCATACTGATCAAAGACTCCAAAATGGTTGAGTCAACATATCACAACATGACATCATCAAGAAATAAATCCACATTTTAGTCCCATCATGGTGACTAGAAAAAAACCAAGGATAACTGATTGATGACTCAAAAATGATTAGCTCAAGTGTCTCAGATACATAGACATCTCAGCTTCACACATGAAGACTGATGAACAATAACAATCAATAAATACAAACATTTCATAGAGCATATGATCACATTACCATGGTTGGGTTTATAAAGATCGAGACCAAATAAGATCAACATGCCATCATATCTCATAACCCCCGAGCTTGTGGTAACAACCTAGGACTGGTCAACACTAGTCAACCCAAAAACCCAAAACAAGAAGCATAGAGAAAACACAATGCAAACACATGTTTTGGTTTACTAATATCACATGGATGAGTTAAGTGTAGAGGTTTAGTTTTCATTTCAAGTATACTTCAAGTGTCTAAGTTTACTCATTTGACCTACAAGTCAACCGGTGTGTTCCCCGATAGCATTATTCTTTCTATAATATTCTAAGAATAGCTTAAGGGTAAATACTTTATTCATTAAACTAATCTTCATTGACCTTTAATTAAATTGTTCTCTTTATTTAACTATGATCCATATTCTAATTGAATAACTCTTCTTTAATGTTACTTCAACTTTTCATCATAATCAAAGGATCATTATTCATTTATAAGAGAACCAATTATCAATCTTCGAATAAGAAGATTACAACATTATTAAAAAGCTCAATTTAATCAATTAATTAACATAGGTACACCATCCATGACCTATTAACATTCTAATAGTCCTTAGCTAAATAGCACTAAAACTTAAGTCTCTTGATTAAATCATCACTAACAACCATTAAAATATCCAAGTTCATTATTCAAGTCATTAAAATAAGACTTATCAACTTCGATATCAATATTTTTACAATCCCATTAAAAGAATTATATCAAATAAATCTCTATCACATAACATAATTATTAATTAAATCCAATTAACTCTAGTTAATTGATTTAATTTATAATTACACAACCATACCAACAATCCAATAAATATCAGTTGGCTAATAACTAAAAGTCAACCATAATCCAATACACAAATATTCATTTTCCTAGTTCAATAATAATAACTTGTTAATATTTAATAACAAGCTATATTGGGAATCTTATTAATAATTCTATAATGACCACATTCGTCATACTAACATTCCCTTAACAAATTCGTATTATCATTTCAAATAAGGCTCTATCACTCAACTTAATTATTAATATCACAGTTATAATATCAACTCAATGAATATAACTTAAAAAATCAACTATACTCCCAATCCAAAATTAATATCTTTTACAAAACTTTAATCATAAAATAATTTCCACTAGATTAACTCTAATCGGATTAATTGATAACTATTTAAACCATTTATACTATTATTTATTAATAGTTTGTTAGACCCAACAACATTAATAAATAATAAACTCATCAAACTATAAATACTCGATCTATAGAATCCTTACATAAACTCATTAGTTAATAGTTGACTAACTCTTAACACCATTAAGGTATATCAATAGGTTATTTAATAATTCAAACGTATTAACATAATAATTCAATCTTAATCCAATATCATTTAGAATCTCTAAATTTAAATCAACATAATATAAATTATCATCTCACAATTATTTAATATATATTAAATAAAATCAATATTAAAAGTCAACCATTAGACTCCAACTCGCTAATACTCATACTGATAGTGCAATAACAATTTGTTTTAGTCTTCTTAATGAAAATTCTATTATACTAGATTCATCACTATGAATACTAATATCTCATTCCAATTTAATTAACGAATTATTAATAATCCATATTTAACATTATTGTGATTATAATATTAGCCAATGTAACTTATTGACCATAGCATTTAATATTTGTAACTTTACAAATATTAATAATAACATATATTACCATCAATAGCTTTACATATTAAAATATTCCAAAATAACAATATAGAACTTTATCATATATATATATATATATATATATATACATATATATGTATATACATATATATGTATATACATATGTATATATATACATATATATATATATACATACATATATACATATATACATATATATATGTGTGTGTGTGTATATATATGTATATATATGTGTGTGTGTATATATATATATATGTATATGTATATATGTATATATGTATATATGCACACACACACACACACACACACACACACATATATAACAATTAATATTTATAAGTTATTAACATTTAATGATATAATGTCAATATTCAATATCAATAACTTGATTATGCTAAAATCAATTTATATTCATAGAAACTTAAGATGACTTGAGCATAATATTATGCCTACGATTGCAAGCGCGGGTTTCAAAGTACTGTACCTGCCCAAAACTCATATTACCATTGTTTTATAAATAATTTGTATGCGATTTTTAAATTGCTGGCTACAATTAAAGAAGAACCGTGCTCTTCCTGTGATTGTTATCGGCGATGCGAATGTGGTCGTGCGTTGACGGCTGTTGCCGCAATCGGTCCTGTGACCGCATTCGTAGGTACGGCTGCATCATCAGTCCGTAGCTGGCATAAATAAAAGGAACAAGGGGTGGGGTGGGGTAAAACCCCGCCCTCCCATATATATAATTTTTTTTTTTAAACATTTTTTTTTATAGATGTTTTCATGCGATACAAAATTAATAAGTCTCCACTGCAATTTAGTATCGATAATTTCATAGAATATCAAAATTATTACATTTACATATATATATATATATATATATATATGTATGTATGTATGTATATATATGTGTGTTATAGGTTGTTAATAAGCATTTTAGTATTCAACATTGTAAATATAAATAAATATATATTTATAAAAGGATGCAGATTCTATATATTAAAAAGAGAACATATATAACTTTAAATTAGAAGGGCTTTCAAATTCTTTAAATTAAAAAGTTTCTCTTTAAATTAATTGTTCTCTAAATCTGCTCGTTAATTCCATCTAATAGGTTTGACTATTAGTTTGAAAACAATTTCAAATCTATTTATCAATTTGATTCTAATTCGAACCCAAATCCGATTTAGATCTAATTTCCTCCTTAATTGGATCTAGGGTTTTCTAATATTTTCTTCTCAACCAAATAAAATATCTAGATTTCAAATTCAAATTGCAAATTCAATCATAGAGAATATTCAGACACATATAACAGTCACGAAGAAGACAGGAAGAGAAAGAGTGCAAAGGGAATATGTGAATATCACGAGTGCACCTAGACACTAATGCTAATTTGCCATGCCTCAGAAGTCCATAGAAAGTTCCTTCCTTCTTTTCATACGCAATTCTTCCAAGATCCAAGCCAACCAAAATTTCTACGTGACTAGAAGTGCTTAAAGAAGAATAGAAGCATGTAGACACATATGAGCATATGAGCTTCTCAAATGCATGTAAGCTTTGAAGCTTCCATTTAAGCTTGTCCAAACACACTAGGAGAGCCTCTATTTAAAGGCCTCTAAGATGCATTTAGAATGTGTCTAGAAACAACTAGAAGATAACCATGACAACCAAGCATGAGTCTTCTCCAACCTTCTAGATGAGTCATAAGGTTGTAGACACCATGTGCTCAAATAAAATGCTAACTCTTAAGTGTAGACAACTAGTGCATTCTTAGAGTGCAAACTCCTGTGTTGTCTACATGACAACTCTCGAGAATTTTCAAACTCCTATGTGAGCAAACATTAAAATAATGCACATTAATTAATATAATATTTACTTTTACTCTTTTCAATTTAATTAATTAATTTATTAAATCTTATGCACTAAATTTAATAATTCCACTTTTCAATCTTAATATATATTTATATTTTAATCACATGAAATCTAGAATCTTTTAATAATTTTAAATATATTTTCCACTTTTAAATTTCATTTTCAAAACTTAATTGCTAAAATATTTATTAGCTTTAATAATAATATTATTTAGTCATTTATTTAAAAATGAACTCTAAATATATTATTATTAAAATGAATATTGTCACATTCCAAATTTAAACTTATAACTTTTATCTTCAAATTTAATTATTTTATTTAATTAATTTTTCAATTAATTAAATAAAATAAATATTAAAATACCATATTAATTTTCTATTAAATTAAACCATTAATTAAATATTTTAATTAGGCTTAATTAATAGAAAATACACCAAAGACTCACAAGGTAAAATACGAAAATCCATCATAGCCAAAATACATACAAAATCAAACCAAGGGTTTATATCATGAATTACGTCATTCGACGTATTCAGAGGGTACTCAACTTAGATACTTGTCCTAATTTTCAATTAGAACAAATGGCTTAAAGGGTTGAGATTTGGACTTGAGAATTATCTCTCCTCTTATCATAGAGATGATGTGATAGGGTACGCTCATCCTGGCAATTCAGGGAAGTCGATACCTAGTACTTGCAACTTGCATAAAAACCACACATGTACAAGCACAATATATACTTAACTAAATAGGCAATGGTAGGAAGTGGTGCATCGTGTAGATCCCGACTAGCAGGTGACTATGACTCCCTTCCTTAACCACATCAGACACGCCATACATAAGAGCAAACACACACCATACACATGCAAGTATGGGGTAAGTATCCATAATAAAACACATGTGATAATAAACCATCTAGCTAATAACCATCAATAACTGAAAGTAATGTAATGATCATCATGCATACATGAAATATAAAGTCTAAATGATCTCATCACATAATAAAGTGAATCCATAGAAAAATATCTAAAAGTCTCAAAACAATGCTGCTAACCATCAACATAAAACTAGCTCTATAAGAGTTCGACAATGATAGGAAAATGTAGCCTAGGGGCAGACACTACAGCTCACACATGTGTGAGCATCTTGCCCCCTTTGAATGGTCAAAAACCCTAATCCACTTGGAGTCTACTTGGCCTTCACCTCATAGACACCTCATTGATCCTGAGAGATCCTAGCCCTCCATCTTGCATTCAATCTTAGCCATCCATTGCACCTCTTTTCCTATAAAAGGAGAGCTCTCTCCTCATTTCCAAGAAGCACCATCTACCTCATTGTTATGCTGCAGGAATTGTGAGCAACCACATCCCATGAGCAAGGAAATCATCAACCACTTGGTGATTTGTGAGGTTTGCATAGTACTATTTTGATTTCATGTTATGCTTTTTACATGTTTATCTTGCATTATTTTGAGGTTTTCATAATCATGTAGGAATAGATATTAGTTTCTTAGTATTTATTTCTTCATTACATTTTTATGCAATACAAGAAGCGCAGGTCAGTTCTAGGTGATAAGTCACATCTGTGAGGGGACTTTTTCCAAGAGACCAAACTTGTTAGATTAATTGCAGACCATTATTCTATTTCGTAATCAATGTTCTAAAGTCATGGTTGACATTCTGCCTTTTTCTTCTGACAATGTTTGCTCCTAATTTTTTTATGTTATGTTTGTAATAAGTTCCAATCCTCTATATATATATGGGAGAAAAGGAAAAGAGTAAGAGTTAGAGTTAGTTGGAAGGATTCTAAATTTATTTATTTTTTCTCTATGAATTATTTAGTCATGCAACAAAAGAAGAATTCTAATGAGAGAGTGATTTTGGACTATCTATTGTGTTCTTAGTTAGTTGAAGCCAACCAAGGGGTGCCACTTATGAGGTGGAATAGATTTAGGTAGAGTAGATTCATTTATTGCAATTTCCTATTTAAGATAGATTTGCTGTATTAGTCTTATAGCATAATTACTATAAAAGTTCCTGGAGGACTTATGGAAAATGATCATAGTGGATGTTTGAACTGCTAACTAGTTTAGAATTCCCTTTTCTTGTGTTTGTTGCAGTTCTCTATTGATAGTCTAATTGTGTTTACTATTATGTGTCAGTAGATTCCTTTCATGCAATTTACTTTCTTGCAGCATAGGTGTTAAGACTCTTAAGGGAACTTACACTAGTACATTTGGGTTGAATTTTCAACCTTTATTGGTCAAATTTTTGACCCAAATTTTGACCAAATTTTGACCAAATTTGACCAAATTTGGACCAAATTTGACCAACCCATTGGTCGATATTTTTCTGTTCAATATTTTGACCAACTCACTAGTTGTTCAAAAGTTTGACCAATTTATTGGTCGAAAACCCAATAAGCCATTGTCTAAGGTCATGTAAGAATTGGTCAAAATTTTGACCAATGAAGGTCAAAATTTTGACTAGCAAAGGCAAAAAAAAATTTGCACATTGGTGGAAATTTTGACCAACAAAGGTAGAAAAAATTTTAGGCATTGGTGGAAACTTCGACCAATGAAGGTGGAAATTTTGACCAACAAAGATGGAAAAAATTTGAGGCATTCGTGGAAATTTTGACCAATAAAGGTAGAAAAAAATTTAAGTGTTGGTGGAAATTTCAACCAATGAAGGTGGAAATTTCGACCAACAAAGGTAGAAAAAAATTTAGGTGTTGGTGGAAATTTCCACCAACAAAGGTCGAAAAAAATTTAAGCATTGGTGGAAATTTCCACCAACAAAGGTCGAAAAAACCCAAGCGTTGGTGGAAATTTCCACCAACAAGAAGGTGTAAAACTTTTTCAGGCATTCTATAAAACAATTCACATGTCTTGCCTATGATACAACATTTTGCATGCATCCTACACTCTCTCATCTGGCTGATGATGGATTACGCAAAGTGATCTGAAACAATGATTCTAAAAAACACACACAATCAAATCCAAAATGAACTTGCACTACAAATGGATTATGGAAATATGATATTGTTAATTTTACATGCATGTCTACCAAGACAAATATATGTTTAAGTTGTGATTGTCCTCGTAGACATGCATGCAATTTTACCAATATCATATTTCCACAATCCAGGTGTAGTGCAAGTTCATTTTAGATTTGATTGTGTGTTTTTTAGCATCATGGTTTTAGATCACTCTACGTAATCCATCATTAGCCAAATGAGAGAGAGTAGGATGCATGTAAAATGTCATATCATAGGCAAGACATGTGAATTATTTTATAGAATGCTACAAAAACATCGACAATAACTAATATGAAGAATATATAATTAGTTATACAATTGAGAAAAATCATGTACCAGTGAGTTGGTCAAAATTTCAAGAAATTTTTTTTTCACCAATGGGTTGGTCGAATTTGGTCAAAATTTGGTCAAAAATTGGGTCAAAATTTCAACCAATAAAGGTCAAAAATTGAACCCAAATGTACTAGTGCAAGTATGCTCACCAAGTTGACTCTTTGAGTTTGGTCATCAAGTCACCCCACCAAAGTGCCTCATCAAGTTCAGTCTTGAGGTTTGTTCATCAAGCTTGCTCACCAAGTCAGCTTGCCATGTCGCGTCTCTAAGTGGCCTTGCTAAGTCAGCTCACCAACTTGCCCCACCAAGTTGACACTATAAGCCCACTCACCATGTTTAATTTTGAAAATAACATCTAGTTACCAAAAATTGACATATTATGTCAACAATTAAATGGATAATAGAGTAAGAAGGTATAGAAAATACATTTTGTCCTACTACTGCTTTGATACTATGTAGACCAAATTTAGTGATCAATGTGCTTTCATAAGTATGAACATGATTGTAGTAATTTGGTAGCATATGAAGAAGTACCTGTAAAATGGTCACACTAGTAAACAATGAAGAAAAGAAAAACAATAGGATGTTGAAACCCTATGGAACATTAAGGCAAACTGAGGAATCCCACAATATAAAATTTGTGTACCTTACAACTAGCATTAGTTGGCTACCACACCTAAATGTATAGCTTAAAGGACTCATTTAGTTACAGCTAGCATCTTAAGATACAAAGATGCATCAATTTCCAAGGATGCTGACAAAAATTGCCAAATAAACTAAGAACAATAACTCCCACTTTCTTCGACTAATTGCAAAAATTGCATAGATGAGACTAAATTAGTATGCATGGTGTTTAAAATGTAAATCTCTTGTACACCCAAAACCAAGTGTGGAAAATTCAAAATTTTGTGAATCCAATATGTCTAGGGACAAACACACAAACTCAACAATATATTTCAATACAGTCTTCTTCAATAACAAGAAATTGACTAAAAATAAATACACATTTTAAAATCATATTGTTTTCATCATTCAAATATTACACATATACATTTTTCATTCTCTTGTTAATTTGACTCTGAATTTCTTGTTAGCAAAATCAATAAACATTACAAGGCATATCCATATAAGTGTAAAATATTGAGCAAGTCACTAGTCATATGCGTGAATATGCAAATAAATATGTGAACTTGATTCCCAATTTTAGATTGAGCATTAAGTCATAATTTCTGTGCCTTTTATAGATAATTTCACCCGGTCTCTTACTTTCATTTGGCTACCATTTATGCCCTCTTTTCATAGCCTTGGAAAGCACATTTATTTTGGATACCTCATTAATCAAAACTCCTTGAACATATTCTCTCTTGACAATAGATTGCACAGGAAAATTTTTGGGATCACAAGTTTTGACACCCTCGTCATTATCATCAAATTCCTCACTACTTGAGCTTCTTATCCCATCAAAGGAAAAGGTTCTTACTATTCTGGATTCAAGGGTTTTTGAGGATGTTGTTTTGGAGCTAGGGGCATAAGAAGTATTCAAATAAACCTCAAAATCAGACATAGAAGAGCTTATCTCCTTCCAAAAAGATTGCTCATCAATGGAGAGATCATCATGCTGATCCACATTGGAAGGAAAGGATTCCAAAAGGTGGCATAGCCTAGTCTAATTGCCACATGCAAAATAAAATGTACCTTTCCCATCTTTGAGCCCCTTACTCCAGGTCCCCATATAACAACTCCCATGTGCCCATCTATAGACTCCATGGCCATGCTTCAACCCATCAAGCCATTGCCCATCATATTTATCCCCATTGGTCTGACTCATAATCCCCATTCGATCATGGGTTTCCACCATATCTTCTAACTTATCATAAAAGGCAACAAGGTTAAGCCTACTAAAGTTGGCATGAAAATCTAACTTCTCTTTTTCTTCCTTGAAAATCACTTCTTTGAAGCATCATAGTATACAATCTTCATCCTCACACATCTATTTCTATAATCTCTTAGTCTTGCCATGTGTCCCACTTCCTCCAATTGCACCATTTTTGCATTTAGCTTATTGATGTTCTCCATGAGCTTTTCCTCCACCTCCCCTGCTACTCTCAAGCAAAGACTAGCCTAGTAAGAAATAAAAAGAACAATTCTCAGTACATATTATTTTAACAAACAAATTGTGCATCCCAAAGCTTTTCATAGTTAAACTCAGTTTTATATCTACCAATTTACTATGGACTGATGTTTTCTACTTATGTATAAATATATTCCAACTATAAGACAATTATTAGGATTCAATTATATAATTTTTTAATCCAATCTATTGATTCATTTACATGAATAAATGATCAGCTGTATATAAAAATCTATGACTTTTTTGTTGAATTTATGAACTCATTTCTCATGAGTAGCTGTATACAAGAATCTCTCTCATGAGAATGATGGTAGTAGATGGATGCAATAAAAAGACAAATAAAGAGGAAGGCAATAAATGGACAAGTTATTATGAATCAGTTAAGTGGGTTCTTATCACTGATTACTTATGAAAAATAGACCAACAAATTTAACTAAAAAACTACACAATTAAATTCTAGTTCTAGAAGTATCATAATTTAACTTTCTGTGAAAAAATATCAAAACTTTACATACTAAATAGATAAAAGTAGTTTTAATTTTAGAAATTATAAAAAATAAATTAAAATATAGATCAAAGTCTAAATGCTAAATCCGCCATTCACTCTTGCAAGTTACATCATGGATCCAATGATAGGCTTCCAAACCTGGTTGCTAAGTAATTTGTAGTTCTCTTCAGCTGGCTCAATTAACAATTTAACACTAAATTCAATTCTTCTAGACCCAATTCTGCTCTTCTATCAAATCAAGCAAGTGAAAACTAAATTCTATTTAGGAAATTGCATTATGAGTACAATGAAGGATAAAAAAGTTCTTAAAAAACCAAGCAAGATGACAAATTAGAGGGCATTTTGAAACTGGCCTCCATCTTTGCTTTTTTGGCTTGCAAATAATTAAAAAGTAAGATGAATAATGTCAAGAAGCTTAATTGAATTCCAAGCCCAAGAGCATCTAGTTGGACTTCCATGGAAGAAGAAGGTGTACCTTGTGATAAGGGAAGCATAGAAAGCCCTTCCAAGTTAACACTACTTGTGTCAGCATGGAAGACTGTATCATACCTAGTGTGATTTGAAATATTAGCCTGATCTTGGGTAGTAAACAGGGAATTCAATAAGAATGGTTGCAAACACAGAATTCAAGAAATGAATTTCATTGATATGTGTAACATTTTAACTAATGATAAAAAACTCTCTAAAATTACTTGGAGTAAAGGAAATTCCTCGATAGGAAGCTCTGCTCCAAGATCCCCTTGAGCTACCATAGCCTAAAGAAGAGGAAGGAAGAGACAACCGTTAGAATCCTAAACAACATACAAATACCATAAAAAAATCAATACATGCATAATTTGAATGAGTGTGGCTAAAAATGAAGGTGGCTATAACCATTCGCATGCAAGCAGTGTGTAAATGCTTGTCATAAATAAACTAAATGAAAGAAAACATTTAATAATGTCCAAGGGACCAATAGCATATAAATATCACAAAACCTCCAAGGAAGTACTTTCATAAAACTTTAAGCTTATACAACTGTATATTGTAGGTAGTAGTAGCTAGAAGAAAAGAGAATAGAAAAATAGGAACAAGGATCCAAAATTTTTTTTTATTCCGAAGAATCAAATGGAGCACTAGCATTCAAGATGAATGCTTCTGTAGGACAAAGACTAGGACAAAGACACGTAACTTATATTCAACACTATAGGTCACTTGCATAATATCTGGGTGCTCCAACCTTGTATGGCCATCAGAAATGGACACTTGCATTAAAAAATGGTGCCCTTCCCTCTGCAAATCACAAAACTGGACACATGTACTAAAGAATGGAGATCCTACAGACCGAGAACACAAACTATTTTGCAGAAACACTACTCCACGACAATTCTACACTCTGACACTCGTGTCTAGACAAATAGTGGAGCCCTTAATACTAAGAGATGCATGATCATTCATAGTTTAATCAAATTGACATATAAATTGCTATATGGACTCTGGACATCTGGAAAGCTAAATATTTACCTGAATAGGGACAAAACACAAGGGTGTTGTTGTTTGGGAGACTGTCTTGGTCAGTCCTCTAGGTGGTATCTTTCAACTTCAATTGAGCTGATTGAATATTTGAGTGTGTGAGATATGCTACAGACTAGCCAAATACTGTTAAGTGGTGTTTACGAGAGACAAAACAACAAATCTTGGATACCAAGTTCAAAAGAAGGTAAAAATTAACAAAACAATAAGATCATTGTTTCTTAGCTATTGAAATCTAACTTGTAAGACAATGTTTCTTAGCTTTTAAAATCCAGCTTGTATCCTATGTATTCAAAATTTGGCATCTCATACCTAAACAAAAGGTGACAAGATGGAATTAGAGCTAGAATGAACCTAAAGCTAACCCTAAATTCTTCTCAAGGGAGCACTGACAAAAATGATGGCAAATAGAAGATCTTTTCCCCTGCACAAAAATACCCATAGCCCTTGCATGCCACAACATCTCTTTTAGGAATTGGAAAAGTGCATTTCCTCTCGTAGAAAAATGTTTCTTGATAGTTCACAACTTCTAAGACCTTTGTTGTGAAGCTAAAAGATGGAGACCATTTTTCTATTTATGCCACCTATGCACCTTGAAAATAGAAATACTTCTTTTCTCCTTTTTCTCTTATTTTATTTTAAAATTATTTTTCCTTCTATTTTCATCACTTTCTCTCTCCTCCACATTTTTTTTTTTTTTTTTAATAAATAATTTCCCCATGCAAGATGCTCCTACATCAGACTCCCCAGGTAGATAGAAATGTGTGTCCCACACTTTGATGCCAAAAGAAAGATATACAACCATCTTCATCTTCACCAAAGCCTTCCACGTCAATAGGGACAAGAAAACCAACATGCAAATCTTCCACATTTTTTTTTCTGATGCATGATGCTCCTGCATTCGACTCCCATGGTAGGAAATTTTTTGTGAATATGGATTCACAAAATGAAGTAGCCACTATTGGCATTTTTTTTTTCTCTTCCTCCAACACATAGCTCGAACAAGTATCCAATGCTGATATATTTCCTTCTTTCTTCTTTTCCAACACCTAGTCGAAAAAAGTGTCTGTTGCTGAAATTTCTCCTTTGCAATGAACTTTGTCCAAGTATAACTCTCATCCTCATTCAATCTTGTTGAATTAATCACATCTGTAATAAACCCAACAACACCATACCAATATTTCTTTGCATACCACACATAACTAACAAGATTCTCATGCAAACCATCATCAATATCTTTTAAACTCATCTCAAAGACAACATCCCATGATTCATAAGAATTTACCTCTTTGACATATTCATCTTTGCTTGCCTCTTTCATGTTGTCAAAAATGCATGTAATTACTCCACTTGCTTGATCTCTAATGAAGGCACTATACTTTTCCTCCATTTATGCAATCTTCAAATCATCTTGATCTATTTCAGGTTCATAAATCTTGTCATCTTTATGCTCTTCCTCTTCTCTTTCATCTTCTTCAACTTTAGGTTCACAAATAATTTCCTCTTCATCCTCTTGCTCTTCTTTTGTACCACATGTTTGATACTCCACTGGATCTTCTTTCTTTTCTGAATCCAAGGAATTATCAACATCTCCTTTCTGGTGATGCGCTCTTCATTTTTGCAACTTGACTTCTAATTCTTTCACTTGCTTCTATAAATCCAAAAATATTTCTTCTTGCATTCTCTTCCTAAATTTCTCAAGTCTAGGAATCCTCAGAATCCATCCAATCACAAAAGTCATCTTCTTCTTTCTCTTCTCCATACTCAAGTCTATATAAGACAAATCTTGTGCAACACAAGAACCTCATGCAAACTGCCTGACTATTGGTGATCTGTTTACACAATCAAGAACTTCTTGACAAACTTCACCCAACTCAAGGTCCTAGTGCAAACTGCCTCATGTTCGGTGATCTATCTGCATGCTCAAGAACTCTCACTTTGATACCACTGATGAAGGTACACTCTACTACCACTAAAAGTAGTGCTCTGATACCACTGATGAAGTACCGCTTTGATACCACTGATGTAGGTATGCTCTGATACCACTGACAAAGATATGCTCAGTACTGAAAACCACCCTTACAAACTCACAACCAAGATCACAAAAATATGGAGACAAGAGATGACAAGATGCTTCATAAAGTATCCATTAATACTTGAAATTCATTAGAAGAGATTACATTTGAAGAGCTTACACTTCAAGAACTTCTATTTCTCAAACTTGATTACAAATGATAATAAGCCTTCCTTAAATAAGCACTTCTAACCCAAGACATTACAAACACAACCAATGTGGGATAAAAGGTAAATACAACTACCTTTAAATAAATATTAAATTCCCACCCAAATACAACTAAGTGCCCAATAAATAGTCAATACATGATTTATCCAAAACCTTCTAGAATTTCCACCTACACACCTCGATTAATGGAATGACAACTATTTTTCTTATTTTTCTATTTACGCCACCTATGCACCTTGAAAATAGAAATTCTTCTTTTCTCCTTTTTCCCTTATTTTATTTTTAAATTATTTTTCCTCCTATTTTCGTCACTTTCTCTCTCCTCCACAATTTTTTTTTTTCCTCTTTTTTTCCCCTTCTTTTTTTTAATCAATAATTTTCCCATGCAAGATGCTCCTGCATCAGAAATTACACATATTTCAAGATTGATAAACATATCATTCAATTATATTCTAGGTAACTTCAATCAATCAATATTAGGTACAAAAAAGGGAAATCACAATGAAATCAAAGTCCCTAAGAAAGAAGCAGATTGAGATGTACATGTCAATAAGTAACAAAAATATAATTTTCTATGCATGCCTGAGAGTTGATAAAATGGTCTTAACCTGTAATGGAAGGCAGGGTAGCACTTTTTCCACGCACATTTAAGTGTCATCGTGATTTAAGCTCTCCTCCATCTATTACTTCACAAATTATAGAATATGATGTTTTTGACTTCACTTGTAGTGACATCATCCCCCCTAGAGAAATTCAAATAACGATGAGAAATACAAAGCTATGAAAATGTTGCGAATAACATTAGTAACTCTGTTCTTTTCAGCTAATAAATGAATTTTCAAGCCAACACAAGAGAATGTACCATCAACAAGTAGTGTGTCTCCTTTCTCCACATCATTCACAAAATCATCATAGTTCACGCTTACACAGTCTTCAGAGCCCACTCCTCTTTTGATTGTGAAAGTAAACTCTTGGCCCTTTGTGAGCATGATAGGTTGTGGTAGATCTCCACTTCTAACTTCAAGGCCCTACAATAAAATGATCTTTTAATTTATTGTTTGAGCAAAGGACTAACTCAAAAGACATATAAAAAATGAGGTTATTTGATAAATTGCAAATAAAACACAAAAAATGACTTAATAATGTAGATGTATTTTAATTTAGGATGAAAAATAGTGAAACAAATTTCAAATCTACATCTTTTCTGATTGGCTAATAGTGTTGCAATATGAAAATAACCCACATTATGATGTTTTCAAATAGTTAGTTCCGACAACAACCTGTATATAATAAAGGAGTTTCAACACCTATGCAACTCTAGATGAAAGCAAATCTTGTATGATCTTAAAGATTTCATGCATATTGATAATATTCTCCTATTATAAGATTTCATGCATATTGATAATAATAAACTTAGATATCATTTATAAAAAAAACTCTCAGACATTAGCAGTAGAAAAGGCTTCCTATTTAAATTACCTACCAACAAAATAAGCATCTCACATTGCAGATTAAAGCCCAAAAATAGTTATAGCAAATGCATAGAAACAGATCTGAGCCTAGATCAAGATAGCTTAAGTCCATACGAAATGTCTCAATGATTGAGTTTCTATATATAGTTATCTTATTTTAGGGCACCAAAATGGGTTTTATCCCATCACACAAGTAAATGATCTATTAAAATATCCTAGATTTGTAATTATAAAGCTTTGCTTCGAATAAAATGCCACAATCAAATTGTGAACTAGAGAATAGTGGAAGGCCACACTAGCAATTACTTCCCACAAATACTATGATAAGAAAAGATAATGCTCATGTTGGTTTGATTTTTTGCGTATCAAATTTTCTTTGAATCATAAAAAAAATCAGATGAGAATCCTCTAGTAAGTCATAGGGTTTTAGGTTTTTGTCTAGTGTATTTTGATACCTTTGAAAGTTTGTGAAAAACCCTAGGTTTGGCTTTTAAAATTTACCCTGGCGCGAATTCTTTTTGAAAAAAGGGGCGAAGAATGAATATTCTTCTCCTGCCTATTTGGATGTCATGGTTGAGTCTTCTAAAAAAGGGTTTTAGTCGTACCATCGGATTCGATTTGAATCCACGGTTGTTGCATACTCGCTATGGCAAGATGCTCACATGTTACGCAGAGTAAGATATCGATCAACGAAAAATTACCTGTGATACTAAAAAGTGGAATCTGATGCTATAAAATGTGTTCATGGGATGATCTTATGACCATGTGATATGTCCCAGACCTGTCAGTTTCAAGAAGGAATGCATGTGGGAAAAAACTTGCAAGTGGTGTCTTCAGAGTTCAAAATTATCTAATGATTCGCCAAGTCGCTAATGGGAAATACTTGTGATTTTTTGGTGGCGATATAGTGAATACCTAGATATTGGTTAAATAGCCATGAAAATGTACTAGCTAAATAACCTATGCTGTTACCTCCCTTACTTCTGTCAGCTCCTACAAAATGTACTGTCTTGCACGATTTTGGGCTATGTCCTTTTAAATAGGCCTGGGGCAGCGTGAGGGTGGGGAAAAATATTTATGGGGCCCTGAGCCCACGTGGTTGGAAGTTGGAAGTTTGTGGTCATGGGCGGTTAGTGTTAGGGGTTTGGGGTTATAGTGTAAGTTCTAGTTTTAGTATAAGTTAGTTTATATATATATATATATATATATATATATATATATATATATATATATATATATGTTAGTTTTGATTATGTTTTTATTTATATATATATATAATTTAATTAATACGTGTCTTTTAAAAATTAGTTTATAATTAAGTTAGTTTGTTTTTATTTAAAATTATTTAAATTAATATTAAATTAAGATTAGTTTTAAATTTAAATTAGTATTAGATTAGTTTAATTTTAAGTTAGTATAAATTTAATTTAGTTTTTAGTTCTTAATTAAATTTATTGTTTGTGATAATTAATTTAGTTTTAGTTTAAAGATAGATTAGTTATTTAAAATAAGTTTAAAATTTTAATTTTAATTGTTAAGTAGTTTAATTTAAATGTTTTAAAACATTGAAAATTTATTGTTTGATGGGATCTCTTCACCCAATGGGTCAGTTGATGACACCACCTCCAACTAAGAAATCAAGAGGTATGTGTGGGACTGATATTCAAATAATATATCATAATTATTTCCAAGGACTTAGTTTTGAAAAGATTATATTTTCATGAAGAAAGATGCAAAGTTTTGTTTAGAATCTTGAAGAAATCTTTTAGTATTTCAATTTTCATGTTACTGTCAAGCATGAAAATTTTCACTTAAGTTGTCGAGTGAAATCTAGTTGATACTGAGCTATTATAGGTGATAGTGTTGACCAATCTCACAGTGGTTTCTGAGCAAGAAGTAAACTTCATGGAAGCTGAGTGAGTTGAAATTTCTATTCAAGCCGAGCTTATAGTTGTGTAAGGACTGGGCATTAATTACAAAGTTTTGAGGTCTATATGATCAATTTTTTACTCATTTTACATCATTCAAATTTTGAGAGAGAACGAAGAGCTAAAGGAAAATTGAAGAGATCATTCTAAACATTTTCAAAGTGAATTCAACCACTATTCAACATTGTTCATCAAAATTTTGAAGGTATTTATTGTATGTTGAGTTACACTATTTGAATTTCTGTAAACCATAGGTGATAATTATGGTGCCTAGTTCTTCTACTACCAAGGTTAAAGAGGGAAAGGAGGTCTTGAATGTTCAACTAATTAACAATGAGATTAGACAACCAAATTTCAAAGCAATCCCTAATATTGCATATAAACAAGATCTGTTTGGTGTGTTATCCATGATACCACCACAAGTCTTAATGTTTCAAGATGTGAAATGTTGTTCACATGCAAGGTGGGTAGCATAGGTGACATGGAAATCAAAGATCTATATGGAAAACCGTGTGACAATGGAATACTAAAGGAGAAATACAAAATTGTAGAAATAAAAGGGTTAATCATGCCCTAGATTTTCCAAATATTTTCAAGACTAAGTGGATTAAGATTATTTTAATAAAAATTCATGATAACTCAGTATGGCTAGAAGGTGGACCTATCAAGATAACCAAGAATATTGTGCAAATGGTAATAGGGTATCCAACCTAGATAGACCTAAAACAATGAGGAGTGATGCAAAAGAAGTTATTGAGAAAAACATAGGGGTAGTGTGGAATAAAAGAGGAATGACAATGTATACTATCATAGATCCCCTAATTTCTTTCGCAGTAAGGATTATTGCACATATGTTCTTTCAATCAAGTAGATTGAACAATGTACCTTGTATTGATGTTGATGTAGGATAAAAGATAGTGAAGAAGGATTGTACTTATGACCTTATCAAGCTTCAATTGCAACAACTATCAAAAAATTTGGGAGCCATGATGAAAACCAAGAGTGCACAATGCAAGTTTGGATCAATACTTGTATGTATATTTTTCTATGTGCAGAACACATTTCCTTCCTTTGGAAAAGTTTCATGGAAGACAAACAAATCTATTATAGTAAAAATAGGAGAATTCATTGAGAAAATGGGAGAGAGCTTTGAGTCTATTATGACTATCTATTTTGAGGACTTTAAGTAGTCAATGAAACAAATACACAAGATACCAGTGTCACTAGTTGAGAAACATTTCAATAATGTTTGCTTTCTAGTTGATACTGATTTCACAAATGTACAAGTTTTAGCTCCAAGGGTTAATGGTTGAGATCACTAGGATATGAAGTCAATGTGGATGAGGCATCTATAGTAATCACATCCTTTCTTGCAGAAGAAGAAGTAGATAATAAGGCTACTAACTTTGTAAATTGTGATGTTGCCAAATCAAAGATAACTATGGATCTAAAGACAACATTAGTGATAAGGAAGAAGAACAAGATTGTCAAGAAATTGAAAGAAAAATATGGTGAAGGGGAAAAAGGAATATGATGAAGATGATAATGATGATGAAGAAGAAGATGTACCAGCCCAAGCACCATTGGCCCTAACACAAGGTCAGGGAGAAGATCAAGGAGAAGAGGAAGTTGAGCTTGAAGAAGGTGTCAAAGGAGAAGAAGTTAGTGAAGAGCCTATATCCATAGAGAAGAAAAGAAAAGATAAAGCCTTAGTATTCAACAACTAAAGAAGGTTGTAAAACCTAAGCCTACAGTTCTAGCTGCACAAACTAGCACAAGACCTACTACTAAGAAAGCTCAAGAAGTAGCCAAGCAAAAACAAAATAAAGCTAGGAAAGCTATACAAGTTGATGTGTCTGAGAAGAGACAAAGGAGAAAGTACATTTCTCCAACTAAATCATATGAAGAGAGGATAGAATTTTATGATAATAGCCAATTTAAAGTGGTAAGTCACAGTCCTTCTGATTTAGATTATCTATGTGAAAATATAAAGAATAATGTAGATTTGAGTGGATTTACACATATTGGATTTGATAGACTTGGAAAGCTAGAAATGGATAAAGTAGAAGAGTCAGTATATGCCATGATGGTAACATTTAAGATGACTCTAATTGAGATTTTGAACTCTCTACCAAATACTTTATATTATAGAGTTGAGAAAAGATGGAAATATAGTCTTACAATAGAAGTATGGAAATATGGAAATTTAGGTAAAGCTAAGATGAATAAATCCATAAAGAAGTATGCAGGGATATTTTCTCCTAAGTATCATGCATTTAATATTCTCCAAACTAAAATTGAAGATGTTGTTTAGAAAAGTACCCAAATCTGGAAGGTAATTTATGGGCTGACAACATCTAAGGTAATTGAGGAGAAACCTATTGAGGTAGGTGAAGATAAAGATGGGCAAGAATTAATTGAGGTTACTAAAGTTGATACTGAGAAGGATGAACATATGGAAGGCACTGAAGAATGGGAACAAAAATAGGCAATAACTAAAGATGAGTAGCAACTAGAATAGAGTATACCAGATATACAAATGTTGAGTTCCAATCCACTACATGTGACAAAAGATATAGATCAAGGATGTTTCTGACACTATGACTCAAAAAATTAATTCACTAATAGAGGAGGACATGAAGAAGATACTACTAGACACCACCACCAAGGAAAACTTATGTAGTCACCCTATATTGGTTAGTGTAGATGAACTTAAGGAGGCAGAGAAGACATTTATAGAGGTGGAAACTCGAGACATCAAAAACCCCTTAATTTACTATGATGCAACCTACATTACCCATTGTAGTGTATCAAAGGAAAGAAACAACCACCATGGCTAACATCAAAAAATTGGTGCAAAATTTGTTAGTACCAAAATTTTCTACTCAAGCACGAGATGGAACACAAGTTCAAACAAGATAGGTAGATACTCATCTACCTACAACACAAGTTCAAGATGTAATTGAAATTGAAAAGAAAGAAGAGGAAAGATGGAAGATTCAAACTTGACTACATAGCCTTGTTGGAAGATTGGAGAGATTTTTGGAATATTGGTTTGATGATAATATGTAATACTCATGACTGAGTTTGTAATTGATGTCAATATAGCATGTTTGATGTCTTATGTGGTATTTGATAGAAGAACAATGGAAAGATCAATTTGATATGCTTGACTAGTTGAACATAAAAACCACTCATGGTCATGAGAGATACATTTGAGTATCTAGCATATTCAGTTAACATCGAAAGTAGAAAGGCTAAGTCTAGAAGAATTTATGTAAGTTTTGGTAATGTTTGTTCTAAGATAGAGTTTATAGATGCATGTTTGGGTAAACTTGTTATATCTCTTAGTAGATTTTATATATTGAGGATCAAGGTTGAGGACTTGGAGAAGACATGTTAAGGATGGCATGGCTAAGCTCACTTGTAATAATATTATGTGTACAAAAAGTTATTCAAGTTACAAGGTGGAAGATTTGTGTTATCGCTAAGTGTAACATGCTCTTAATGTGGTCCTATAATAATTAATTGAGAAGGATTAACAACCAACTCAAGGAATTGTTTAATGGACTTGGTATAAAGGAAGGATATTTTCCTTTGTCATGGCATGGATATATGTGAATTATGAATGTTCGGAAAGTAGCAGAGAGTATGGAATGTGAAGTTGAGAAAAGCAATGCTGAAGTAAAGTAAACTTCATTGCAAAGGATTTTCTAAGTGATCCAAGGTTTGATATTTGGATTTGAGGTTTATGACCTGATCTACAAGGTCTAATAGTAATTGGTCTTGTTGATAGGATAGAGGAAAGAACAAGTAGGGAAGATAAAATAATAGTAAATTACTTGTTTGAGCAATGAGCTCTTCTTGTAGTTGAAATTGCATGTTTTGGCAATGAGATCTTCTTGCATATATTGTACCACAACTCCTAACAGGGTTAGCACAACTCCTAACAGGGTTGGAATCTCCTAACAAGGACTGATTTTACTAAATGTTGTAATAGACTCCTATCAAGGTCTATACTCTATTAAGGAATATTTATATTAGTACATCATCTTGCAGGCATCATTCCCACTGGGGTTTTCCCTCTAATCAAGGGTTTCCCTAGTCAACATATCTAGTGTGTTTGTTTATGTGAATCTTTCTATTGTTTCTATTTACTTTGGTTGAATGGTTAAGTTTGTTTAAAGAAGATAAGTGTTTTAATTATTGGATAACTAATTCACCCCCCACCCCGCCCTCAGTTATCTTGGTGGACTATTGTTTCTAATAAGCCCAAGGAGACATTGTCAATAAAAATAGTGGTTACCTTACCAGCAACTACTACTCTTCCAAGTCAAGCACTTCAAAGGTCGAGTATAGAAGCAACACCATTATAATCACCAAGGTCTAGTACATCCAAGGTAGGTGAGGGTACATGATTTATTGATGTCAACTTGGATGAAGTGATTTTCCTACCAAGGTTTGACCTTGAAACAATCACAATTGAACAAATGGGCATACTACAAGATGCACTTGCAAGGAAAAAGCATCAAGAGCTACTCAGAAGGGAGCATAGGTAGAAGCAAGCATTGCAAGACATCAAGAATATATTTATTGATGCATTCAGCCTGCAAGCACCTAAAGAAGACAAGCCTATCATGGAACAGTTGGTAATCATTGTAGAACACATCAATGATGCAGACCTAGATTCAAATGTCAAACTACTTGAATGGTTTGAGAGAAAATTTCAAGGAAAGGTAAATGACAAGGTATCAAGTTCTATTACACTTAGTCAGGTTGAGTTCGCAACCAAGACTAAAAGTGTAAATAAAATCTTAGAGAATATTTTCTTACTTTACACCAATTTGTGTGATAAAAATTTGTTCACATAAGAAGTACAGTGCCATATTGACAATTTGGAGGAAAAAATGAAGCTAACAGGTATTACTCTACAAATTCTCTAGCTTAGAGTTAGAAGCACTTCAAGAATTTGATGAATTACCAAGGTCAATTGGTTGACCTACATGCTTAAGAAGAAAATATTTGGGCCACACTGATTAGCATCCAATCCATGTTGACCCCACATATGGAAATACTTCACAAGGAGCTAGCATTTGTAGAGACACTAATGCAAAAAGATTCCCATCTTTCTATACTAGAAGGCTTAGTTTATCTTGTTTCCAATTGGGCCATCCAAATCAAATCATTGGAGGTAGCTTGTGATAATTGGGATGTAGCTTTGAAGCTAATACTTGAGATCCATAAATCTTTTTTGGATAAACACACTATTCAGGTATAACCCTTTGACATAAGGGTTAAAAAGGGGGAGTAATAAGATAGGAGGAGAAATAAGAAAGGGGGAGCATAATAAGTTTTTTAGTGACATTGACTCCAAGTGATGAATAGATACAGTTTTGTGGGAGACAAAATAAAGGGGGAGTCAAAGACATAAATAAAGTATAGCATATGCATATTTACTTAGCAATAGTATTGATTCAAGATTCATGATATAATAATCAACTCAAGGGGATTTATAAGATTTTGAGGTATGATAGTAAAGTCAAGTTTTGCAAAATTTTGAAATTTTGAAATTTTGTATTATACCAAGTAAAGATGGTGATTATCTAAGTTATACTTATAAGTTAAAGATATTCATGCATGACCAAGTGTTTTTTCCACTCATGTCAAAGAGGAAGATTGTTAATCTCAAATTGGTTTTGACATATGAGTGTTTTTACACTTAAGTCATTGACAAGATTAGTTCATGTCGAACAAGTAATACATTTGGAGCATAACATGTTAGATAGTGCATATCAAGTGAGATTCTTAGTGTATGTTGAGTAAATAGTTGGTGCCAATCCACTCAAGTGTCAAGTAGATAGATGATGTCGAGTGATTCAAGAGTTGAGTAATCAAAGGATGTTGAGTTATTTAGATGTTGAGTTCTAGCATTGAAGTTGTTGATGTTGAGCATCAGGGACTTCTAGTGTCGAGTTATATAGTTTTGACATAGTTGTTTGTAATGGCACAAACTCTTATGTAAATTATTTTGGAACCAACTTAAGGATATATTTTGAGATCCTAGATGATAAGAATGAATCTTGATTGATTATCCCAATGCAACACACACAACCAATCAAAAAAAAGAGAAGGATTAAGCAATAGGTGAATCACAATTGTTGATTCATACCTAACCCTAAGTCACCAAGATCTTCATAAGGAGGGTAAACCCTAATATAGAATGTAAGTAAGGAGATGAGTAGAGAGAGAATTTTGTGCATGCAAAAAGAGAATCAAGGTGTGACTAAGGAATTGTGATCTAGAGACATGAATTATAGAATATGTTAGAGGAGAACATAGTAAAGGAGTTAGAGGATAGAAGAGATACATCTAATCAAAGAAGGATCAAGAATACATGCAAAGAGGTGATCTAACATCAAGTAGTAGAGTGCTAAAAAAGGATCATTGTTGAGACATTTTAATAGGTGAATAATTTAAATCTCTTAACAGAGTAGCCCTAACATGCTGAGATAAATCCTTGAATAGGGTGCTTACTTCATTGTAAGTTGAAGTCCTCTTACTAGGCATACTTCTAATAGGGTCTTGAAATCCTTTAATAGGGTAAGATGTAATAGGCTTTGTAAGCCTTTAACAGGGCATACCTTTAACAGGGTAGATCATATTTAATGATCAAACATTGTAACATTCATTGGATATACTTTATAAATGTAGTAGTGAAGATGTATGGGTGTCATCCTCATCCCAGTTTTACCTTCTCATTAGAGGGTTTTTGGGTAATCATATCTTGTGTCATATGTGTGAATGTTTATTTACTTTCAAGCTATGAATAGTTATGCTTAATTTGGTATTTTAGTTTACATGCATAGATTGTGAGATGGATGTGTAGTGAATGATTTTAAGGATGAAGTTTTCAAGTATTTTATGGGACTTAGTATTATCATATATTTATTGACAAACCTCCCTGTAGTAAGTCAATTTCATCAAGCACAAAATAAAAAAAGTAATGATTCACTTGACCCCATGTCACATGAATTCTGAGAAGGTTGGTATCAGGTTGGGATTATAGGGACGTTAAGTGGATTAATGTTATTTGTATGGGGAGATGTATAAGTAAAGTAAAATGTAGTAAATAAAAGATTTGGCTTAAATATTGTTATTTTTTAAAGGATATAATGGTTAATGGCAAGTGGATAGGGAATTAGTGGTAAAATTAGATAAGGGGTGGTAGGAAGTAAAGCAAGATGTAAGGGATAGTTATAGTATAGTTTAGGAATGGTTAGTAGAAAATGTTAGGAGTAAGGAACCATATATCAGATTACTAATAGAGATTATTTTAATTGATTTAATATTCAAATACTATAAAAAAAAAAAAAAACTAAGATAATATACATGTTTATATATATAATAAATATATATAATTAGTCAATTTACAAAAAAAATAAAACACACAAATTATAGCATCTATAACTATTCACATAATAAAAAAATGAGTAGCTCAAATTAATATAAAGATAAATTAAAAATCATTTTTATCATTACAATACTAATTATTGCATATTCTCATTATTTAATTGAATTAATTTTATCTTAGATGCTAAATATTTATTATAATTTATAAAAAAATTGAAACTAAAACATGCAACATTACAAAGAGAATGGACTAAATTAATACACAAATCTGCACACTTATTTTTCAACTAAATAACTTATTTACAAGAAATGTTTTATCTACTCTACCTTCCATAAATATTTCGATGGTCGTACCCCATCATTTTATGTATAAACTATTAATTAAAAATAGTAGTAATATATAAACCTGCTTCTTTCAAAAAAATTCTACTAAACTATTAAAATAGTTAACAATCATTATCGAACTTTTAATAATATTTGATATTTTAAAATCACAATGTGGATCGTGTTTTCACTGTCAGAGTACATTTGAATCGAACAGGAACCTTTTGGTAGGTCAAAGTACATTTTGTTCTGGATAGTTAACGGGCGAAAATGTAACGGCACTGGCTAGACGGTGCATTATCGTGGCTATTTAGCCAGTTTCGTTTTGAAAATGGTTACCAGAACTCGCCATATCGCTAGCCAAGTTTATTGGTATCTATGCCAGTAGCGATGTAGCGATTGCTCAAAAAATGGTAATGTAACTAAAAATCCTCAAAGGTGGGCCTTGCTTGAGTGATGTGATAAGGTTGAGTTGTGCAGATCGAGTTACACAGTGGCATCCCATTGAGCATCTTTGAGCAGGAAGATTTTGATTCATTGGAACTCTCCATATCGCTAGCCAAATTGTTGGTTTTTATGCCAGTAGTGATATAGCGACCCACTTGAAAGTCACAAACACGGCGAGGCCCAAGACATGTGATGTCATGTAGAGATTAGAAAAAAAAAAAAAAAAAAAAAAAAAAAAAAATATATATATATATATATATATATATATATATATGTGCCAGTGTGTTGAGCCAGCTCACCAACAACGATATCATGGACCTACTTCCCGTGTACTAGGTATGAAGATTTTTGATCATGAGATCGAGCAAGGATCAAAGGGTGGCATTGACTCACTATGAAGAAGTGCTTGAAGGTTAAGTATAGCGAGTTAGCGAGTGTGACCCACCACTATTGAAGTAAAATTGCTATCCGCAAGATCAAGTTTGGATTGATGACACTCGTTGACTCGCTATAAAGAGATGTGTGAAAATTAGGTATAGTGAGTTAATGAGAAATGGACCCACCATCATGTTCTTAAAGGTTGTTTCAATTGTCTACCACATGATTAAAGTAAGATTAGTGATCATTGCTAGCTCGCTATGGAAAGGTGCTCGAGAATTATGTATAACGAGTTAGCGTGTTGATGACACGTATCCATAGTCATCCATGGACCCGGTTTGAAGTGCCAGCCTTGAAGGAAAGGTATAGGTGGAGGTGTTTTATTGGCTTGACTTCCAATGTGTTAAAAAGAAAGCTGAGGCAGCTTAGTTGTCATTGCTAGATCGTAGGATTTTTCAAGGATCAACGGCACAAGTTTAAAAAAGAAAGTGCAACGCCACTTTATTTTTCTATTTGGTGCATTTATGATAAGTGAAAGCTTCACGTGTGGGAGAAAAAGAGTATAACACATAGATTTTCATTAATTCCAGTCCCACGCGAACAGAGATTGGAAATTTTTAGAGCAAAAGAGCCTGATTGATTGTGTCGTGTTAAGCCTAGTAAAGATGTGAAACTATTCTTCTATCATTCGAGAGAAATTTTAGAAGTTTAGAGAAGAACAAGTTCAACAAGTCAAGTAAGTACTCATATTATAACCTTATTGGCATTCTAATTCTCTCAATACTGTCAAAATGCCTCCTAAGAAACCATTCTCTGGGAAAATTAATTATATGGATAGGAATGTCCACAATGATTTATTAGAATTACTCCCAGAATCTACTATACAGCCTGCACAAGTTAAAAAGTTAATTTCCTTAAACCCTAGGCTTAAAATTGGTGATGGCCTATATGACAAGGGGAACTGGGTTAGGGATGTAACAACTACTCAAACTAGCCTTATCTTGTTTAAAAAGTGGTTTTCAGAAAGAAAGTTGTTTTCCCCGCATGCTAATGTTTGGAATTTTGATTTGGGAAAGTTAGTAGTCCCAAGTGTTTTCATGGATTATGATTTGCTTGAAATCATTGCTAAGAATTATGACCAAGCCATTAGGGTTGTAAGAATAAAGGATGGTGTGCCTCTAGTCTCAACTACTCTTGAAGAAATTAGAGAGGTTTTTCATCTAGAACCATTATCAGACTACCATGTGCAAATAAATCTGCTAGAATTAGAGAATAAATATAAAGCAAAGAAGGATGTAATTAGGGGAGGTGCACTCAGGGCACATATTGGTACAATAGGAACTTTGCCAGTAATTACTGCAACCTCTAGAGAGCCTTTTAAGAAGAGTCTTTTCACTTCCCTAGCTGTAGAGATATATAGGACCTTATGTCAAGTTTTTGGTGAAGATGAGCAAGAATTTATGCCCATTGGCTTCATGTACATGATGGTTCAGATTGCTTCCTTCGGTGTAGATGTTATTTTTTATTTTGCTTCCTTTTTGGCTGAAGAAATTCACGTTGGTTTAGTTGGGATTACAAAGGGCAAGGTGGAATTTTTTTTGGTCAGTACTCTCTATTAATGCATATGTTTTTGTTCAAAGGAGTGACATATTTTGGTAATGAGGTGGAACTAAATAGAGAGGAGAATGGGGAAATATTGCTAGTCTAGTTGTGGAGTGCAGATATGACCTGGGATGCAAGTAATGCTAGTTTTGTCAGATTTGATAGATATTTTGCTGCTAAATTGAGATGCCTCATATTGAGTGACAATCCCAGAATCCCTAGGGTACTAATGAGTCTCATCCGGCCTATGGATAACCCCCATGACTTGAAAGTTTCACATAATTGGGGAGATATCATCCCCTACACTATTTTTACTATTTTTAGAATCTATGGTTTCAAGGGGAACCCTCATGTTTTTCCTTACCAAGTTTCTTTGAAGGTGGGAATGGCTGAAGTTTTATGGCAGTTAGGGGGAGTGGAAGAAATGTTTTTGTTGAAAAGGCAATTAGGGTCAATTTTCCCTACCTGCACAATGGCCCATCAGTTTGTGATTACAAAAGGGGGATGGATCTTTTTGCATAAAATTTTGGAGCAGTATATGATAGCTGTCTCTCATCCCCATTTTTGTGATTCTGAGGGATTTTTCAATTAGATGTTGAGGCATAGAATCAAGTTGGGACCGGTCAAGCATGATTCTTATTATCCAGAGGATATTATAAGGAATGAATTCTCATTACAGGAGCAGGAAACTAAAAAGGAAAAATGGAGAGTTTATTCCCGAGTCCTAGAATTCATTCATTGTTTGATAATAAATATGATCCTTTGGATAATGTTGTTACAGAGGCTGACAAAATAAGTAAGCTCATGAATACCTTCCCTGAAATAATTGAGGTCATGAATGAAAATAAATAATTTTTTATTGATTCATATCCTGATAAGGACAAAGAGGTCATGAGGAGGTTGGCTTTCACTCCTAATGTGAGAACTGATAAAATAATTGTACAAAAGAGGCCTGGATATACTATAATTCAGAATAAAAGGTTTCCTATAGACAAGAGCAAACAAATAATAGGATCTACTAATATAGCCCAAGAGGAGAGACCTGAAGAGCCTAGTCCTAAGAGGCAAAAGGTAATGATAGAAGAAATGCCTCAAGATGAGGAATATTCACCCACCCAATCCCCTTTGAGGATTGGAGAAGAGCAGCTCACTGGTGAGCAGGTTGAACAAATGGGATCATAGGGAGATATTTTTATTACTCAAGCAGAATTAGGCGAGGGTAACCCTCCAGAACTTCCTCTCCCAAGTTTGGATCTAACAATAGCTAATTATAGAGGTAGGGAGTTGGACCCTGTATTAGAGTAGGCAAGTCATCAATTTTTGACTGATGAAAGTTTTGTGAAATCAAGGGCTTTTTAGCAATTTGCATGGAGGACAAACATGAACATTTTCGAGGAGAAATGTAAAAAGATGAAAATAGAGCATCTAGAAATGGATGAAACTTCCATGCAAATCCAAATTAAAGAAGAAATGATGAAGGAATTGCAGAATATAAGCCCTAAGGAGAGGAGGAAAATGGTAAATGCATCTAACATTTTATTATTGCCCAATTGGGATATTGCAGATGCATTAATTTTCAATTCTGTTTCAAGTAGATCGGAGTTGCAAGACCCAAATAGAAGAGACTTCCAAGGCACTTCATTCATTGAAGATCAAGCTACATTGATCAGTTGGTCATTAAGAAATGGGATCTAGAGCCACACCATCACAACCAGATGAGTTTGCATTGATGGGAAATATACTTGTAAGAAGGGTTGCTGACTGTTCACATGTACAGGCAGCATATTGGAATGTGTATTCTTCTAAGTTTTTGTTGGCCACTGCTAAGAAGGAGGAATAGGTTATGTCTGAGTTATAGAATAAATATGAAACACTTCTTGAGGCCTATAATAGGGAGGTAAAAAGGAAAATTGAACTTGAAAACAAGGTAATGGGGAAATCCACAAGGCCAAGAATAACATACCCCCATCCTCTAGTGGAACCTTTTAAATCCACCCCCCTTGTAGAGATACCAGACACACCTCAAAGGCCTGAATATTATACAGCTAAGGAATTTGAAGAAGAGAAGAGCAAACTATGGGCTTTACATGTAGAGTTAAATATGCAGTATGAGGACAAGCTTAGAAAGGTTCTAATGTATTTAGTGGACAAAATTGAGTGGCCCTTATTCTTTGATTAGTTGGTAAAATTAATAGATATATGGGAGGAATTGAAAACTCATGATGATACCCTAAAGCCTATTATTAATAAATGGGGAAGAAGGGAAAAGGAAATTACCCTTCTATGTTATTCAGTTATAAAGTCTTCTAATGACCATGTTGAAAAATCGTATGATATTGCTAATGACCTTTTAGATTTTGATAATAGGAGAGTTGCTTTGCAACTAAAAATAGTTCCTTATTTGAATAAGTACAAGAATAAAAAATTTGATCTATTTCCTTGTGCTTTGGATAGAAAGAAGAAATTGAAAAATAAGGAAGATTAGAGTAAAGATTTGGATGACCTTTTCTACAGAAGGATAAATAAAGTTATTAATGAAAAGGGGCATGCTTGGTGGGCCACCATGATAGAGGAATTAGTTAAAGTCCAATTATTTTTTGATTCTTTGAAGAAAGAATTTGTTGGTTTTGAAAAGGAGGCTGGTTGTATTTTAAAAAAGCAAAATGATATCCTATAGTTCAGCTAGCCAGACGATATACAATTTGACACTTGGATGGTAGATCTTCTATTGGACAAGTAGTTAGAGGAGGATAGTTCAGATGATGATGAGAAACAAGAAGGTGAGGTGCAGGTTATTGACATCTCTACACCAGAACTAAAAGAAGAAGAAGGGGAAAAGGTAATAATGCCTACTTAGGGTGAAAGCAGTGAGAACCCATAGGAGAAAACCGATTTGGAGGTATCACAAGATTATCCTTCTTTGGCCAGCTTGGTAGCCATGTATTTTGAGGAGCCAGAATAATGAGAGACAAATTAGAAGTTGATGATTCACAACAAAAATTGGAATGGGCCTATCTGAAGGAATATTTGATATGCCTAGCATTCTGTTGTGATTTTTTTTGTCTTTTGTATGATGCTTTGTTCCTTGGACACTTGTCAGATCAAAATTTCCCTTTGCTTGTTGCAACTCATGCTATATAAATGAGTTTTCAAGGCATTGTGATGGTTCGAGACTTGTGCAATTTTTTGTTTCTTTCAAGAAGAGTACATATTCAGTCGGTCCAATAGTATGCAGAGGTTTTGAGTTTGCTTCCATTGTACTTTTTGATAAGCAAATTGAAATGACAAAAATGGAAATCTATTCTAGGCATTCAATTGGTTTTCTATTGGTTATTATATTAGTCATATGAAAAGGATAATACAAAGGGGTATTTACACTATATCTGTGTCATCAATTTCTGTCTCCAATTTATGGGTTTGTTTACTTTGAAGTCATTTAAGTAAGGTTTATTTGGTTGAATGCAGTCTAGATGGGCTGTATGCTAGTTTTATTGTTGCTTTTAGTTCAAGAAATTATATAAATGCTTCAGTAAATCAGTAGGGTTTATTAGTTCATAAAAGGGTTATTGCATAAGAATGGAGATGGGTGATTGTAGTTGATTAATTCTTATACAAGTTATTTGAATTAGATCTCCCGCCAATAGTCAATTTCTTGCCCAATGGATAAGGCACTGGTCTTATAAATTAGAAGTAGACAAGGATGAATTCTACTGCTACATATCAAATCATCTTACAAAATCAAAATTATTTTCAATCTTGTTCAAGAATTATAAATGCTGGTCTCAACTCATTTATATCTAATTCCTGAGTCTTAGGTAGCTGCTATTTCCAGGAATATTTGTAAATTTTAGGAGAATTATGACTAGATCTGCTAATAAGGGATGTGTATAAGTTTGAGAGCATTGAAGAATTGAAGTGAGCTGTTTATGTATGTGAGGGTAACAGATGAGAATCAGAATGAAACTAAGATAATTTCATACACAGTTGCATTAGAATTATCCCTAGGTATACCCGCCTTGGTTTAGTAGAGCCAGAAGAGTAGGAAACCATCATTTGGTTTTGTTGAAGTTGGGTTATAGTGATTCAGTCATATAGTTGATATTGGGAATTGGCTAATCCCTAGATTGCGTGAGTCATTTCATTGTGATATTAAGCATTTTTTTGCTTGATAGTTTCAGCAGTTTGAAACACCAACAACTCACACACTACTTGAGATCTGAAATAGAACAAGCTTCAACAATACGTTGCAATATATATATATATATATATATATATATATATATATATATCTTTTGGCACTGTTACTAAAATCGTTTAGCTTCTAGGTAAGAACATAAGTTTGTTTCAATATAAAAATCTTCAAAAGGAATTTCATATCAAAAAAAAAGTAACAAGAAATAAATTAAATTGCAGTACACTAGGAATAATATAACACATAATGAATACTAAACCTTAATTGAACAAAAGACTATATAATGGCTTCAATAAAATTGATGCTACACCTAAACTATCACTTGTAGCAAGCTACTTGAAGATATGTAGTACAAACCATCCCAGAGAACAACCTCTAATTTTTTAAAACTTTCAATTTTACTTGGTGAAGTTTTACTTTTGGCCTTGGCAAAGTCAACCAGGTCTTCAAACAACTTATCTTCAGGTTTAACTTGTTTGCTGGAAGTTAAAGATTGTTGTGGATATGCATCATTGTAAGTTCCATCATGAATGGAGATGAAAGCCAATTTGCCTAACTAGATTCTTATAATGAATATATGAGAGCACTTCAATTTCATTTTTGAATTCTACTACACCATGCACTTGTAGAGATCCTTTCTTGTTCCTCTTTGTGCCCACCACTTAGCCCACATTATTGAGTTTCCTATACAAGAAAGTCTTATAGCAAGCAATTTACCCAAGATTCTTGGATTTGTTCCACTATAAGATATGATGAAATCATGAACTAATTGCCTATTATTTAAGAAAATGAGAAACACTATAAGACACTTTGTAGTGCTGAAATAATAGCCAAATCACCAAAGTAGGCATGCTTTTTGGATCATATTCTCTCTCAGACATAGATGTAACATGCATTTTGGTTGCAGGTGATTTCTAGGAGCTTGGGGTTCACTATCAATTCCAACACCTTTGACTAAAATTTTTGAACAAGTCAAAAGTTGTTCCACTATAATGATTAATAATAAAATTTATCATTATTCAAGTCAAAAGTTTATCATTAACAAAAATGGTAGATAATTTTGTTCATGGTCTCAAGGAAAACAAAGACTGCTTGACAATAGCAAGAAACAACACAGATGACTTAGAAATAGTCTATCACAATGAAAGACATATTTTTCCCATCATAACACTAGTAGTGCTCTACTGTCTCATTTTTGGTAATAGAGAGACCCCCCAAACATGAAGGATTCACCCCCCAAACATCTTCAAACATGAAATGATCCACTGTCTATTAGACCGGTGTCTAATCCAGGCTAAACCTCCATCAAGAATTACCATCCAACACTGCACTTACACCAAGTTTTCCCACTCTCCTACATTTGGTTAATATAGTACAAATAAATTATCATAACCTCATTGTCTCCCACCAATAACAGTGACTACAGGTGGTAGGAGAGAATCTACATTGGAAACTTCAAAATAAGTACAGTTGACTGTGCCTAACCAGTCACTGGTTTGAATGCACCAGTCTATTATTCCTTACTCAACCCGCAATGAAAATTAAAAGAATGCATGGACAAGATAAAAATAATAATAAAATGTTCTCACATTAAATATTAGTCAAAATGCATTTGATACATCATAGGAACTCACTGTTCCATGGGACAAAGACTAAATTGCAAAGAACAAGATTATTTTATTAATTAAATTTTTTAGACAATGTCTTGTCTCACCACCCCAACTCTACTTCTCCCCCAAACACTTGAAAAATCCCTTCTAAATAACCAAACAATAGTAAACAACCATTGCTGTCTAACTATCTGACTGTTACCAGTTAGTTATAAACTGAAATTTGTTGTCTAAGTTGACACAAAGTGTCAACTTCGACAACTTACAATCATATATGCCTTTAATATATTTCACTAACCTTTTCAAAGGTTTTATAACTTCACTAACCCTTCCAAAGACACCTAAAACCCTTACAAGCTGTACTAGGCCTAAAGACACCTAAAACCCTTACAAGCTTTTCTTTACATTTTTTCTACATTTGATACTTTTCTTATAGGTGGACATGTCTATCACAAACATCCAACATGTCTGTCCTTAGACTTCATGGAAAAAACCCTACAAACAACAAAAAAAAAAAAGAGGACACGAACCATCCAAACATCTCTAATAGCTTGTGGATATCCCAAAGATGCATAAGTGCATGACTTGTGAAAACCAAAAAGATAAGACTAACTTGTATAACAAGCAAACAACCAAAATGATTTTATGTTTGTGTTATGTCTGATAATGATAATGATATTGAGATTCAAGTACGAGGAAATTTGTATCAATCAATTCATTAAATATCATTTGAATACAAAGAAGATTTTAAGAGATTCAAGAGCATAATTATAAGCCAAATTTGTGGAAGACCTAAATTAGACCTAAGTGAATAGACATGTGAAGGCTTATTTTGAATATGATGAGAAGATCTAAGGCAGAATTTTTATGGAGATATATTCCAAGTTTAGAGCATTTATTGAAAAACACTATTTCAAATCTTGGTGGATTATTCATAAGTACAAGGAAGATTTGTTGAAGACCTCAAAGGAGATCTAAGGCAAATCTACCTACATTATAAACACTTTGCATTTCAAAGGTCAGTTCCTTCTGCATTGCAAGATTTAAGGTTGGTGTCTCTTGCTAATTGAGTCTACACATTTGTTTGAAGTTATATACATACATACATATATATGTGTGTGTGTACATACACACACAATTCACCTACAAGGATTTCCATGCTAAATAGTATATGCATCTTGTCTTCTTTTGTTAGACATCAACTATGTGAATGCTTTCTACATTGCTTTCAGTTGACTAAATATATATAATAAAATATGCAGGTTTCTATGCCAAACTAACTCCAATGTGGACAAATATCTAATAATTGGGATTTAAACTAAGCAAGAACTATATGTTCAAGGAACCAAAAGATGACTGCAATGAGACTATTACAAGCAAAAAAAATTCACTCTCGTTAAAGAAAATTGGGATGTGTGTTTGAAGGCTTAACAAATTTGAGCTTCACTTGGTTTCAAGAATACTATAATATTCTCTACTTAACAAGGCCAACCATGTGAAGGTGGAAGCTCATATGGCCTCACCCCCCTCCCCTTAACACTAATCTAAAGTACCCATTATCATTTAATTACATACTTCATTCATTCATTCATCCATTTATGAACTATAACATTCAACAATACAATCACATGACATTCATTAATATGATATAAAATTCATTAATACACAATACTAATCAAAACTTCATTAACACATAACAATATTCATTAACATAAACTAAAAATTGCTATTAATATGCATCATTCATACAAAATTACTTAAAACAAAGTTCTTTCATTATCCAACAAGGTTTATCGAAGAAGACTTTTAAAACATCATTTCTTTTTTTTGTTTTTCTGAGCTCTCTTAAGAAAAGAACTCATAGGAGCATGCATATCTACTTCATTCTCCTCCTCTTCTAGCACGTGTAATGTCAAATTACAATGGCTCCTTCTTTTTGGAGGAGCAGGAGGTTGCTACACTCAAGTGAATGCGATAAATTGGCATACTCTTTTTCTTTTTCTAACTGTTACAAGTTTGTAATTAAGTATGAGTACAACATAAAATGCATTTTTCTTACCTAACAATGCCACATCATCTACATTAACATTTTGATCTACCACCGTGTTAACATGTTGAACACTTGGAACATGGTCCACTACTTCAACATGATGTTCAACATGCTCTGAAATATTCAAAAAAAAGATACATGTCAAATTTCAATTGAAGATGTTAAATTGTATTCATAATTGCATAATTAATTTCCAATAGCAAATTAATATCTCCACCACTATAATGCACATCATGGCCTTCGTTAGGAGCAGGTTCTATGGTAGGATATGAAGGCTGCAGTAAAATGTTATGCACATTGTTATGCAGTCAATTTACGTTTAAAACTAATACCAAAAAAGAATCTTCTCAACTATTTAATTTCATTTACTTTTCATCTGACCAATTTACCTGTGAGATATCATTTGGTGCACTAGATTCTTGGGCAAGGCTTACAGATTCTTCACGTAGGCATGCAACCACAACTTTATAGCCTTCCTTCAAGGCAATTTTTCTATCTTCATCTTTGACCTCCACATTGAAATCTGTGCCCTATGTTTTTTGCTTGATAATGTTAGTTTTCCATTTATGGTTTCATTAAACAAAACTGTTTGCAACATTATATTTAAAAAAAATATAAAATTTATTGCTCTACTTACAAGTCGAGACTGTAGATTCATATAGCCACCAGAGCCAAGTTTGTGTTGGCCAACCTTTTCTATTCTCACTTTTGTAGCCACGGATGTGTCCTGCAATCTATGAACAATTTCAAACATCTTAGATTATATATTTACAAATATCAATAATTAGTGCATGATTACAATGTACTTAATACTATAATGACATACCTCTTTTTTCCCTGTGCTGCTTCATTATCTCTATCTTCACATAGCCTTTTCTCCTTTGCATCTTCTATTATTTCATTCCACTCCATCGGTGGAATCATAGGAGAATGGTCATACTTTAGGTTATCCTTAAGAGCCCTTCTATATTGATCCCTCACAATCTTTATATGCTTTTCTACTCTTTTTAGAAGTAGGCCAGTGTAAAAAATGTTTTTCCCAAATTTCTCCTCAATGGATGCAATCAGCTAATTTTTTAATTCCACAGCTTGCAAATTCCACCTTTTAAAAAACAAATAGATTGTTATATTAATAACTTTAATATATTACAATAAATAGAAGAAAACAAAAATTATGTAGCAATGATATGAAACTACATACCTTTTACGTATGGTGGGTCTAAATAGTCTCAATGTCATATGAAAAAGATGTTCAAAGAAAGCATTATTACCTAGAAAAACATAAAGGATTTATCAGTCCAAAATGAGTAATGTAAAAGTAAACTAAATTTACACTTTAAATAATATCAATTTTAAAGCACCTGGAAGCTTTTGTTCTCTTATTGGAAACATAGTTTACTTATTCAGCAACAATGTCCCTCCATACGAACCAGTACTAATCACACGAACTGCTCCAAGAAATGGATCAGCTTTAGTAGTACTGCTCTCTTTTGCTCTATCAACTGAAACATAATACAATTAAATGACAATTTTAGTACTGATCTCTGTTGGTCTACCTCCCTACCTATGTCCACGTCTCTCTATGTGTGGCTATATATATATGTATGTATGTATGTATGTATGCGTGGTGTGTGTATGCATGTGTATGTGTGTATGCAAGCTTCTGTAGACATCATTTAAGCACTAATATGCTACTTTGTTGTTCATCAACTTGTAGAAAGATATTGCAAAATATAACACATTAAAAAATATAGCAAAACAAGGTTTTACCAGTTCTACTGGGCATAGATGATGATGTTTGCATGGTCCTTGTTGCCAACAATACAACTGACAATAGTGGACCGTCAACTTAAGGAGGAGTCCACACTTCATCATGAGCTGAAGAATAGAATATTGTTAGAAAAGACATTTGCAATGGATAAATATCAAATGGGATACTAGCGAGAAACATCCACAAAAAAAAAGGTAAGTGTTATAATGTTGATCAAAACAAACAAAGTGTTACTTACACGAAGGTACTGTGCAACAATCCTGACCATGTTCACCATGTGACCTCGCAACTGGCACATATGTCTATACAAGAACACATAAAATTAGATATCATGATCCATAAGATACTATAAAAGATTAATATCTATTGAACTTCTATCACTACTTACTTTCAAAGATTGGATTCTGCGGTCCAATTCTATTCTTAGTACCTCTTTCTTCTCACTTCTGTCACCCTTGATGATAATTCTAACAAGCTCATCAATGTATCTTTGCGTAATTTTTTGGGTGATGAATACAGGGTTAGTACTAAGGCCAATGTCATATAGATATGATGCCCATATTTCAGATTGCATTTGATCAGCGATCATTGTAGCTTTTTCCTATCATTTGTGATATCAAATATTCATATACTTTCATCAAAATAACTCCAAAGCCATAAAGAAAATAACATAATTATAGGACATTTGTTTCTATATTAACATTAAAATTTACAATAATTAATGTTTACCTCTATTGAAGGTGTCTGAGATGGTGCATCCATATCACCCTGTGAAAAAAATTAGTAAGTCTTAGAAATCAGCAGTGAAATTAAAGTAATAGACTTACCAAAAAAAATATTAATAATAAAGTAGATTGTATATGTAAATAATTTGTCTTAAGTTAAAAATTTAGTGTAACTAATGTTTATATCTAAAAAAATATTTGACATGTTCTACTTAATGTTTATATGTGCACATATGGTTTGGAAATAAATATTTGGTCAGACAAGACCCTATCATAGTTGACATTGATCGTATCTGAAGATTTCATTGATCATCATGATCTTCATCCATGTCATCATCATCATCATCATCGAACTTGTCACTTTGATTGTCATCGTCACCACCACCATCTTCATCACCATCATCATCCTCTTGATCACTATCATCATCATGACCATCATCACCATCTTCATCACCATGATCATGATCGTCATCAACATCATCATCATCATTATCGCCATTATTGTTAGCATGACCAAAATCATCACCATCTTCTTCTTCTTCTTCATCACTGGGTAACTGTCTTTCCTGATAATCATTTACTTCCTCTTATGCTTCTTCAATATCTTCTTCTTCGATCACATTATACTTTACTGGCCTTCCTCTTTGGTCATGTCTAACAAAAAATGACCAACTGGTTTTTCTGGAACACCAAAGTAAAACAATTCCTCGCATTGACTTGGAAGAACATAGGGCTCATCTCCGACTAGCTCAAATGACCTTGTATTAATCATAGTAAATCTACTGTTGTGTTCAATAACAGTCCTATCAAAATCATTTCGATTCAGTCGTAATCGAAACCATTTGACAACAAAGAGAACTATTTTGAATGAATCAAAGTTGCACTCAAGTATATCATCCAAAATGCCATAGTATCAATTTTCAGATTGTTGAGGATGTATGTCAGTTCTAGATGAAATATTGGTGACCGTGAAGAGAACACTTATCTCAGAATCACACGTTTTCTTCATTTCATCTAACTTTTTTGTGCAGAATTTATAGCCATGGTAGTACATAGCTTTGTGATGTTTGACCTAAAATTATTTAAACATGTCAAGAATATTCTCATTGATCTCTAAGTTGATATTAAAATTATGTCTCATGATTAGTAATCTTATGCATACCTTTGTATCTCTTAAGCCATATATTAGATCAAGTACCATTGGCATAACATTGGGATCTCTATTATGATGAGCTTCTTTAACCAATGATGCAACACCATCCCATGTTAATGAGTGACCATTTTCTTGAGACTGTTCAATCCACACTGTCATCCAATCAAGATTGTTTGCAATGTACAAGTGTAGTGTATCCCACTCACGACCAACTATAAAGAAGACAATTACACCAGTTAGAAACAACTTATATATATATATATATATATATATATATATATATATATATATATTAATGATGGATAAGAATTATTAAATTACAAAAAAAAACTTATAATTACCTGTCACCCTCCTCAATCTACCTTTCCTCACCAGGTACTCCCCTTTGAATTTGTCATTACAGTTGGGATCCCAAATGCGATCTACATGGATACTTGCTACAAAATTTGAAAGATATTCACTGATATACACCATGGTCTAGTATATCATATATCCCTCTATTATAGAACCCTCAGGACGTACTCTTTGTCAAATGAAGCCCTTCATAAAATTTCAAGTGCCTCTCAACCATCCACATTGATCTATCTTGTACAGGTCCACACAATTCAATCTCCTCAATTTGATGTATGAGGTAGTGTTCTTGAGCATTGAAAAACGTTGGAGGTAAACACTTTTGCATTTCACACATAAGCTATGGAATTTTTCTCTTCCAATATTTTATATCATTTTTATCAATTTCTTTAGATGATAACCACCTAAAAGAGATTCAACTTGCAAAAACACATAGAGGAGATTTCAAATAAAATTATATAATAGATTTCAAATAAAAAGCTACAAATCTAAGAAAAAACACTCTTCTAACCTCATGTATTTTCCAAGATCATATATAACTTGTTTAATACTGTTGTCAAATTGTTGTGGAAGGGATAGAGGTAGGACAAACTGCAATCATTAAAAAATGATCATTTCAATATATTATTAAATAATGCAACTGGTACTACATTCAATCTTACAAATATACTATAAATAGAAAACATGACTTACCTTGCTGAAGGTATGCCAATCATGTGTTTTCAACCCTGGCCCAAAATCATCTTTCTTTGATAGAAGAGTGCTTATATTTGCAGCAAATCCTCTTGGAAATTTTGTTTTTTTTATGACTTCTTTTAATGCATCACTTTGTTGCTCCGTTAATAACCAAGGAAGGGCACTTGTATTTATGCGGTCTCCATTCCTATTTGATTCAATGAAAACTTTTAGTGCATGATTAGATTCATGAATGTTAGTATAAATTTTAGCAATTTGTTCTCTATCATGCCTTCCATCCAACATTTTCCATAGTGTCTTTGTTACATTCTTTCCAATATGCATAGCATCAAACAAATGCACGACTGGGAGATCTTTGTGGTATGGTAACCTACTAAATTGAGTAGGATAACTTTTCATTCCTCTAAGAAGTTGGCCATTGATGCCTTGACGACCTTCATGAACATCAATTATAGCATTAGTAAATATAAGACAATATCGAAATACAAATTATAAACTTTGAACGACCAATTGGACATTACCTCGATGATTTAGTCAATCGTATTCCAACTTCTATAAATGAGGTGTCATTCTTTGTGGCCTTGATGATGTCTCTTCTTTTCCATTGAAAAGATGTTTTTCGACAATTTGATACTTATGATTATGGTGGAGAAAGTGTCTAAACTCATCAAACACCTGCTTTCCTAAATTTCTCAAATGATGACATTTCATCTTCAGACCACAAACTAGACATGCAAATTTTCCTTTTGTCTGAAGACCTAAAAGATCATGTATAATTGAATCATGTACAATGATCATGCACAACTTAAGCATTCAATAGTAATGTGTAACCACTATAACATACCAAAAATATATAGTCTTAACAATATAACATATCGCAAAAATGAGTTAGCCCAGGGGCATCATGTATTGTCCATACAAGCATTGCATGGAATTGAAATTGTCGATGTCCTATCGATCTAGAGATGTCATACATAGTGATGCTATTCCATAACTTCAACAACTCATCAATTAGGGGCTCAATATAAACGTTCATATCTTTAACTTGGTATTTACCTAGCAATTGAATGAACATAAACATTATGTAATTATTATAACCATTTTCATGCACTATTTATAAATTAATTTAGATAACTATACAATAAAAAAATACTTGGCACAATCATTGACAACATTATGTGCTCCCTCCTTATGGACATCCAAGGAGGAATGTTATTGTTAATAACAAAAATAGGCCATACTGAGTAAACAGATCTCATATCTCCATATGGATTGACACCGTCCGTTGCCAATGAAAGTTTTAGATTACAAGGTTCTTCTTTAAAGTGTGACCATGTTTCTTCTATCTCTTGAAATGCAGAACCATCGGCAATAATTCGCATAATGTCATCCTAACTTTTATTGTGCGCATGGTAATCCATAAATTGTGCTAAGCTAGTGCACCTGAATAACCATTCAAGATGTGGAATAATGGGAATGTACTGAAGAACCTTGTGACACACTTTTTTTGTTATTTGATCTGACTGATATCTGCTAACATGACAATCAGGGCATTCTATTGCAAATTCATGTTTTTTATGATATAGAATGTGATCATTAGGACATGCATGTATTGTCTGATACTTAATTCCAATCTGATCCATAATGTTAGATAATTCTCGGTACGAACGAGGCAAAATGTTTGATGGTGGTAAAAAAACTCACTAATCAACCTACAACAACAAATATGTATTGTTAATATAATGAATAGTAATTGTATGCTAACATTGAAGATGACAAAAATGACATACCTTAGCATATGTGACAGTGCTACATTGGATATACTATTCATAACCTTTAAGTTCACCAACAACACTATAGCTGACAGTAGAGTTGTTTGGGAGCCTTCGTATAAGGGCTCATGTGCCTTCTCAAGTAAAGGTATATCAAGACCATCTTCATCATTATTATTAGATTTGCTAGTACCATCATTGTGAGGCTCTTCATCACTTGCCTCAATACCATCTTCTTTAATCATGTCCTCTAGCACATTATCATCTTCTTCCATGGGAGTGTTATCCTCAGCTTGGATATTCACACCTCCATGTTCCTCTAGTAGGAAATCCACATTCAGCAATGGATGAAAATCATGGCCCCATTCAACATGACCATATTGCCTACAATGCCTATAGGTTGTTGTGATTAGAATTCTTTGATTCTTTAAGCCCTTGCACTTTTTGCAAGGACAATAACATTTATCAGGTTTTCTTTGAAACTGAGCCCACAATGCAACCATTGTCTCATTATTTAATTCTGGGTTCATATTGTTAGGCATGGTCTTTCTTCATGGGAAAATATACTTACTTACTGAAGATATTTCAAGTTTAGCAACTCTTTAATCACAAGATCCACAATAGTTGGAAGCTTTGACCTATCTGTCAGTTGTGGCTTGGCCTGCAACAACAAAAAATTCTTAGTATATGCATCTCAACATTTAAAAATACATCAAGCATTTCAGGTTAGTTCCAGTTTGTAAATTAACTGGCATTTGTTTCTTCTTTAACATATTCAACAATCAAGTACAATTAATAGGAATACAAGAGCAAAACTTGGAATTCTACTAATGTCACCAATGTTAATCTTGGGTACTAGTACAAAGCCAGTAAGAAATTTGCAGTTGTACCAACCAAGATATTTACAAGACTTGATCGAAAAAGGTTCATTTAGCACAAAACAACTTCATAAATATTGTATATATACACTCTTTGATGTTGTCAAAGGGAACAATTATTTTAATGATGTTTTACGTAAGAATTGCTAGAGGAAATGATAAGCATGATCTCTTTGTTTGGTAGAATCCACCATTAAATTCCCTTGTGATTCACTCTTATTATGTCTCCCTTTCCACCTAGGATGATTTTCTAGATGTACTCCTAATTTATCAGTATGACAAGTCTTGTTGGAGCTACAAGCTTCACTACCATGAACATGTTTGATTGGAGATCTCAATTGAACATCTTAATCATGCTTATGTGAGAAATTTAATGGGAGTTCATACATCACCACATCATTTGAAATGGTTTTAATAACTACCTACTCTTATCCACTCCTAATGTTAGTAGTAGAAAATTCCTTTGATCATGTACTATCTAGATTGGTATCATCTGTAATTAGCTTCAATGATCTACTTGTGTGAGAGATGTCTAAACCTGTCAACAAAAGTCACAGATTATGACAATTTGAAGTAATATCTTGCTGAGGATAAATTATTTATTTCAATAATTATTGGTGTCTCAAAACTAACAAAAGACACCCTTTGAAAATGCATCTTGCATTTTCCTAAATCCATAAGTGACCTTATATGACGGAGAAATTATACTAGAATGTACAAGGCCTCTATATACACAATATTGTTGAATTGGGTCATCAAGCATTCACATGTTCACCTTCATTCAACTAAGTTCATTCTATGAGAAGAAATACACATAAGAAAATAAATTCATTCAAAAAACCTGTGACAACTTATCATGACAGACAAAATGGAGATGATACCTTCTATTTGGCAAATAAGTAAATATCCCCAAGGAAATACCAAATTCAAACTCATGCTTAGGTTGCATGTGTCAACATTCCCCATCAACCTTGGTCACAAGGCTAACTAACTTATCAAGAGTGTATATCCCACAAATAAAATTGGTATAAATGTTACAACCACCAAATTTGGAGGGCATGGTAATTCAGTCATCACTATCCTATGTAGTACACTTAATTTCGTATGTTGGAATCATTTTGTGGCTTGTACACATGATAGTCAAATAGTTTTTAATGCCATCTTCATCACAATTTTTCTATGATAGTCTAATATTTGTAGGTGGCATCTTCGTCACAATTTTTCCATGATAGTTTGTTATTCATCCAAATGGAAACTCTTGTAGGGAAGACCTAATTGCAATGCAACAATTAAATGTAATGTTGAAATATAGGATATAGATTCTTTTGTTTGAACTAGAAGATAAATCATCTTCTAACTAAATGATAGAGACTTTCGGTGAAGGATCCAAAGTACATCAATTCAATTATAGTCTAGTAAATTTAGATGCCATCTTCATCATAAGTTTTTGAAGATAGTCTAGTATTTGTAGGTGTCATCTTCATCAAAAAATTTCCATGATAGTCTATTAGTTTGAGGAGTCATCTCCATCACAATTTTTCCATGGCATACTTGTAGTTAGAGGTGCATTGAAGACCTTTTATCACTACATGAGCTAGTAGTAGATGGTGATTATTCATTATCATCATCATCATCTAACATAGAATCACATGAATATCATGTTTTATAGCCCACATGGCCTAGGTATTGAGGGTACAACTCCAAGCACTAAACACACCAGATTTCAAATTATTATCTTTATGTGTTGATGTTTAAGTTGAATGTTCTCGAGTTGAAGAGAGAAACACACTCAATTTTTTTTTTTTAATTCTTTTTTTGAATATGAAACCATTGTCTAAATGATACAATATAATTATGTATTATTAAAATAAAAATACAAAAAAAATATGATACCAACACAACTATATTTATAAAACAAAATTTTTGTCATTATTATTTCTTTTAAGCTTTTACAACTACAGCTTCTGCATATACATTTCCTTTCTTTTCTTTCATTACTATAACAAAAAGTATAATAGTTGTTACAATAGACCAACATTCCAAATGATAAATCTACATCCACACACTTTCAATAAAATGAAACAACAAGTACATTACATTCTTTTTGTAACTAGACTCTTTTTAACACTTATCATCAAAACATCACTGAGAAAAAACACTTGAGCAGAGACTCTCCCATTTATATTACACAACAATGGCTGAACTTTGGCATAAAAAATAATAATGATAGTAATAGTATTTACTTCAATCTTCAATATTATCATAAAAACCTACAACAAAAATACACATGTACCTATGGAAATATGCTCGAAGAGAAATCCCTCTCCTTGACTACAACAGAAGTACACATGTACCTACAACAAAAATACACATGTACAATGTTAAAATGCACTACCTTGCTGTAAATTAACTTTCTAGAATGATGACATGGTGAGTAGACCCAAGTGGGGGTATATATTTTATAGATTAAAATGTCCATAACTATCCAAGCTACTATTACAAATTCAAGTAACAGTATGAAAGAAACATTTCTACAAATGCAAGAATGAAGTACGAAAAAGGGCTAGACCTAAACTAGTGCATTCTTCAAAATTCCTCATGTCAATAGGAAAAAGATCATATAATGTATCTCATTGAACAGATAAGCATGCAAGCCTAAAACCCATACATCAAATAGCTTTGGCTTAGCTTAAAAAGTTATAGCACAAGAACACAAAGTAAATAGGAATTTTACTAGAGGACTGGAAGTGATACAAGAGTTATGTGAAAATTTGACAAAAAATAGTTGAAGAGTTGGAAATCAAGAAATGACCTAGATCTGTGCTCAAAAGCATTCTTGATCCCACTGATCTAGGTAGTAAAATTATTAAGTTTGTACTGCTTAACAGTCATAAGGTTTCTAATGCAAAAGTAAAGATCTGCAGTATGTTAGTGCCCAGAAGCAATAAATACGCCAGCACATAATAAGAATCTATTTGTTTCCATGTCTTACATATCAGTAATGACTCACTGACTTATTAGTAGAACATATCAAGGACTACTTAAGTCGATGGCAGTAAGTTTGAAAATTTAAACAGAATACCCATAGCTATGCATATAAAAAACTTACAAAGGTTGTGTGGATATATCCATGGAGTTGTTGGTTTCTCAGGTTAACTATGTTGGATAGTAAAAATGTTTTCTAGAATTTTTTTCACAAGTTTGAATTTGTTAGAACTAGCAACCACTAATTTATTATGTCAAATCAACGTACCCAACATGTAGCAGATAAATGTGCAATACAATTTGTGTGCTATTCACATTAAATTGTACAAAAATGATCCCTTAATTGAGGACAAAGTATCTTTTAATGAGTACATCAGATATGTTGGTCTAATTTTTTGCGAATCAAATTTTCTTAGGATCATAAAAAAAATCAGATGAGAAGTCTCTGATAAGTCATAGGGCTTTAGGTTTTGACATAGTATATTTCGATACCTTTGAAAAATTTGTTAAAAGCCTTAGGTTTGTCCTTTTAAGTTTTTCCTAGCGTGAAATTAAAAAAAAAAAAAAAAAACAAACAAACAAACAATAATGAGTGAATATTCTTTTCCCGCTTGCTTGATTGCCATTGTTAAGTCTTTTGAAAAAGGGATTTTAATCTTACCATCTGATCTAATTTGAATCTACAGTTGTCACATGTTCACTATGGCAAGATGCTCGTATGTTACACATAACGAGGTAGCGACCATCAGAGAATTATGTGTGATACTAAAAAGTGGAGTCTGGTATCACAAAATGTGTTGGCAGGAAGATCTATTGACCATGTACTATGTCCCAGACTAGAGTGGTGTCACTGGAGTTTAATTTTATTTGGCAATTTGCCAAGTCGCTAACTAAAAACACTTGTGACTTGCCGATGGCAATATAGAAAATGCCTAGATTTTCCAAAGATGGTGTCTTTCTGAGGTTAGAAGTAATTTTGAGGATCTTGAGGAAGATATGGTGCACATTTCACTTTTGTCCCTTTGCAGGTTGTTATCTTTTGTAGTTTCTTTTTTTGGGCGTTGTTTTTAAAGTGCTTATCAGAACTCGCCATATCACTAGTCAGATTTTTGGATTTTATGCCAGTAGCAATGTAGCGATTGCTTAAAAAATGGTAATGTAACTAAAAAATCCTCAAAGGTGAGCCCTGAATGAGTGACGTGATAAGGCTGAGCTGTGTAGATCAAATTACATGTTGGCATCCTGTTGAAATATCTTTGAGTTGGAAAAATTTGATTCGTTGAAGCTCGCCATGTCGCTAGCCAGATTGTTGGTTTTTTTGCTGGTAGTGACATAGCGACCCACCTAAAAGTCATAAACATGGTGAGGCCCAAGATATGTGATGTCATCAAGAGATTTAAAAATATATATATGTACCATCATGTTGAGCCAACTGAGCGATAGTGGTATCATGGACCCACTTCCTATGTATAAAGTACAAAGATTTCTTATCATGAGATTGAGCCAGGATTAAAGGCCATCGTTAGCTCGCTATGAAGAAGTGCTTGGAAGTTATGTATAGTGAGTTGGCAAGTGGTGGCCCACCACTGGTGCAGTAAATTGCTGACCATAAGATCAAATCTAGATCGACGACGCTCATTAACTCGCTATGAGGAGATTTGCAATAAATAAGTATAGCGAGTTAACGAGAAAGGGACCCACCATTGTGTTCTTAAAGGTTGTTTCAATTATCTACCACATGATTAAAGTAAGATCAGTGGTTATCACTAGCTCACTATGGAAAGGTGCTCGAGAGTTATGTATAACAAGTTAGCGAGTTGATGACATGTGTCCATGGTCATCTGTGGGCCCAGTTTGAAGCACTGGCCTTGAAAGAAAGGTACAAATGGAGGTATTTCATTGGTTTGACTGCCAATCTATTAAGAAGAAAGCTGAGTCAGCCTAGTTGTCATTCCCAAGTCATAGGATTTTTCATGGATCAACGACGCAAGTTTAAAAAAAAAATGTGACGCCACTCTATTTTTTTGTCCTGCGCATTTATGATAAATGATAGCTTCAAGTGTGGAAAAAATAGAGTATAATACAAGAGATTTTCATTAATTCCAGTCCCACGTGAACAAAGATTGCAAATTTTTTGAGCACAAGAGCCTATTGATTTTGTTGTGTTAATCTTGGTAAGAACTTGAAAACTATTCCTCAGTTGTTCGAGATCAATTACAGAGGTTCAAAGAAGAACAAGTTCAGCAAGTCAAGTAAGTACTCATACTATAACCTCTGTGGCATTCCAGTTCTCTCAATACTGTCAAAATGCCTCCTAAGAAGCCATTTTTTGGGCAAATTAACTGTATGGATAGAAATGTCCATGATGATTTATTAGAATTACTCCCAGAGTCTACTGTAGAGCCTGCACAAGTTAAAAAATTGATTTCCTTAAATCGTAGGCTTAAAATTGTGGATGGCCTGTATGACAAGGGGAATTGGGTAAGGGATGCAACAACTACTCAAATTGGTCTTATCTTGTTTAAATAGTGGTTGTTAGAAAGGAAGTTGTTTGCCCCACATGCTAATGTCTAGATTTTTGATTTGGGAAAGTTAGTAGTCCCAAGTGTTTTCATGGATTATGATTTTCTTGAAGCCATTGCTAAGAATTATGACCAAGCCATTAGGGTTGTAAGAAGAAATGATGGTGTGCCTCTGGTCTTGATTACTCTTGAAGAAATTAGATAGGTTTTTCACCTAGAATCATTATCAGATTACCATGTGCAAATCAATATGCTAGAATTAGAGAATGAATATAAAGCAAAGAAGGATGTAATTAGGGGAGGTGCACTGAGGGCACATATTGGTAAAATAGGAACTTTGCCAATAATTACTGCAGCCCCTAGAGAGCCTTTTAAGAAGAGTCTTTTTACTTCTCAAGCTGTAGAGATATACAGGACCTTATGCCAGGTTTTGTCAGATTTGATAGATATTTTGCTTCTAAGCTGAGGTGCCTTATATTGAGTGACAATCCTAGAATCCCTAAAGCACTAATGAGTCTCATTAGGCCTATGGATAACCCCCATGACTTGAAAGTTTCACATAATTGGGGAGATATCAGCCCTTACTCTATTTTTACTATTATTAGAATATATGGTTTTAAAGGGAGTCCTCATGTTTTTCCTTACCAAGTACCTTTGGAGGTAGGAGTGGCTGAAGTTTTGTGGCAGTTAGGGGGAGTTGAAGAAATGTTTTTGTTGAAAAGGAAATTAGGGTCAATTTTCCCTACTTGCACAGTGGCCCATCAGTTTGTGATTACAACAGGGGGATGACTCTTTTTGCATAAAATTTTGGAGCAGTATATGATGGCTGTCTCTCATCCCTATTTTTGTGATTCTGAGAGATTTTTCAATTAGATGGTGAGGCATAGAATCAAGTTGGGACCGGTCAAGCACGATTCTTATTATCCAGATGACATTATAAGGAATGAATTCTCATTGCAGGAGCAAGAAACTAAAAAGGAAAAGTGGAGAGTTTTTTCCCATGTCTTAGAATTCATTCATTGTTTTGATAATAAATATGATCCTTTAGATAATGTTGTTATAGAGGCTGAAAAAATAAGTAAACTCATGAATACCTTCCTTGAAATAATGGAAGTCATGAATGAAAAGACACAAATTTTTATTGATTCCTATCCTGATAAGGCTAGAGTGGTCATAAGGAGATTGGCTTTCACCCCAAATGTGGGAGCTGGTAAAATAATTGTACAAAAGAGGCTTGGGTATACTATAATTCAGAATAAAAAGGTTCCTATAGATAAGGGGAACAAATCAAAGGATCCATTAGTATAGCCCAAGAGGAGAGACCTAATGAGCCTAGTCAAGTTGAGGAATATTTTCCCACTCAGTCCCCTTTGAGGATTAGAGAAGAACATCTCATTGGTGAACAGATTGAACAGATGGGATCACAGGGAGGTATTTTTATTACTTAAGAAAAATTAGATGAGGGTAACCCTCTAGAACCTTCCCTCCCAAGTTTGGATCTAACTGTAGCAGATTATAGTGGTAGGAAATTAGACCCTATGTTAGAGCAAGCAAGTCATAAATTTTTGACTGATGAGAGTTTTGTTAAATCTAGGGCTTTTCAGCAGTTTGCATAGAGGGAAAACATGAACATTTTTGAGGAGAAATGTAAAAAGATTAAAATAGAGCATCTAGAAATGGATGAAACTTCCATTCAAAACCAAACTAAAGAAGAAATGATAAAATAATTGCAGAATATAAGCCTTGAGGAAGGGAGGAAAATGGTCAAGGCATCTAATATTTTATTGTTGCCAAATTGGGATATTGTTGATGCTTTAGTTTTTAGTTATGTTTCAAATAAATTAACTTTGCAAGACCAGAATAAAGAGAACTTTCAAGGCACTATATTCATTGAAGATCAAGATGCATTGGTTAGTTGGTCACTAAGAAGAGGATCTAGACCCACATCATCATAGTTAGATGACTATGGCTTGATGGGAAGCTTAATTGTGAGAAGAGTTGCTAATACCTCACATGTGCAGGCAACATCTTGGAATGTGGAATCTTCCAAGTTTCTTTTGGATACTACAAAGAAGGAGGAACTGGCCATGTTTGAGTTATAGGGTAAATATGAAACACTTCTTGAGGCCTATAATAGGGAGGTAAAAAGGAGAATTGAACTTGAAAACAAGGTAACGAGGAAGTCCACAAGGCCAAGAATAACATACCACCATCCTCCAATGGAACCTTTTAAATCCAACCCCCTTGTAGAACTACCAGACACACCTCAAAGGCCAAAATATTATACAACTAAGGATTTTGAAGAAGAAAAAAATAAGCTATGGGCTTTACATGTAGAGTTAAATACGCAATATGAGGATAAGCTTAGAAAGGCCCTAATGTATTTGGTAGATAAGATTGAATGGCCCTTGTTTTTTGATCAGTTGGCAAGAGTAATAAGTATATGGGAGCAACTGAAAACCCATGATGAAATCCTCAAGCCTATTGTTAACAAGTGGGGGAAAAGGGAAAAAGAAGTCACCCTTTTATGTTATTTAGATATAATGTCTTCAAATGACCATATTGAAAAATTATATGATATTGCTAATGACTTGACAGATTTTGATAATAGGAGAGTTGCTTTGCAACTGCAAATTGTTTCTTATTTGAATAAATACAAGAATAAAAAATTTGATCTGTTTCCTTGTGCTTTGGATAGAAAGAACCAATTGAAAAATAAGGATGAATGGAGTAAACAATTGGATGACCTTTTCTGCATAAGGATAAATAAAGTTGTTAATGAAAGGGGGCATGCTTGGTGGGCCACCATGACAAAGGAATTGTTTGAAGTCTAGTTATTTTTTGATTCTTTGAGGCAAGAATTTGTTGGTTTTGAAAAGGAGGCTAATTATATATTAAAGAAACAAGATGATATCCTCCAGTTCAACTGGCTGGATGACATACAATTTAACACATGGATGGCAGATATTCCTTTGGACCAGTAGTTGGAGGAAGGTAGTTCAGATAATGATAGGGAACATGAAGATGAGGTGCAAGTCATTGACACATCAGCACCAAAATTGAAGGAAGAAGAAAGTGAAAAGGAAATAGTGCCTTCTCAAGGTGAAAGCAGTGAAAACCCACAAGAACAAACTAATCTAAAGGCATCACAAGATCACCCCTCATTGGCTAGCCTGACAGCCACGTATTCCAAGGATCTGAAACAATGAGAGACAAATCAAAAGTTGATAAGTACAATAGTAATAGGAATGGACCTACTTAAAGGAATATTTGATATGCCTGGCATTTTGTTGTGATTTTTTTTGTCTTTTGTATGATGCTTTGTTCCTTGTACACTTGTCAGGTCACAATTGCCCTTTGCTTGTTGCAACTCATGCTATATAAATGAGTTTTCAAGGCATTATGATGGTCTGAGACTTGTGCAATTTTTGTTATTTTCAAGAAGAGTACATATTTAATCGGTCCAATAGTATGCAAAGGTTTTGAGTTTGCTTCCATTGTACTTTCTGATAAGAAAATTGAAATGATAGAAATGGCAATCTATTTTGGGCATTCAATTGGTTTTCTATTGGTTATTGTATTAGTCATATGAAAAGGGTAATACAAAGGGGTATTTACACTATATCTATGTCATCAATTTCTGTCTCCAGTTTATCGGTTTGTTTACTTTGAAGTCAATTAAATAAGGTTTATTTGGCTGAATGCAGTCTGGATGGGTTGTATGCTGGTTTTATTGTTGCTTTTAATTCAAGCAATTATATAAATGCTTCAGTAAATTAGTAGGGTTTATGAGTTCATAAAAGAGATATTGCATAAGAATGGAGATGGGTGATTGCAGTTGATTAATTGTTATACAAGTTATTTGAATTAGATCTCCTGCCAATAGTCAATTTCTTGCCCAATGGATAAGGCACTGGTCCTATAAATCAGAAGTAAACAAGGATGAATTCTGCTGCTACATATCAAGTCATCTTATAAAATCAAAATTATTTCAATCCTATTCAAGAATTATAAATGCTGGTCTCAACTCATTTATCTCTAATTCCTGAGTCTTAGGTAGCTGTTATTTCCCAGAATATTTGTAAATTTTAGGAGAATTATGACCAAATCTGTTGATAAGGGATGTGTATAAGTTTGAGAATATTGAAGAATTGAAGTGAGCTGTGTATGTATGTGAAGGTAACACATGATAATCCAAATGAAACTAAGATAATTTCATACACAGTTTCATTAGAATTATCCCTAGGTATACCCACCTTGGTTTAGCAGAGCCAGAAGAGTAGGAAACCATCATTTGGTTTTGTTGAAGTTGGGTTATAGTGATTCATTCATATAGTTGATATTGGGAATTGGCTAATCCCTAGATTGTGTGAGTCATTTCACTGTGATATTAAGCATTTTTTTGCTTGATATTTTCAGCATTTTGAAACACCAACAAGATACACACTACTCCTAATCATTCAAAGCACAAGCATGAGGGAAAAAATGAATAATTATTTATAGGAGGACTATCTATGAGAGAATATAACACATCTTCAAGAGTATGAACTGCATCTTTAGCCAAAGATGATAAAGCAAATTGCTTCTTTTCTTCTTCTTTTTTCTCCCACACAAACATACCCATCTGCACGTCATTTGCTATAATCACTACATTACATTTTCTATTTTGGAGAAATAGTTCCTTAAAATGGTACTTCTAGATTGCACTAGGAAAGCTTGTATAACTTATAACAATGCATCTCGTATAGTTTCCTCATAGTATTTACATTGCTGGGGCTCCAAACTCTACAATGAAGTTCTTTTGAAAACTTGCAAGCTAAGCTTCCTTTCTTCTTTAAATAAAGTAGTGAAAAAGACTCTTGAATCAACAAGGTCATGTTGTGGATGCAAGCCATACAGAAAGATGAAAATAAACTACTGGAATGAAGAGGAAAGGAATGCAGATACAGATGTTCTACAATATATCAATCCTCCCAAAGATTGAGTTCTTGTTTAATGTCTTGCAAAGCAATCTATAGTAAAATGGCCACAAACCTATGTGAATGGGTTTGGATCAAATTTTTTTAGAGGTAATGCTGCTAATTTGAGTGAAAAAGAAAATGGGAGCAGCTATGGCATATTACATTCTTTTTTTCCGATCCAGAGTTTTCCAACAACAAGACATCTCAAGATTCCCTGCATGCAAAAGAAATACAAAAAATGAATAGTGCATTATATCAGAAATATAAATTTTCCATAGCTTTATCCTTGCACTTAAAAATATGCTAACCCTAAACCTAAACATCATCTATAAAATAACTTTGTGACCTAAAAGAAATAACAGTGGCTCTATTTTTTAAATTGCAATGAGTAGAAGAGAAAGAGAAAATGTAAAATCATTGAATAGCTTTGGAATCTACCTCTGCAACTTTCTAATAGATAACAAACTTGGAATGATATCTAATGACCATATTCTTACCTCCTTTCTCCTCTCCTATTGACCCTGCACCAAACTCCTGCCCATTGCAGTCACAGTGCGCCCCAAAACAAAATTAACACTGTCGTGACTTTTTTTCTTATGTTCTGAAGGTCAAAATTTAAACAATTTTACCATAGTCAAAATTTGGTCAAAATTTTGACCATATCGGGCCCATTTTTTCAAAAAAATGAATTTAACAACCCAAATAGGCCTTTGTTTGAAAATTTTGGTTGAAAATGGGGGCCTAATGTACTAGTGTTAGCGCACATACTGTGCTGACCCATGTTTAGTCCTACGTCCCTAGGTTGACAATTCAAATGTATTTTCATAATAGAATAGATAGTCCTTAAAATGGATATAGTACCTCTATGAGAGGAATAGTGGTGTGATTTTCTTGACCTATTATGAAAACCTCCATTTTTGGCACCGTTGTTGGGGATGGTGTCAAACTAGGAACCTTCATGAGTCCTTTATTTTTAGATTAGTGTGTTAGTTAGAAACCACAAGATTGAGTGCTTGATTCACAGGTCACCAATTCAATTGCATTAGACAACGAGATGAATATGGGAGATTTCTTCCATGGGAACTGATTAATCTAAATAAAGAAATTGAAGAAGAAGCTGAGTTTCCTTTTTGGGATGCAAGTCCCATTTTTCCTACAGAATCCTCCTCAAGAGAAAAACCTTTGGATACAAGTGGTCTTCAACCTTTTGTTGAAATTTTGGCTAGTTTTCCTAATAGTACTTCTCCAAATCCACCAGTTGTTAATAATGTAATGCCTAATGTTCCTTTTCAACATCAACCTCATAATAAAAAATCTCTAGTAATGGCACAACCTATTTTCCATTTCCTCTTCCAAGCCTTGTAACCAATGCTAATCTTAAAAGTATACCTCCAAACACTCTTCCAAAGTATTATGGCCTTATAACTAAAGATCTTGATACCTTCTTGTTTGAGTTTGACATACTCTATTGTAGCTTGGACTACAACACTAATGCCCATAAGCTCAAATTATTTCCAGCAACACTGAAAGAGTCATCTTTACGATAGTTCATGGGTTTAATAGCCAATGCAATAGGTACTTAGGATGAAATGCAAATTCTATTTCTAGAAAAATAAAAAGAGCATTGCAAATAAAATGATTCAAGAGGAGATGATATCTTTAGAATATCACAAAAGGAGGAAGAAACATTGGAAGACTATGTTTCACGTTTCTTGTATACACTATAGAAGAACCCTTAGCATATGTTGTCTGAGGATTCACAAAAGCTAGTCTTTTGAAGAGGCATGAATGATAGTTGTCTAGAAGCATTAGACTTGATGGTTGGAGGAGATGTATATAAATATTCTTGGGATGACCTCAATAAAGTTTGTCTTAATTACTCAAGATCAACAACGAAGAAAGGAAAAGGACACAGGACTACAACTACTAAAGGAATTAGTTAGGGTATTTCAAAGCTTGAGATATCTAATCTACTCTTATATTTCAAGCAGTATATTATAAATGATGTCGCTACACATCTCAACATAATGAATACAAAGAAGAAACATGCAAAAGTTGAGGTACAATCAACTAAGTATTTCCCACATTGTTGGAAGCAAAAGAAAGATTGCCAATGCAAATTGGTCGCTAGCACGGAAAACTAGCATCTTCCAACTGATTACATCAAGATAGATGGAGATGATGAGCAAGTATTCTTTGTTACTCAATGCTAGCCATGGGCTCAACATCAAGGTATGCCTCAGGACCCTTTGCAAAATTTAAATCTATATGGTAATCAATGGTAAAACCGTAACACCCAAGGTCCTCCACAATATAGTTAACCTAATTGGAATAATGCTTGGCAAAATAATTAACAATAGCTTCAATGGCCTTATAATTCCTAACCTTCCTAGCATAACCAACATAATAATCAATGATAGAATAAAAAAAAACCAATGAAAGAATCAATAGAACCAATGGCAACCACCCTAGGGGAATTGCCAGTCTACTAATCAATGGAGAGGACATCAAAAGTGGCCTAACCAAAATACTAGTAATCCATAATTACCACAATTATCACCTCCAGTCCAACAACTTGCACTAATGCCACCACCTCCAAGTCTTGGACCTCAAAAGTAGACCTAGTTACCTACACAACCTTAGCCAAATCCAAATAACTAGCAATCACAACAACCCATGTACTCTGCAGATGCTCAACTATATCTTGCTTATGCTTTGAATGCTGTAAGTATACATTTGAGATTTGGTACAACCCTACCAGTGCCTAAACTACCTCTTAGAAATACTAGATACTCCTATAGCATTAGAACCCACAGTTTCTAAAGAGGTTGACCCAACTAATGTCACTAGCTCAGCTCAAGCCCAACCAACAATTAAACCTCCTTTTCCAGAGAAGCTCATACAAAGTAAACCTGCACAAATAGAGGAATAATATTTTGATATTATTGATCAACTAAAGAACATGCATGTCCAAATACCCCTATTCCAAGCTATTAAAGATGTTCCTATCTATGGAAAAGCCATTAAAGAAGCCTACCTGAAAAAGTCGAATAGGAAGAAAAAGGACCCAACTATAGTCCATGTTGTAGGACAATTAGCTAACATTATGTTAGGAAAATTGATCATTCCTAAATATTCTGATCTAGGAAGTCCAGTTGTGAATGTGATTATAAATGGTCAGTTTTTTTAAAATGCTTTAATTGATCTTGGTGCTGTTATAAATATCACAACTAAGGATACTATGAAGAAGTTGAAAATAGAGGGATTGAGGGCTACTCCAACAATTCTCCAACTTGTAGATAGTTCTACTGTCACTCTTGATGGGATGATAGAAGACATAGTTGTAACCCTAGACTCTCTAGAGTACCCTATAGATTACATGATTTTGTCTCCCAAAGTCAAATTATCTAGTTACCCTATCATTTTAGGATGACCATGGTTAGTTATAGCTATTGCAGATATAAGTTGTAGGTCAAGGAATATGACCATATCTAATGGTCAAGCAACAAGTCAATTTCATTTATATCCTCCAACACAACCACAACCAAATTTAAGCACATATTTCTAGCCAGATTTAGGGGATGGAGAAGAAGAGCTAAACTTTATAGCATGGCTTATGATGTTACATAGACAATATTTTATAAAGCTCTAGGAAGAGGATTTAGTAATTCAAAGTATTCTTACTAACACTTGTGTGGTAGAAAAAGATGTATCTGATAGTTTTGTGTTAGAATTAACCACATATGAGGAATGTAATGAGAGCAATATTCTACTCAAGGAGCTAGACATTATTCATCAACTCTTACCACGTGAATTAGATACAAGTCCAATCTCTAAAGTTGCTATAATTGAGTCTACAACTACCATTGAGTTGTCAAAAGGTCATAATCTCCATGTCAATCCCAAATTATCTTCCCTATAGATGAAATAATTAACAGAGTTGCTTCCAAAACATGAAAAGGCTTTTGCATGGGACTATAGGGATATAAAAGGGTTGAGTCATACATTATGTATTGATAGAATATACATCAATAAAGGGTGTCTACCACTCCATCAACATCAGATAAGGATTAATCTAGCCCTTAGAGAATAGTTAAAACTAAATTGCAAAACTTACTTGATACTAGTTCTATTTATCCTGTATCTAATAGTAGATGGGTGTCACCCCTGGTCATATTTCCTAAAAAGGGAGGTAAATGGTAGATTTGTGTAGATTATAGAGAATTGAATAAGGCAACCAAAAAGGATTACTTTCCTTTACCATTCATTGATCAAGTTTTGGACACTTTGGTTGGAAAGAAGTATTTCTCTTTTTTAGATGGGTACAATGGTTATATTAAAATAAGTATTGCTCCTAAAGATCTAGACAAAACCACATTTATATGCCCATGGGGTACTTCTATATATTTTGTTTTTCCATTTGGCCCGTGTAATGCCCCTGCGACATTCCAATGAGTTGTGATCAACATTTTTGCTGATATATCACATGATTGTATGGAAATATATATGGATGATTTCAAAACATTTGAAGTCACCTTTGAAGAAGCCATAATGGCTCTTGAAAAGGTTCTTATCTGATGTAAAGAACATAATCTAGCACTTAATAGTGAAAAATATTTCATGCTCATGAAGGAAGGAGTGGTACTTGGTCATTTCATATCGGCTATAGGAATACAAGGGATCTAGCTAAGATAGAGGTAATTCTAACACTACCCATACCCACAAAACCAAAAGATGTAAGATTTTTTTTAGGTCATGCTAGATATTATAGGCATTTCATAAAAGACTTTAGCAAAATAGCTAGTCCTTTGTACACATTGTTGACCAAGGAAGCTGAATTTATTTGGACAACCAAATGTAATGAAGCCTTCTTGCAGCTTAAGAAACTCCTCACCATTGCACCAATTTTACAAGAACCAAATTGGTCAATTCCATTTCATATTCATACTAATGCATCAGACTATGCTATAGGAGCTATATTAGGACAAAAACTTGGTAAACTTGAGAATGCTATCTACTATATTAGTAAAAGCCTACATGGACCCAAGATGAATTACATAGTAATTGAAAAAGAACTTTTAGCTATAGTTTATGCATTAAACGAATTAAGACATTATGTGACTAGATATCCTATTTTTGTTCATATTGATTACTCAGCTATAAGGTATTTAATGAACAAACCAACTATCACTGGTAGATTGGCAAGATGGCTCTTATTGTTACAAGAATTTGATATTACTATTATTGATAAGCTAGGAAAATCCAACATAGTTATAGATTATTTTTCTGGATTGACCATTGCTAATGAAGATCCAACTCTAATTGAAGACATATTTCCAAATGAGCACTTGTTCCATATAGCAACTCATACACCATGGTATGTAGACATTGCAAATTATCTTTCTACAAATAGACTACCCCCACACTTCTCTCATAAAAAAAAGAGAAAGCTAGTAGAGGAAAGTTTTCAATATTTCTAGATAGATAACAATCTCCTCTATGTAGGACCAAATCAAGTCATGACGAAATGTGTCAGGGAAGATGAGATATATGATATACTGCATGATTTTCATGATGAACCATGTGGAGGCCATTTTGTAGGGAAAATAAAAACACTAAAGATACTTACAACAGGATATTATTGGCCAACATTACATGAGGATGCAATGACATATACAACTAATTGTGAAAAATGCCAGACGATGGGCTGACCAACCAAAACTGATGAGATACCAGTCACTCCACAGATTGTAGTCACACCTTTTGATAAGTGGGGCATGGACTTTATAGGTCCAATTGATCCACCATCAAGTGGAAATCCTACATCTTAGTATGTACAGATTATGTAACTAAATGGGTAGAAGTTAGAGCAATGAAAAATGCTAGAGATGAGAAAGTAGCTAAGTTCCTGTATGAAGAAATATTCACTCGTTATTGAGTTCCTAGAGAACTTGTCATAGATCAAGGAGCTCAATTTACATCAAACTTGATCACTGAGTTTATGAAGGAATACAGCATAAGGCATCATAAATCCAATCCTCATCACCCTCAAGAAAATGGGCAAGCAAAGGTTACCAATAGAAAATTATAAGCCATTCTGACTAAAATAGTGCACATACACAAGAAGGATTGGACAAGAAGATTAATTGAAGCTTTTTGGGCATATTGGACCACATGGAAGACAATAACTAGATTCACTCCATTTGAGCTTGTCTATTGTAAAGCAATAATGTTGCCCATTGAATTTGAACACAAGACACTATGCACTGCTTTAGAGTTGAACATCAATCTTCCTACAACTCAACAATAGAGACTCCTCCACTTGAATTTGTTGGAAGAAATACGAGAGAGAGCTTTAGAAAGAATAGAAATTATTCAACAATAGAAAAAGTAGTGGCATGATGCACATATTAGGAATAATAAATTCTAAGCAAGAGATTGGGCCCTCCTCTATGATTCTCACTTCAAAGAGAATCCAAGGAAATTGGAAACTCGATGGTTAGGGCCTTATGAAATTTAGCATATATTTGACAATGGCACAATGAAAATGACAATCATTGATACTATTCAGTTTAAGATACTTGTAAATAGCCATAGGTTGTGTCTCTAGCATAAGTCATAGACTAAAGCACAGTTCTTAAAGCAATTCAAACCAACTAGTGCACCAACTCTTCTGAACATAGTTCCTGCAGAGGAATATGAAAATCTTCTTCTTGCAACCATACAATGATAGAATTTTAGGAACCTTCATAATAAAACCTTGTTTAAATATGAGGCCCCATTCTTCCATTCACTTTTCTCTTTCTTCATATCAACCCATCTCATTTCTCTATCTACGATCCACCCACACTCCACGTCACCCACACACTATTTTTCTTGCTTTCAATAAACAAAACCATCAGCACTTTCTACGATCATCAAAATTTTCCACCTCATCAACTTGAATGCAGATGTACACTCTCAAATTTTTAGGTATAACAATTTCTTTTACTCTTTATTCATTTTTACAATATAGGTTTCGATATTTATATCTACTACTGCATTATATATATCATATAAGACTTAAGCCAATTTCTCCTTCCCATGCCAAAATGTTTAAAGTGAGGACACTTGTCAAAATTTTAAAGGGGGGCCGAGAAAGTGTATTAATTTCCAAATGTCTTCTCCATGTTATCCTAGTCATGTCTACATTAAAGGATGTACTTTGGTGGCAATCTGATAGTTTTCATTTCATTAATTTTAAAAATCTTTCTTTATCTACCATACCTTTTATTGTGATTTTTTGTAAACGATCTCCTATACTTGGCATGATTGAAAGGACTAAGAGTTATTATGGGAACATATTTAGTTAAAGTCTCAATGTCCTTCATCATTAATGTATCATTATTCTACATGATGGAAACAAAGGGGTCTTGATTATGAGAAGTGGTAATGTCATACAACATTTTTTCATTTTTCATAAAGATTATTTTTGAAGTTCAAAGAAAGAGGGAATTTGTAGAGTTAAGAGGGGAAAAAATTTATCATAGTAGCAAGAGTGGAAGCCAAAATTTTTGGAGATGGGGGGACAACTAAAGAGGTATGAGCCAATTGTTCATAATGTTTTACTTAGGGAAATTGATGTAGTTTGGCAATTTCATGCTTGTGGATGGCTCAATTACTTCTTACAATTAACAAAATTCAATGAAGAAGTGCAAATGGAGTTCATGATGACATTTGATGAAGGGGAAGCCTTAGTTTGGGGATTAAGAGTGGTTGATGCCGAGGAAAGGATAGAAGAGGTTATAGGGTTACCAACACTTGGGGAACATTATCCAAATGAACATGATGCCAAGTCTTCAAGGGCATAGTTCACTTAGCAAGGTGACCCTTAACTGGACATTACAAAACAAGGATGTAAGAGACTTTCTCTTCCACCTCCATATCCAGAGTTAGCAACCCATGTTATTAGATATTTAACCTATGAAGGTAGGTTTTTGAACTTGGATGCTCATCATTTTAAATTGCTTAGTTGCATAAGGCATAACATGCAAGTTAGTGTTCCCAACTTTCTTTACAATATGTTGTGTATAAGTGTTGAGGAAACTCAAAAAATAAAGGCAAATTCTATTTCCCATCATGCCCTCATTAAGCTTCTAGTAAAAAAATCTCTTAGAAATTCTTCCCATATCTCATGGGCAGAATTTGTTGAATCCAAGACCTTACAGACGCAAGCCAAACCTATTCCTCAAAACTTAGAAGATGAGGAAGAAACCATAGAGCTGATTCAAAATCCAAATGACATGGAAAAAGAACCCTCTCCTCATAAGTTTGCTAAGCCTAATTTAGAGGATGATATGCCAAGCTCTTCTAGGGGTAAAGGCAAGCATAAGTTTAGCCCTAACTTTGAAAAGGAAGTATAAAATCCCTCTATTAAGGTAACAAAAAGAAAGAGGTCTATTCTTGCAACAACTAATCCTACAATGTCTACTCCAATCGTGCCTAAACCAAAACGAACCCACAAAGTGGTTAAAGTTGAAGAAGTTCCTGTATGTAGAAGCCCTCATATGTGAGGTTGAGTATCTCCAGCTTCTATTGAAAAACCAAATACCCTAATTCCAAAGTCTCATATAGAGTCAGTAGTTGAAAATGTCCCAAATGATTATGCTATGTAATTAGAGCCCCAAAACATAGAAACACATAAAACTAAGCTTGTCAAGGAGACATTGCAAGAGAATCAAGAAATTTGCAAATCAAATCCTATTGCAATTTAAGAAAAAGAACCTAGCAATGATCAACTTGCCATGCTATCAATGCCTTAATATTCCAATGTCTCTGTTATACCTTATAAATCTTCATAGTACACCCAACATTTCTAACATGTTGCTAGAGAGCAAAAGATAAAATCTAAAACTTGAGAATTTTTGTCATCAATAATTCAATAAATATTGTTTGGTCTATACAATCATTTTATTTTTCAAAAAGCCTTGTAGAAGCAAGAGAGAGACCAGATGCAAAAGGCAATATTTGATAGAGATGAGGAAATTAAATCATTAAAGGAGCAACTAGAAAAGCAGAAGCAACAAATGAATAAAGCTTTGAAGCTAGCTAATCAGGCTATGGCTTGTAGACCACCCCCAAGGGGTGTATGCTATGTGTTTGAAGGAACAATTTCTATTATACTAGTTGGTGATGACAATGAGAAATATTGATTGTGAATTTAAGAATGCTCAAGATTTTTATAATGTGTATCAAACTTTGCCGTCATGGCAAAAGAACTTGTTGTGTGAGCTCCATTTGCATAATTTCATAATTCCACAAGAAACAAAGTGGAATCCCTTGCTTTACATAGGAGATGTTCACTTAAGAGCTCTAATGTCATGGATGCACAATGAAAAAAATTATGATAGACAGTGGATACCTATAGAGACCTTGAAAAGTCTAAACCACTGCCACTCTGGGCTGAATCCCATAAGCCTTATGACCTCTTGAGAGATTGGTTCAAATTAACTTGTGGAAGGCCAAAACTAGAAATCAGAGAAAAAGTGTTTGAAGAAAGGGAATTTTTTTACAAAGAGTATCAGACACTTCCTAATTTTAGATAATAAAGAGCAATTGCAAGGCTTAGAAATAGATGGATTTGACTGCCAGAATCTTTCAAGATGGCTGAACCACACAACCCTATTAATTTTGAGGTAGCAATAAATAGAGTGGCTAAATATATGCAATTGGGAAGGCAAATCAAGAAAGAGTTATGGATGTCACTAACCTTCCAACCTCCTACCCTTCTCTAGCCCCTATATGAAAGCAATGCTACCAGGTTAGATCCATTAGCTAAAGAACACTTGGGTGAGCATTGGAGATGATCCAAAGGATATTTCTACACCTTCAAAAGTGGAAAATAGGGGAAGACAACAATAGGATATTTCAAAGCAATGGAAAAGAAGTACAATACTTGAGGAAAAGCATTTGCATAGTAGGGGGTAGATGATGAGGCATATTAAAATCTCAAATATGATATACTTTTTCTATAGTCCGAACTTACTCATTGAGCTGTGTGAAAAACATTTCCAATATATCTATTTTGAATGTCTTATGAACTTATGCTAAATGTAGCTAGAACCTATTAAACCTATGGATAGTGGATATAACATACCTTGCTTAATATTATATATAAAGTGTAGTAATTCATATAAATATTTTAAGCTATTTTTTAATATTTGAATGAGAGTAGAAATGTTGTTGTGCATATGTGTTCGAATGTTTCTTTTTTTTAGGAAACGGAGAAGTGGCGCAAAGAGTGGTGAGCACCATATTAAAGAAGGAGCAATGGAGACCGGTCATAGCATGAGAAGCACAGGTCAATTCTAGGTGATAAGGTGCATCTGCGAGGGGAGTTATTCTAGGAGATCCAACTTGTTACATTATCTATGGACCATTATCCTATTGCTTAATCAATGTTCTAAAGTCATGGTTGACATTCCACCTTTTCTTCTGACAATGTTTGCTCCCAATTTTTTTTATATTATGTTTGTAATAAGTTCCAACTCTCTCTCTCTCTCTCTATCTATCTATCTATCTATCTATCTATCTATCTATCTATCTATCTATCTATCTATCTATCTATCTATCTATCTATCTATCTATCTATCTATCTATATATATATATATATATATATATATATATATATATATACGGGAGAAAAGGAAAAGAGTAAGAGTTAGAGTTAGTTGGAAGGATTTTGAAGTTATTTTTCTATTCTCTACAAATTATTTAGTCATATAAAAAAAGAAGAATTCTAATGAGAGAGTGATTTTTGACTACCTATAATGTTCTTAGTTAGTTGAAGCCAACCAAGGGGCCCCACTTGGGAGGTGGAATAGATTTGGGTAGAGTAGATTCATTTATTGCAATTTCCTATTTAAGATAGATTTACTGTATTAGTCTTGCAACATAATTACTGTGAAAGTTCCTCTAGCACTTGTCAAAAATGACCATAGTGGATGTTTGAATTGTTAACTAGTTTAGAATTCCCTTTTTTGTAGTTTTCGCAGTTCTCTATTGATAGTCTAAATGTGTTTACTATTCTATGTTAGTAGTATAGATTCCTTTCATGCATTTTACTTTCCTGTAACATAGTTGTTAAGACTCTTAAAGGAACTTAGTGCACATATTGTGCTAACCCATTTCAAGTCCTATATCCCTGGGTTGACTATTGAAATGTATTTTCATAATGGAATAGATAGTCTTTAAAATGGATATAGTATCCTTGTGAGAGGAATAGTGGTGTGATTATCTTGACCTATTATGGAAACCTCCATTCACTTGTAGGGTAATTTTAAATGTGAAATTTCGGAGGTTAATATCTTTCAATAAACATATCATCATGAGGAAAAATTTTACAAAGTGAAAGTATGTGGACCAAAGAGCATGTATGCTAGATATCAAGGCCCAATGAAGTGTTTTTTTTAGTCTTTAAGGCTGGTTCTGGGCCCTATCAATACAAAAGTGACATTTTTCAAGAAAGATGAAATATGACTTCCCAAGGATCAACTAGTGATCAAATTTGACTTCAACTTGTGCAAGCAATCAATCAAAGTAGTTTGAGAGGTCAGTTGCATGAAAATTTATTTTTTATAGCCAAACCTACTTTGGAGCCTAACTAATTTCATTAAATTGCTGAAATAATGATTGAAGAGTAAATGTGTCTTAAGAGATTTGAATGATTTTATTCATTAAAATATTGTGATTTAAGAAGGATTTGATGTATTTTTGTTGTTAGTTCCAAAGTCAATTGAGTTAGATTTTGCATTTTCACAATTGCTAGAAGCCGCCCTCTTCATTAGTTCATTGAATACTTTTAGTTGGTTATTAATGGCCAGGGCTACATCCTTACATTCTTCATGCTAGGAGGAAATAATGTTCGAAGGTTTACACCATATTACACTCAATTGACTTATTTTTGGGGCTCATTCTAAAGGCAATTATACATTCTTATTACATTATAATATGTCTTGGAGGGATAATTTGAAGTGGGATTATTCCACAAATTAATAAATTTGTGATCCAACCAATCATTATAAGCTACTAATTTTATGGGAGTAATTGCTTATACACTAGAGATGCTACTTCTCAAATAATAAGTCATATCAATGTAATTATCTAATCAAAGTTGGTATGTTCTATTGTGAAAATGGAAGTGATATCCTAAGTGGTTGAATGGTGTCCTATTAACATGATGGGGCAGTGATCAACCAATTAACTATGTTCTTGTAAAAGAATACTGCCCATATAAAATAAGCCCATACTTTCCAACTCTTCAAGTGTTAAATTCTATGGAAACGAAAAACACCAAAGTGCGTAAAAGCTTGATTAGGGAAAAAATTTAGATGACAATTGGATGACATATCATTAGAGGTTTTCTCCAAGTTGAGTGTGCGGGTGCATGTGTTGGGGATACATTTTTTTCATTATTCCACATTTGTGCCATGAGTTATTTTATTGCTCTTTTTAACATGAAATGTTAGTACTCAATCTGTCTTAAGTGCTCATTTAAGATAAAGTAGAGGTCACTTGCACGTGGGCCTACACGCCACCTTGGTGGGGTTATGGAGGTCAATTTTGGAGGATTGCATCAACGACATAGAAAATAACATGGATCCCCATAGGAAAATCAAGAATTTCCATATGGCACACCCTAGGGGAAATCACAACTTTGCAAGACTAGGCACGGTTAGTAGAAAATTGGTTCCATGAGTCACACAATGTTTAAAGTGATTGTTAGCGTGATTCCACCATGGTCAATGTACAATAAGTGAAAGAGTTTATGATGCTACTCCATAGTTGAGCATGAAAGAGTTTATGATGCTACTCTATAGTTGGTAGAGCTAGCCAATCTATAGATGTCAAGTAGAGCCCTACATAGTTGACCATGTTTGACCAAATGATCAAATAGGAGGGAAAAACAATGTTAAGGGAAAATTTAATAATTTTTCTCTCATGAGTTGAGTGCACATGTTGAGAAGTTTTAAATAAACTTGTAGTATATGATAAAGTTTAAACTTTATCATAAAATGCAATATTTTAAATATTCATAAGGGCCTATTCATCTTGTGGTCTAAAACTTTAAATGAGCTCCTAGGGCATGGTTTTGATCCAAATATATGACTCATATACTATTGGAAAGGTCTCAAAACAAAGAATTCGATTTTGCAAGCCATATGTGTGCAAGTCCTACTATTTAATCTTTATTCTAAATTTTGTAAAATAGGGGCATTCTCAACAAACTATTTTGGTTTTTTCCATAGAGTTTCAAATTTAGTTTGTGAACAAATGGCTATTTGGGTTGTCCTCATTTTTGGCAAGAGTGTTCCTGCGAGTGTTGTTTTTTCCTAAAAACCCATTTGGTGGATTTTTTGACAAAGGTTTTGGTTGAAAATTTGGATTCTTGTGACCAGTTAGTTTCTTCATCATTTAGTGATATTTTGATGAGTTTGTTGAGGCAAATAATGGGGATTTTATTTTTAGTCGAAGGAGGAGAGATGAGAGAATATTTGCAACAACATCAGATAGATTTGGAAGAGGAAATTTGGCACTATTAGATTAGATTTTATCCTCTTTGTCTTTCTATATCTTCTCATTCTTCCTCATTGTATAGGGTTGTTCCAACTTATTGAGCAAGTTCTCAAGCTATGTTTCCACCCTTCCAACAAGTTTTCATGTCTTGAGAAATATATTGTCTATCTCCTTGAGTAGAATAATGAAGTGATAGCTATAGTGTTTGACCATTTTGTGTTGTTTTGAGTCTTCATGTGCATCTTGATGTATATGGTTTTAAAGAAATGAACACCGAAGCAATTATTAGAGTATTTTCATTTTGAATCTTGTCTCCTATCCTTGAGTTGTGAAATTTTATGTGATATGTGGAAAAGGAATCTAGATCTCAGTTGTAATTTGTTTTGAGTTGTATGTTATTTTGTTGATTCAAAGAATCAAGTATATGCTTAGTATACTTTGATAGGGTTGTAGATCTCATGGAAGGATTTTGATGAGTAGAGGATTCATATTGAAAGATAATGTCTCATTTACAAAGTAAATGGATAGATCATAAGGATCATGGCATATGTCTTTATTTGAGTTATACCAAATGGATAGGGCATTGATATCACCTAGGAGATTGCATATTTTCGTTGTTTCATATATGGTTTTTTCCAAATATTTTAAAATCAAAGTGATCATTTCCCTTTTATATTTCTAGAGCTGAAAGGAAGACCCTCACTTAGCTTGTGAATTCATAGGCTTTATAGCTAGCTACTGTAGGCCTATTGTATTATATAAGTATAGAAGAATAAGTATATTATTTTCTTTGTCTAGATTTATATTTGTGTTTTAGCACTAGTGGCATTAATGAATCTAAGGTCTACCCACCTAGGTTTTGCAGAGCCTAAAGTGTAGAAGGATAGTTGCCTTATAGTTGGCCCAGGTTCTATTCAAATGCATCCATCATATGAATTTGATACCCTTAGATGTATTTTGTTTCAACCTCCTTTTTATTTAAACAATGTTAAACCATGAGCCAAGAAAATGGTGACTTTTCTAGGGACAAGGTTTCAAAACGCCTTATAAAACTGCTAAAATCTCTGGTATAATTTGTGCATTTTTTAGTCATGTATTTCAGCTGTGTTTTTTCCATTCAAGTCACAAAGAAAATGATGACTCTTCTGGGGATTGTATTCTACTCTTTTGGTAGACAAACCTTGATAATCTAAAAAGAGATTCAATACAATAAGAAGAAAGACATGAAGAAACTAGTTGCAATAGTAAGGTTATGATGTGTGTTCCATTTTCTTATTAAAAAATCATATCTCATAGTGTTTTCTTATTCATGATAGTAGTAACTTTGAAGATAAAATGTAAATTGTGTTCCTAAAACCAAAGTTGAGTTTTTCATTAGTTTGGTTCATCTATTTACAAAGTGTTGATGTAAATTCTAGAGTCAAGAATGGTCAAGTGTTTTTCTCTTCCCCAAGTGTGTAAATATTCAAAGGTGGTTTGATAATTTGGAAATTTTTTACAAACTGAAAGTCTATTCCAGATTTGTCAAGTAAAAAATTATTTTCTAAACTTAATCTCACAACTGTGAGTGGTGGCTCTAAGATCTCTGCACCAATTCTAACTATTCTATGAAAAACATTTCAAAGATTTGAAGCTTTTGAGAGTAGTTTCTTGGCATGAAAGAAGAAAATCAGAAATTCTTGATAGATACATTTGAGTGTTGTTTGCTTCTACTGATTTTGTTGAAAATTAAGTCACAACTATGCTGTAGCTTGTCCTCTCTAAGAGGTGGTGACTCTACATAGTTCTCATGTATGATGTGAAGGTGTTTCATATATGTAATAGTATCTAATCAACAGATTAAGTTTCAACATCAATACTTAAGGTATCATAATCTTCATGTATGTTTATTTTTATAGAAATTAAGTGGTTAAAAATAAGTACCTTTATTCAGTGATTTCAATGCTTGGAGTAAGAGGTGAAAGAATAACATAGATTTAGATCTCAAATCTAAAAATGATTTATCAAGTTATAAAAGTGTTTGTGAAAGAGTTACCATGTTGAAAAGAGAAATTCATAACTGGGTCATTTCCTTCATAAGAATGAGTGTAGAAAATGTTGAGGATCAAGATGATATTCAATTTAAAAAGAAATTTAAATCATCAATCAAGGACTTTTCTATTTCTTTAAGGCTTCAAGAAGAATCATGGGCTAGTTTACTTTTATGCACATGTAGACCTGATTTAGACGATTGGTCAATTAAAATGAGACTAAAAAAGATTCACCATATTCATGAATCAATGCAAATTATTGATGATCTCCTGCTTGAAGATATTATATGTATTGATTCTTGTGTTAAGGATTATGAGGAGGAGATATCATAGCTTAATGAAGTAGGTGAATACAATCAACACGAAGATGGATATATAACTGATGATGAGTTCTATGATAACATGTATGTGGAAAGTGAGGGGTATAGAAGTAGTGGATATGATACTTCTTGTGATGAGTATGAGTTAGATGAGGTTTTAGATGTACTCTCAAATAAGAAAGAGGAAGCATGTTGTAGTAATGCCACTAAGTTTTCAAATTGTGATGCTAATCAATTTACTATTATAGATGTTTCACATCATTCAATTCATGCTTGGAGCCATGAAGGAGAAAAGGAAAGGACCAAGAATGAAAGATTCCTAACTAGTAGTTAAGTTTTAGTGCTATTGCCACTTGATTTTTAGAGGTATGTATCAAATAGTGACACTAATTTGTTACCCACACACACGAGTTTCAATTAAAATAAAAGTAATGAAGCTATCATAGTGTATGATGCATACTAGAATTCTTTTCCTTGTTCATTCTAAGATGTTGATTGTGAAGTTAAGACTAAGAATTCTTTAGTTTTATTGGAGGATGTGTTTGTGTGTGTGTGTGTTAAGTCTAGTTTTTCTTGTGATGATGATACTTCAATAATTTGTGATTTTCAAGATGATGAAGAAATTAGTTCTTTGTTAGATTTGGAGGAAGTATTTGTCAATAGGGATTATCCACATAATAGATCTTGATGACTCATGTAATGAGGAAAATGGTGATGAAATTGTGCATGATTTTCAGCTTGATTTTTCTTTGCATGCCGATGGTTTTCATGATAGAGATTTCAATGCATTCACATTCTTTTCCAATGAGTTACTTGATAAGGATAGTGAAATAGATTATCCCTTTATGTGTGTACACTTTCCTAGAAATTCTTTCCACTTAGTGACTAATCCATTATTTGATGTGAAGAAGTTTCACCAAGTTGTAAATATGATTGGATGAGTAACAATGGAGTAAATGGAGTTGAATCAGAATTCTTTCTTTCTTTATAGCTAGATGCACAAGGTGAGTTGCAAGTTCTTGATATGTGTAACTCTTTGGATCAAGTTGAATATGGATCCTTTGTGTTTCCATTTGATAGCATGCATGAATCACACCTTGAAGAAGAAATTCAAATTAGTTTTGAAATCCAAGAGCATGCTGATCAATATTTTCATAGTGAGAAGTATGATGAAGTTGTTTCTAGGTTTCCTATGCACTATGAAAATGAAGAGGATGATTTGTATTTCCTAATGAAGTGATTGAAAGTGCTGATTTATTGGATGATACTAATAAAAATGTTACTTTCAACTTGTGTCAAGGAGAAAGAAATGAAAATAAAATTTATGGAAGAGCTAAGCAATTCCAATGAAGTTTTGGTGGCCTGACGCCATCATTTGTATAGTTAGGAGTAGTCTTTCTTGTTTTCAATAAAGAGTTGTTCAAGGAGAGTTTGTTGGAAAGGTATATTTCTTCCAAAGATCCAAATTATTTCCATGCCTACAGAGGGCATGCATCTCCAGGAAAGCCACTTTTGGGACTCAAAAATGAAAGAGGGTTTTGAGTACCATGTTTTGAAACTTTTACAAAGTACCCCCTATAAATGCTTTTCATGCATATGTACCCGATTATCATTTTGAGTCATATTACGAGTTTTAGGTGTTCCAAACCTTGTATTTAGCACATACATGCATCTCAAGTTTCTAGTTTGAAGTTTCAAATCATTTCATGAGATGTCATTTTGAGCATTTGAGAAATTTGCATTTTTTCCCGTGTCAAAATTTGAATATCTTGCATCTGGTTAGTGTAATGAATCACCATGGGAATTTTTAGAATGCATATAAGAGAACCTATGTTTCATATTTCAAGTCATTTTGATATTTTTTGATAGGGTTTTGAGTTCCTCAAAGTTGGTTGTTCATCTCTATCATGATTTTTCACTTTGTATGTTAATCTAGGAAGCCCTGTTTGATAGTGAATATTTTATAACCTATTGAATATCTTGAAGAAATGTTCATGTCACTCCATTTTAGTAATAACTAATATACTATTTTTGTAATTTAAAGCCTTGATGAATCCGTTTGATTAGATTTTCAAGCTAATTTCATTTACAAAAACTTTAAACTACCCAGTTGTCATTTGTAATAGTTTACTAGAAGCCTAGTTTGACTGACCATAACTTTGACCTAGTTGACCCTATTGAGGAATTTACTTTCCCATTGAATTTTAGAGGTCAAATAGATTATTTTTTTCAAATTTGAGCTTATGAAGAATCCATTTGATTAATTTTCAAATGTGATTTAGTTTGCAATTTCTAACATGTTGATGCAAACTTGATTCATAGATTGATTGGTAGCCCTATTCATGATGTTATAACTTGGAAAATGTGATAGATATGACTAAACTAAATGTACCCATGTATTCTACACTAAAAACTCTACAAGTGTGCCAATTTTCAAGTACTAACCAATCCATTTGCACACTTTCTCAAATGTATTTCATTTGCAAAAAACCTTAGTTTTACTAGTAATCTAGGTCTGCAAATTTTAGTAGCCAATTTTGCAAGCCTACAAAATGTTTCATGTTATGTTTCATGAACTAGAAGTGCACCTTCATATTCTCCATATAAAAGCAAACCCGTGCCCCAAGTTGTGGATTCCCAAGTGATTAGTTGACTTGTTTTCGAACTTGAAACCAAATGCAATTATTTGTTTCTAACATGTTCACATGTGGGATAGTTTTAAATGTGCAAATTTAGAGCTTAATATCTTTTGATCAAAATGTCGACATGAGACCAAATTTTGTAGGGATAAAGTATGTAAAGCAAAGAACATGTATTTCAGCTATCAAGGCCCAATCTAGTGTTTTTCTTAGTCTTTAAGGTTGGTTTCAAGCCCTAAAAACACAAAAGTGATAGTTTTAGAAAAGATGAAATATGACTTTTCAATGATCAACTAGTGATCAAATTTGATCTCAAATTTGTAGTTTGATAGGTTAGTCACATGAAAATGATTTTTTTTTAGCTAGACTAATTTCATCAAATTGCTGAAATAATGATTGAAGAGAAAAGGTGTCTTACAAGATTAAAATGATTTTGGTCATTAAAATATTGTGATCTAAGAAAGATTTGATGTATTTTCATGGTTAGTTCCAAAGTCAATTGAGCTAGATTCTACATTTTCACAATTTATACAAGCTTGAGTTGGCATCTTCATAAGCTTACCAAATACTTTCAATTGGTTATTAAGCGCTAGGGTTGCATCCTCATATACTTCATATTAGGAGGAAATAATGTGCCAATTTTTATAGTGTATTACACTCAACTGATTATTTTTTAAGGCTCATTCTAAAGGTAGTTGTGCATCTTATTACATTGTAATATGTCTTAGAGGGATAATTTAAAGTGGGATTATTCCAAAAAATAGTAAATTAGTGACGAAAGTATTCATTGCAAGTTAAATTTTTTATGGGAGTGGCTATTTATATACCAGGGATGCTACTCTAAGTCAAATTAATGTAGTCATCTAATAAAAGTTGGTATATTCTATCACGAATATGGAAATTGATATCCTAAGTGGTTGAATGGTGTGTTATTAACTTGACAGGGCACTGATCAAATAGTTAACTATATTCTCTTTAGTATAAGCATCATGCTCATATGTAGTAAGCCCATGATTCACCAGCTCTTTGAGTATTAACTTCTATGGAAATGACATAGACCAAATTGCATAAAAGCTTGACCAAGGAAAAAAATTTAGATGGTGATTGAATGAGGTAACATCATAGGTGGTCTTCAATTTGAGTGTACATGTACATGCATTGGGGATACTTTTTTTTCTTCATTATCTCACATTTGTGTCATGTATGACTTTATTACTCTTTTTAATATTGTTGGTGTAAATAAGTATTTACTTATTACACTTAAGTTTACTTAGGTTAATGCATTAGTTTATTATTTTGCATTATTTTATTTGTGAGACACTTAGGAGTTTGTGCACTCTTGTGAGTTGTCTTGATGACATCATAGGGGTTCACACCTCTTTTAAGCACATGTTGTCTACAACATAGGAATCTTCTACACACATATGACACTTAGTCATTCTTATCCATTCATCTAGAATGTTGGATAAGGTGCTTAGTTGTCTTATCTTCTGGGTGTTTCTAGAGACATTCTAGGTGCTTCTTGAGAGACATGTATATACAGGCACTCCTAGTGTGTTTCAACATCACATTCTGAATAGAGCAATGTATTTGGACATACTCTGATTAATTGATCATATCCATTTTTGGTCTACTGTGTGCTTGTGTTTGAGTTCTTAGTTCCTAGGTGAATTTTTCCCTTAGGAAAATTCTTAAATGATATCAGAGCAACTTGGAGATTTTCTCATCACATAGCTGTTTCAAGACCATCATCTTGCTTCATCACCGTAGCCTGACTCTGGAGTATCACAAAAATTGGGAGTGTCCAGCATCAAATTTGACCTCACCATTGCATCCGAAATGTTGATTCAGTGAAAATTGACTACAAAGCTGCCTACCCTAGGCCAAAGTCGATTGTGAGGCAAATTTTATTTGCAAACTGGCATGCGAAGGACCGACTTGTAGAATAGGTATGATCATTTTAGATTTGGACATTTAATTCTTAGATCTACTTTTTTTCATCTACATCTCTACTTTTTTTTTTGGATCTGCATTATTTTTTGGAAATTTTTTAGCCATGAGGCCATAAGAGAGATTTTTTGCAGGTGAAGATTAAAACTTGTTGGTGCAAATATGATATTTGCATCACATTTAGAAGGTCCAAAAATCCCTAGATCAGATTTTGTTTCATCCAAATTGGACATCTGGGGGGAAAAAATAGAGAGTGATTTTTTTTTTGGAGGTACAACGGCAATTCAAAAAAAATAACAGCAGCAACGATTTTCAAACAGCAATATCTTCCTCATACAGACTCCTTTTTGTGAGCAATTTCTTTTTGTTTTGGGGTAGGATTTTGTGATCTACACATTGGTGCAGGTCGTTTGAGATCTTTGTTTCTGAATTTTTCTGCAAGCTCCAAAATCTCAAATTTTGCCACTTAAAATGCTTGGTATGGGCTCATCTGGACTTCAATCCATTTTTTTGAAAGTGCATTTTTTTTGTCTACTTTTCAAATTTGCAATCAAATTATAGGTTTTATAGACAGAAATACTACTTTGAAAAATAGGCCCTAAATTGGCAAGTGGCTTTCAAGTGCCAACAACATCTTTTTCAGGGGGGTTCTTTGATTTTTTTTGGAGGTTTCTTTGATTGGTCCATCATGGAAGAGGTAGATTTGATCTATTTGAACCTAGATAACTATAAGGAATGGAGTCAACTTATGGTCAGATATCTCTCTCAGCATAATAGACTACCATATGTGCCAGATCTTGAGTATACTGTTGATCAAGTTGACCTTCTTATTCCTACTCTTTATCACTATATGGAGTATAAAGTTCTAAAAAAGACGTTCAAAATTAAGTCATCTGATTCATATGTTTTATGGATGTATCTTGGTGAACATTATGGAGATCCAGCTATTCCTCCATTCCTAAAAGATCTTCTTCTTCCAGTTGCAGTCGACTCCTCTTCAATTGAGATCACACCTCTAGCTCCTGTTGCTCCTACTGATCCTATTTCAGCCACAGATGCTTCAAATTTAGTGTAGCATGATACTTTATGTCTTCATACTCTACCTTCATGCAAAGACTTCCTTTCAGACATTGCATAGTTGTTTGTGGAGTCTCACATTGAAGATGTGGGAGATATTCTTGATGAAATTCATCTTCTAGTTGAGGTGAATACTCCATCCTTTGTCACAGTGACAGATTCATGTACTTCAGCACTGTAGGGTACTCATGGTCTTCCAGGTGATGATTTCTTGCCAGACATTTCAATTCTGTTCTTGGAGTTACACATAGCAGACATGGGAGACTTTTATGATGATTTCTCACTTCTCTTTGTTAAGGATTCTTCTACAATTGTTGCGAGGGCCCACTCTGACCCTCAACTCCATGCTCTACATGATCAATCCTTCCAGATTGGCATGATTGTGGATTGTTCTTTACAACATCTACAGGAGGTCTCTTCATTAGTTGAGAAGATAGTTGGTTTCCTGAGATAGGTTCTACCTCCTTCCTTGTTCGATCTACTCTTCTCTTTAGCAGTTTTGGAGGAAGCCATCATTAGTATTGATGTAGGGACTTTTGAATAGGTTTTAGAGATACCAGTCATCATAAAGATTCCTTCTCCATCCAGGGGATGCATCTCATAGGTACCCTTGCCATTATTTCTTCCAAAGGGGAGGAACATCATACAGAGGTCATGGATTAGCTTCTACATAGGAGCATTCTTCACTGATCAGCACACTACTTTTAAGGGGGGAGGACTACCTTGTCTCCTTCTTCTCTTTTTTTTTGGGGGGGGGGGGATTTTTCCTCATAGGAGGTTTTGTCTTTCTCCATTCTTTCTTGTATATACATGGATGTATGTCATAATGGGGGGGTCTTGATTACTCCATCCATCCATGCATCCCTTTTAGCTCTCTTTTTGGGGGAGGGTTTTTCTTGTGAGGTTTTCCCTCTTCCCCACTTTATGAGAGATTTGCATCTTCATTATGTACATGGGTACCTAACATGGCCTAGTAGCCAGGACCCATTATGCATTTCATCCTAGTTCATAAGCTTAAGGGCATTCCCCTAAGTTGTACTTAAGGGGGGTGTTGGTGTAAATAATTATTTACTTATTACACTTACTTAAGTTTACTTAGGTTAATGCATTAGTTTATTATTTTGTATTATTTTATTTGTGAGACACTTAGGAGTGTGTGCACTCTTGTGAGTTGTCTTGATGACATCACAGGGGTTCGCACCTCTTTTAAGCACATGTTGTCTACAACATAGGAATCTTCTACACACATATGACACTTAGTCATTCTTATCCATTCATCTAGAATGTTGGATAAGGTGCTTAGTTGTCTTATCTTCTGGGTGTTTCTAGAGATATTCTAGGTGCTTCTTGAGAGACCTTTATATACAGGCACTCCTAGTGTGTTTCAACATCACATTCTGAATAAAGCAATGTATTTGGACATACTCTGATTAATTGATCATATCCATTTTTGGTCTACTATGTGCTTGTGTTTGAGTTCTTAGTTCCTAGGTGAATTTTTCCCTTAGGAAAATTCTTACAAATATGAAGTGTTAGTACTCAATGTGTCTTGAGTGCTTCTTTAAGACAAAGCAGAGGTTTCTTGTGTATAGGCCCAGATGATAGCCGAGTGGGGTATGGAGGTTAATTTTGGAAGATTGTGTCAATGACATGGAAATCAATATAGATCTTGGTTGGAGAATCAAGAGCTACCATGTGGCACACACTAGAGGAAATTGCAACTTTGTAAGACTAGGTGTGGTTAGAAAAAAAATGATTCCATGGGTTGTGTGGTTGTTAAAGTGATTGTTAGCACAATTTTTCTATGGTTAATATGTAGTCTATGAATAGGGTTGTGATCCTACTCCCATGGTCAAGTGTTACTTCTCCAGGGTTCCTAGCATCTTGTAGTAACTACTAGTGGTAGGTCACAACTTCACAGCGGGTTGAACAAAGTTAGTGTTTAAGGTTCCAAGGTTAGACTTCAAGTGGGTCCTACCAAGAAGCTTGTGAGGTTACAAAATGATGAAAAGTGATGTAATGGTAGTGATTAGGTAATGAGTTAGCATAGTTGGCCAATATGGAGATGGCAAGTGGCATCATACATTGTTGACCATGTTTGACTGAATGAATAAATAGGAGGGAGAAGCAAGGTTAAGGTAATAATTTTTCTCTCACGAGTTGAGCACACATGTTGAGAAGTTTTAAATAAAATTTTTGTATATGTTGGTAAATAGATTTGTTCTTCCAAGTTCTAACTCACAAGTGCCCTAATTTGTGAACAAATTCTAATTACAATAGTTTGGAAAGTGGCTTCTTGAAGATTCACTTTCCTCTGAATTGTTAGGTACAACACCCTATTGTGAAATGTGCAATGAATTTTGTTTATTCCTAAATTTAAATAGAGTATGTTCTTAACTAGAGAATAGGAGAGGTAAAATAAGTCAATCCTATAAGGGATTCAACTCAAACAAAAATTAATGTTTCAAGGATTAGTTAAATCTAATGAACTCACACATCTTATGAATTCGTAGTTAATATGCACTAAGACTAATTGATTTGTCTAGGAACTAATTCACGGAGAAATGTTATATTGAATGAAAACATCTAAAGGATCTCTTTGATTTTTAAGTGACAATTCATATCATATTCAAATCACTATATTAAAATGGGCGAAATAAAACTCTATTTATTCCTCGTTTCAATCCAAGATAAAGAGAAACAAAAATCTAATAAGAACTACTAAAAATGGAAAAGAAAATGATTGATACAAAAATACCATTAAATTGACTCTACAACATCAAGTACTTCACACCAAATTTTTTTTGACCTTTTATTAATCTTTCATTATCATACATATATGATTCTGAGATGACCATTACAAAGGAAGTTTAACCAGTTCATCTTCTCAAAATTAACAAATGGCAAAGAGCCAATTTTTCTATTACAATGATTACAAAACAAAAATGGAAAGGGTAGAATATGAATCAGTTTGCCTTCTTCCCTTTCTCTACCTTTTCCCTATAGGCTTTGATGACAATGATGATCGAAATCAGCTCTTCATGCTTATGGACATGCACATTTGTATAGCTCAAGAGCCACTTAGAATGTTCCTTAGCTAGATCTCTAATGATGCCCAACTAATCTTGAAGTTCTTCCATAGCCATGTGCACACATCTACCAAGATTTTAAATCTCAAAAATTCTGTCCTAATGACTAGAAGTTATTCTTGTCAACTCATCTATAAAGCTCATAAAGTTTTCCTGCATAATAGTTACCCTAATTATTGCCTTCCCTTATCTACTAGACTATGAATTAGTATGCAATTCTTTTAACAGTTCATAGTCTCTATCCTGATCTTTCTTTTCTTTAGCTTCAGTTTCTTTAAGTCCTTCTATTGCCATAATCATTTCAGATTTGAATTGAATACTCTAGAACCACTCAACTTGGGGCTCATCTCCTTTGGGTAAAATATTTGCTTCAATGGCCTCCGTCAGTTTCATGTGGATGATCATTTTCAACAAGGAGACACAATCATCACCCTTGACCTTTTTACAGCCAAGGCAACCCTATTTGACGATATATTATCTTTCTTTATTTCCAATCTTAAAATAGCATTACCAATCTGGTCTATAACTGAGAGTCCTTCTACCTTGATCTTCTCACTCCACTCTCTACCAATTTTCCCAAAATGCTTATCTTCTTGAAGTTAAGATATAAGTGCTTGGACATCTACAGCAGTGGGGTTTCTAGTCATGGGCATCCCAAAGATGCTCACCAATGGCATGACCAATTGTTTAATATACCCATTTAACTCTTGTATCTCTACTTTCATTTGAACCTTTGACAACTTTAGACTTTCTAGTTGTCCTTCAATCACCTCATTCATGGACTTCCATAAGCCAACTTTTGTATCGTGTCTACTTCTCTGAGATCTACAAAATGCATGGTGAAATCATCTATAGTCATATCCTCAATCATTCCTTCTTTGTTAGGTTTGGCTATCTCCATTGTTAAATGCCCTATTTTAGGATCTTTCTCAAGGATAGACAAGGTCTTTTATTTCTTCACCTTAGTCAATGTAGATCCATAATGAACAATTAGGGATAAGGTATCCTTCCTGGGAGCACCTTTGTCTTTCCTTTTTCTCTTCCTATCCAAAGTGTCTTCTAACCATGAATCTATGCCTATCATCTTTGAGGCCATCCCAAGAGAATCAATGCTAAACATTTTCCTTTTGACCAGAGTAATTATTTTCATAGTTGAAGAGAAAGGATTCTTTTGAGCTTGAGAGACAAGTTTTAAGACTTATGACCTTTCTCTATCTCTATATTCTTCTTTGTTGCTTCATCTAACTTGATGGACTCACTATCACTACTTCCTCCATCAACTAAATCCAATAATTGTACATGAGGACTACTTGGAAGGAGAAGTGTGAGACTGTAGATGGGACTAGAATACTAGTAGATGAAGGAACTGGTGTAGAAGTACTATCCTTTGGCTCCTCTACTTTCTTCTTAGCCTCTGGCTAGGCACCAATCAATGGAGAAGAGCCATCTTGACAAGTCTTTATCAAAGGAATTTTTTAATCTAAAGGTTGGTCACCTCCACCTGCTAGTTGAGCTAGTCCTTGAGTTATGGCCAAAGTCACACCTAACATGTCAGCTTGTGAGGAAGCAAGTGTAGATGCTGAAGGAGCTTGAGTGGGAGTGTTCTTACTTCGGCTTCTTCTTACTGTAGTCCACTCAACCCACTTCCCAGTCCTTTTAACAATTCAGTCCATCATAACATCTACATCATCTCCAACATCTTGATAGGGTCTTGAATTGATGGGGGTATTTCTTAACTTTGTTAAATATGTAGTACTATACATATTTTGCCCATCATCTTCAATTCCTACAACATCAAGGTTGATTTTATACATTTTTACTTGATCTACTATGAGCTTGGCAAAAGCATGATCATGACTCTCGAACTCATCTCTACTATCAGCACAATAGTCTTCAATAGTGGTGACATGTTTGATTACACTACCAATCTAGAGAACATCTCTTGCATATCCGTTTGGATCAAACATAGGTCTCAAGACCTCATACATCTCTAATTGATTCTTCATTTTAAACACTTTTAACATGTTCTTTGCATCAAAATAGGATTCATAGCTGAAAGCTTCCACCTTCATCAGAAACTCATAATATTTCTTCTTCAGACACCTACTTAGCACATTCACTTGGATTATTTGCCTCGCGGTCTCTATCAGCAAAATCATATTGCTTGGATATCTTGGTAGCTTCAAGGGGAACTCGTCAAAAGCTGCAGGACACTAATATGAAAAAGATGAGAATTGGATGAAAAAGCTTCCAAATTGATTGATAGCTACCATTGCTTCTGGACTAAATCTCCTCTTTGGGCATCCTTGGAGCTCCCTGCAAATTCTCATTATAAATGCATCATTAACTCTTATATATTTTGCATAACTATTTTCCAATTGCAAACATGGGTAGAATTCATAGGACTTCACATCATCGGGGAAATTTTCTACCCTTGGGAGGCTTGGCCATAACTATAGGGAAGCTAATATGTAAGTCAAAAAAGAAGATGTATAGAAGGTGTTGTAGAACTTTGTGGCACTAAGAGGATTGGATAGATTCTCACTTACCTCATGAGCCCAATCAATATATTGGGTATTTGAATAGATGACTTGTATCAAAAAGAAATATTGCTGAACCAAATTTAAAGGTTCTGCCTCACCTTTCAATCTATGTAGGAGGACCAGGATGTCTACAATGTCAGGTTTGAGATTAGTACCAAAAAGGGTCTTAGGGACCTTACTTTTGGCAATTCATGGATTTTGAAACCATGACTACATAATCTCCTTTCTCCAGACCATTTTTTTTGTGGAAAACTTGGAGATAGCTCCACCAATTGCAAATCTAAAATCTCCTCTCATTCTGGAATTTGTAGACAATTCACCACTATTTGTCTATCAATGGAAATCAATACCATAACATCTAGCAATACAATCTTCCTGGTGTCCAGGTTGTAATGATTTATGCATTCATAGATCAATTATGGGGCTTGGACCACTATTGGGAAACCAACTGCTTCAACTAGCCCACATCCTTAGAGCTTCTCAGTTATGGGAGAATTGGCTCTGATCTTAATCTCTTCTGAAAGTCTTGCATATCATAGAAATAGAGAGAGGTATCTATGAAATTATACAATGTAGACTTGATTCCATTCAACCCATCAAAATCTACGAATGTAGTTGCCATTATGTTTATGGGTGAATTTCAAAATCTAGGAAAGCAAGGAATGGTAAATGCATAGATTCTAGCTTTGCAAATAGAGGTTGTGCAGATTAACATAATAACAGTTTGAGTAAGAGCAGTAAATTTTGCAACTATTGATATATCTCTATATAGAAGTTTCAATCCATCCATTAATCTTAGGTTTCACAACACATGCATGAATTAAAAGAGAGGTTAGTTGTAGCAATAAATGTGTATTTTCAATGGATAACCTAATGTCCTTTCATTTTTCCATTGGGTCAATGGTAATTTTTTATCCTACACATTTACTTTCCCATTTTCCACTAAGTTTCAAAAAACTATAAATAGAGTACTCCATAAGGAAATATTTTCTTAATAGATCTTTCCCATAATGGTTATATTTGTATGCCTAAAATGTGAGCACACTTCTATGAGTCATTATATCCAAGATTTCTCAAAATTGAGGTCTTGAATGGCGACTCATAGCTCCCTATTCATGGAGTGCAGGGGTTTATAATGGAGGCCCTTAGTCTGACCTAGCTTGTGCCCATTCAAGTACACCATGAAACAAGAGATTCAATGATCTAATATGTATGAAAATGGAAATGAAAAGCTAATCTAAATGATAACAATGCAAAAAAATGCAAGAAATGAAATCTAATCTATGAAAAGAAATAACAATGTAGATCTAATCTATGAAAGCAAGATCTAATCTATCAATGCAAGATCTAAGCTAACATGAAAATCAAAGTATGGATCATGATGATGGAAGCCATGCATGCAAGAGAGAATGAGACAAGAAGATAGAAGTTCTCCACAAAAGCTTTAATATTCAAAACTCCTTCTTCAAAAATCACTCTCCAAACTTGCAACATAACAATAACATAATAATGGGTGTCTCAAAAATGAGGAGAGAGCTCTCCCTTATAAAGAAGATTGGACGATCTAGATTGAGAGAAAAATGATTCAATCAAGGGTGGAGAAATAATGATCCATGTGAAATAAAGATCCACCAATGAGAAAAGTGGAGTGGTTGAGAAGAAAGTGGAGAGAGGATGAAGATAAGTCCCATATTAAGTGTAGATAAAATATTTATTTAATTTTTTATTTGTTTTAACTCCTTTTTCATCAAAAAGAGATTTAAGCAGGATATTTTATTTAATTAAAAAGGAGCAAGTTCTTTTAATTAAATAGGAAATATTTAATTAAATTAAAAGAGGGGTTTTTCTCTTAATTAATTAAATGTAGATGAATTATTTAATTAAAAGATAGGTTTTCTTTTAATTAAATGGGGACTTATTTTATTTAATTAAAAGAGGAGATTTTCTTTTAATTAAATAAGACTTAGGATAAAATGATCAACCTTAGAAATAAAACAAATTGAATTTGATTGAGGAAATTGATTTGAATTGATTTAATAAAATATTGCAAACCATTGATTCAAGAAATTTGATAATTGATAAATTAAATAATGGGGCCCATAGTCTAGGCGACCATTTTAGGGTGCATACAATATTGTGTCCATAATCATCTTAAGATGCTTTGTGCATGATTTTTTGGTTCCATCCACTTACATACTTGATTTTATTTAAGATCCAGAAAATTGTCTTCATGTGTTGAAAACTCAACGAGGTGAAGACAATTTTCAATTCTCTACTTAGGCTTGCCTTTCAACTTTTCTTTTTGACTTATTCCTTCCCTTGGGTTCAGAGATGTCCATAAGGAGTGTGAAGCTTCATTAGGGGCCCACCTTTCATCTCCTTTCCTTTATAATCACCTTTTGTGGAAAAGAAACTTCATGGGTTGAAAACCTACCAAGGAGAAGTCAATTTTCAATTTTCTGCCTAGGATGATTTTAAGAGTTGTGATGAATCTTTAATACTTTCTAGGATAGATAATCATAAAGGAAACAAGAATTTATCATAAGGTACCCCATCATCCCCTTATTATGGCTCATATGCATCATTTGGTGCTCTTTGCGAGAAATTTCTTTCATGGGTTGAAAACCCGCCGAGGAGAAGGCAAAGTCTAGATTTTCTCAAGCTTCTCTTGTTTTATGGGGAAAATGATAGGCTGCAAGTGGATACAACTTTTGTGAATGATCATTACATGTTATGGGCATGTCCATCAGATTAGGTACTAAACTACTCACAAAACTCACAACATAAAGGTAAACCACCTAGCTATGAAATGTGGGGAAGGGGAAGATGAAAAATTCGATGAAGACTCCTTCCACCTAAGGGGGTTGAACTTAGACTCGAACACACCTAGGACTTTACTAGGAAAAAAAAATTACCACTTTGTAAAATGGTTAAGGGGTGGAAAGTGGGGTAACAATATATGATAAAGTGTGAACTTTATAATAAAGTAGATATTTTAAATATTCAAAAGGGCTTGTTTATCCTGTGGTATGCAACTTCAAATGAGTGCCTAGGGCATAGTTTTGATCCAAATATATGACTATCATATACCGTTGGAAAGGTCTCAAAATGAAGAATCCAATTTTGCAAGCCAAATGTGTGTAGTTCCTAATGTTTTAAAAAACATTCTCAGTTTTTTTAAAAATGAGCATCCTCAACAAATTTTTTTGGTTTTTGCCATGGAGTTTCAAATTCAATATGTGAACAAATGGTTATCTTGGTTGTCCTTATATTTGGTAAGAATTTTCCTATCAGTGTTTTTTTGTCTTGAAAACCATTTAGTGGGTTTTTTGGAATAGGTTTTGGAAAAAAATTTGACTTCTTTTGTGCAGTTAATTTCTTCATCATATGGGAAAATTTTGATGAGTTTGTTGAGGAAAATGATGGGGATTTGGTTTTAAGTTGAAGGAGGAAGGATGAGAGAAGCTTTGCAACAACATCAGATGGAGTTGGAAGAGGACATTTGGCACTATAAGATTATATTTGACCCTCTTTCTCTCTCTATATCTTCTCATTCTTCCTCATTGTACAGGCTTGGTTCTAACTTATTGAGCAAGTTCTCAAGCTATGTTTCCACACTTCCAACAATTTTTCATGTTTTGAGCAACATATTTTCTATCTCCTTGAGAAGAATAATGAAGTGATAACTATAGTTTTGGTCTATTTTGTGTTGTTTTGAGTCCTCATGTGCATATTGATGTATTTGGTTTCAAATAAATAAATACAAAAGTAATTATTAGAGTATTTTCATTTTGAATCTTGTCTCCTATCCTTGAGTTGTACAATATTCTATGATATGTGGACAAAGAAACCAGATCTCACTTACAATTTGTTTTGAGTTGTATGCCATTCTATGTTTTATTGTCAATTCAAAGAATCAAGTAAATGCTTTGTATACTTTGACAGGGTTGTAGATCTCATGGAAGGATTTTGATGAGTAGAGGATTCATATTGAAAGTTGATGTCTCATTTACAAAGTAAATGGATAGATCATAAGGATCATGGTGTATGTCTTTATTTGAATAATACCCAATGGATAGGGAACTTATCTTAACTGGGATATTGCATATTTTTATTGTTTAATATTTGGTTCTTGCTAAATCTTTTAAAATCAAAGTGACCATTTCCCTTTTCTATTTTTAGAGTTGAAAGGAAGACCCTTAGCTTGTGAATTCATAGGCTTTGTAACTAACTATTGCATGCCAATTGTATTGCATAAGTATAGAAGAATCAGGGTATTATATGCATTTTTTAGATTCATATTTATGTTTTAGCACTATTGACATTAATGAATCTAAGGTCTATTTGCCTAGGTTTTGTAGAGACTGAAGTGTAGAAGGATAGTAGTTGGCCCAATTTATATTCAAATTCATCCATCATAGGAATTAGCTATCATTAAATATATTTTGTTTCAGCTTCTTGGTTATTTAAACAATGTGGTATCAGGGGCCAACAAATTATTTTCTCATAATGATGATACTTTATATGCTCTTAGATAATGATTATAGTTATTTTTGTGATGATGTCATATCATGTATTTTTATTTTATTATTACATTTATCTTCATGATGGTGGGATTTGCATTTTAAGAAATGATGTTATTTATATTCATTGTTTACTAGTTGCACTTACCCCTTACTTGCATGTATATGGTATGCATGTTTGTTTTACATTTTTGTTTGATGAACTTGATGTAGTTGAGGGAGGGATTTTTAGTAACATGTGAGTCAAAATTTGCATGATGTACCACTCTCCACTAATTTTTCATTTGTATTTGTATATATTTGTACATGCTAACATTTTATGCAAGACTATAGATATTGGCCATTGACTTCCCTAAATTACCAATATGAGCACACCCTATTACGATATCTCACTAGTAAGAGATGAGAGTTATAGTTTAGGTCCAAATCTCAACCTAAGTCTATTATTGTCCTAAGACAGAGGACAAACACCCACTAACTACTCATTTGAATTAATCAAGGTGATGTGAATTTATGATCTTACTCCCTTGAGTATGTTTGTAGTTTGTATTTGTCAATTTTTCTTGTTGCTTGTACATTATGTATTTTGGTGTAGAATTTGGTATTAAACAACTAAGACAATCAAATAAATAAATTAAGTGATAAAATTATCACGGTAGTATGAAACTTTTAAATTAAGGGGCTATTAAATTGATTGAGAATTATTTAAATACATTTATTTAATTTGGAGACTTAATTTAAAAGTCAAATTGTAAAAGTGAAGAAATTAGTTTAAAAATAAAGATAAGTGAGTGTTTATGCATAATTAATTTATATAATAATTAAACACGACTTGATTAGCATGTTATAATATTAACAATTATGGATTGAAATAATAATCATGCATATTAAAAGTATAAATTAAAAATAGATAATAAGGTAGTAAAAAGAAATTGTGTGCATGAGGGTTAAATTAGTAAATTAAAATATTGATTCTGAAATTTTGAGTTGAGTTGCCTTAATTTAGTACATATAGAGTTTTGGATATTTGAGCTAAAGAATATTTGGGGTATGTTGGATTGCATGATTCATCCACATTATTTTAGAACCTAGCTATTGGATCATTGAGGTAGGGTTTGAAAATCCTTTTTAAATTTCTTTATAAAAGATTATTTGCTTCTATATGTCAAGTCGGGTGAATTTGATTGTTAAAATCATATATGGTGTGTCTATGAATTTTAAAAGAGAAATCTAGTTGAATTTTTATTCTATTAATTTTTTTAGGAGAAGAATGTTTATTGTATGTTTTGGTTTAGAAACACTAGAAACCAAGCTAGGTTAGATTTGGTAAAAATCCTAGGTTGTTGGAGAAAGTTTTACAATAAACAAAATAGGAAGTGAGGAAAAAATTCTTCTAAAGTTTGACTAGAAAACTTTTCTATTGAAGCTATGAATTCATCAAAAAAATTCTTAATAATATTTTCTCTACATTTTAAGTAAATTTAGTTGAAAAATTAGTGGAAAAAAAACAAAGATTGAAATCATATTCAATGGAATTAAATTTCCAACTAGAAAAACAAAATTTTAAAAAGATTAATCAAACAAATTTAAAACAATATAATTTAAGTTTTATTTCTTGGTTTAAATTTCAATATAATATAATATAATTTATATTAGGTTTAAACTATTGTTAGCATCGGGCTAGTAATTGGCATCTAGTAGGAAATGTGTATAGCATCCTGGGTTCGCTTAGAATCCTGCACTTTTATTCATTTTGTTAGTTGTTGCTGAGTTCGTAAGTTGATGTCGAATCTTTAGTTTCCAAGTGATACTTTGGGTGTTGAGCGATTCCTTTGGTTGACAAGCTCTTTTGGTTGCCAAGTGAATTCTTTGGATGTTGAGTTTAGAGTTGCTGACAAGTGATTCCTTTGATTACCGAGATTCTTTGGTTGCCAAGTGATCCTTTGGGTGTCAAGCGATTCCTTTGGTTGTCGAGCTCCTTTGGTTATTGAGTGAATTATTTGGATGTTGAGTTTGGAGTTGCTAACAAGTGATTCCTTTGGATGCAGAGTTCAAAGTTGTTGTCATGTGCTTCCTTTGGAGGGTGAGTTCATATGGATGCTGAGTTGCAGTTTTGGAAAAGCTTTCACTTGCTATGTAATATGTGTTTGGTTCTAGTTTGGGTCAAATTTTACCATAGTTGATATGATTATACTATGCATATCTTATTTGACACTTGGTAAAGAGTTGGAAAACTTACTGTATTCTTCATCCTAGCATTGGTTTAGTAATTGACATCAAGTGAGGAAAATTTATTTGACTCATTTAGGGGTGTGTGCTCTTAATTGCTTTATTCGGATTTATCATCTATACCTTCTCTTTGTGAGGTGGACTAGGTGACATCTTTGATCATGATTCAAGTTAGCTTTTGGAGTACTCCCTTGTGGCACCATTATCATTTATTTGTATGCAATTATCCTTTTCATTGGGATTCGATATCTATACTTTATCATATTTTATTTCATAATTGGCATCACTTCTAGCTAATTGGGTTGTGTGATTAATTGTTCTTTCTTTTATCACACTAGTGATTAGTACCTTATTCATGAGAACTGTCCTACATCTTATGTGTCTAGGCTTATTGCAATATCTTCCACTTGCATGACCTATGTGGAATTTTAACGAATTTGATTATATATCTTTTGTCATTATGGTTTATGAGTGCGAGTTTTTTAGTGAGATGGTTCTTCATTTTCTTGTGGTGTTCTGGGTGGTCAATTTGGATTCTACATTTTATTTAAACCACTTATCACAACATGTTTTGCAATCTTCTTCATCTTTTGGTCTTTTGGGTGGTCATTTTGGCTATTAGT